>CAHIKZ030003999.1:647500-880000 GCA_903632075.3 Acanthosepion pharaonis
AGATATTTAAATTTTTGTACTTGCTTGGTTTTGGTATCTCCAATTTGTAATTTGCATATTCGGTAGTTCCTTCTGCTAGAAATCATGCATTCCGTCTTTTTGCAATTGATGTTTACACCTTTCTTCTTGCTTTCATTCACTACCTTCTGTAAGAGTTCTTATAGTTTCCTTTCTGTGAATGCTATCAACACTGTGTCATCTATATAGTTTATGTTATTAAGATTGTCGCCGCCAATAATGAATCTTGGTAGGACTTCTAATTTTCTCAGAATCACCTCATTCTATAGTTTAAATAAGTCCACTGAAAAGACACGTCCTCGTTTTACACCCTTTTCTATTTTTGTATATTTACTGAACTTATACAGACAGTTTACTGCCAATATACGTTCTGGATTACCCTAATATCTCCCACATGTTAAAGTTACCTATACGTACCAACAGTTCTTTGTGACGTACTTTATCAAAAGCTTTTGTGTAATCTATAAAACACAAATACATATCCTTCTGCACTTCCTGATATAATTCTGAGCATAAATATAACATTCTTTGTTCAAGTGTCTTTGACGAACCTGCACTGATCTTGTTCTATTTCCGGATGCGCGCTCTATTCATCAGAATTCGAATGATAAGTTTGGTTGTATAGCTCATTAAACTGTCCGATGGAGTTCACATTGTTTTTGTATCTGGATTCTTAGGCAGTGTTATGAAAATGGATTTACTTAGGTATTCCGGTCTGTTGTATATGACTTAAGAATACTCAAAGAACGTAGGTAAGAACAAACAGAATAATATTTGAGAAGATACTGTCTATCGACATGTTGAGTTGAGGAAAAAAAATGATGGAGTCTTATAATGTACCCAGAATCGGGAGTTCAAAAGGAGCTTAGAAATTTCTTGGGATAGAAAACGTTTGCTTATATTGAAAAATAATATTCACATTTTCTGGAAGCCTTGCACCTTAAGTCATAAAATATGTATTGGATAAAAACAGGATGAATAATAGGACAGGGAATGGTACTCCAAAATAAACTGTATCCGCTGGTACAGTCTTTCAGACGCTTTGTGATATTCGAATATTTCCCAATATGCCACTGATCATTGTTTGAAGCTGAATAAAAGAAGAGAATCCAAATGCTGATTTTTGAATAATTCGGCTCTTCTTATTGGGAAGATTGACACAACATTTTCTTCATCTCTCATTTCTACGCCAACCTCCAACTGGATAAAAGCTTAGTAAATATAGAGGATCTGAAATCTTAAAGTGCATTGGAACCGCGAAAGATGCCTTTCAGAAACTGAGCATAGTAATAAAGGATAAAAAAAAAGAGTGCTGAACTGCTACGTAACAAGTCTCCTCTATAGCAGTAAATTCTGGATAACTTCCTCACAGACGAAGAAAAGAATTGATGCTAGAAATATTTTAGTCTAGCAATGAATGTCGTGAATATTATAGGAATTTGAGAAACAGTGAATATTTAAGGAGAATAGTAATTACAAAGAGACTGTTGCTACCAATCCGAAAGAGACTGCTGAAATTTCTGGGATGCATCAAAAGAGAAGGCTTGGAGAATGTAATACTCACATGGCCTATTTAACGTAAAAGGAGACCGGCGAGTAACCTACTGAATTTTAGTAAATGAATGGCAAAACAATTATCATAAAGAGAATTTGTAAGAGAGCAAGAAATATTTAGAACAACAAAAATCAGGAAGATTTAGAGTGCCATGATTAGCCAGACACTGAAAGAAAATGCCACAGAGGCAGAGAAAGGGAAAATATATGATATAAGAGAAAAGAGTCGGTACAAAATAAAGAAATGAAATGGTTGAGGATAAAAGCGTGCAAGTACCGACAATCGTTTTCCGACATCAATACCCGTGTATACTTGATCGTTTTCGTTTTTGATGGTTGATGGATTTTGCTCAGCTCAGGATTTTCTTCTTGAAAAGACAAACAATCACGAAATATGACTGAGAAAAACAGTTCAGATTTTTCTCGAATGGAGCCATTGCGTATTAGGTTCAGGAAGATCTGGAATCTTCTTTTGAATCTATCCAATTCTGCATGCAATGAACTGCAGAGTCGAGAGGAAATTAATTGTTAGCGATATTATTTTCTGCGATTTGATTCTGTTTGAATTTCTCAGACAATGAGTTACTTTTTATGCATGTAAATCTTGGACCAGTTTCCCTATGTTTGTTGCCTTACAACGTTTCGACTAGTCTATCTTCCAGCCTGTATAATATATCTTCCAGTATGTCTTCATTTCTAAGACTACTAGTAGTAATTGTTGTTGTTGTAATAATAAATGTCATGAAGCAATTTCTCACACTAGGTCTCTGGTTAAGACCCGAAAGGAAATGTGTATACCACAGAAACTACTACTTATTATTATTATTCTTATTATGAGCTTTATCTATGCAAAATATGTGCGATCTTAGTTTTTTATATAAAAATGGTCAATTCAAAATGTCATGAAGACATTTCTAACTTTAGGTTCCTGGTTGGGACACAGAAGGAAATGTATATACCACAGAAGCCAAAGGAATTAATAATATTAATAATAATAAAACTATTTTTAGATATGTTTCCTTGTTTTTGTTACCTTAATCAAGGATTTCGGTATAATTCGGATGCCCGTCACATTCCTCTATTGTTTTAAAACGCTACTAAACACCATTTAATTGTTCTAGAAGTCAAGAGTTCAATCCTAAGTTAGGTAGAGTATAACTCTAGTCTGACTCAGGGTTCGTTATCATTAATTGTGTCTTTTGATGTATCAGGCTGAAATAAACCAGTGAATATTTTTGCACTAAATGAACCAGAAATTGAACCCGCATTTAAAGGAACGAAATGAGCTTGACCAGTGTTTTCTCCGACAAGGACTTCGCATAGTTTGCAGCATTAAATCTTCAAATGTTGTTGATATCTCCGCTCAAACTATTCATTTTTGATTTGAACGTTCAATAGTCTAATAATGAAAAACATTTGTTTAACAGAATAAATATTTTATATCATCTCCTTCATGGCGTTTACCGGGCACGTTTAAGATAGCCGAACAATAGAATTAAATTTTCTAGATAACAATGAAAAAAAAATAATATCATGCTCAAATTAAAAATAAAATTCCGCCATATAAAAATTAATTAAATTCTTTCGCTTATAAAGTTAATTAGTAAGTGGGCGATAAATCGCGATAGTTTTTCCGAACGTTTCCAGTAAACGGTAGTCTAAGCTTCATTATTTTCAATGCAGTTAATATAGTGGTGAATATGTCACCAAGATCAAACATTATATAATGTGCATTTCAAATCAAAATTCAGCTAATTTCGTGTTAGTTTACAAACTTATTCGTGGATGTGTGCATATATATATATATATATATATATATATATATATATATAAACCACAACATTTGATATGTATGCGTATACACAAAGAAAAAAATCAACTTAACTCTAATAATAGTGATATCCCAATTAGAGTATAAATTAATTAAGTCAAACTTAGCATAAATATACGAAATATTAGAAAATCTGCGGTCAATCGCAGAAACTTCCTGATGAGTGAACCAAACAATTAAGAAAAAGTCTTTCTGCGAAACTCTGAACTTGAGGTGCTGAATATAACATTTATCAGCTAAATGACTAATTTTATTTGTATTAATTCTCTTTACAGAGTGCGATGGATAAATTGTCATCTAAATTACGCAAAAATGAAAATAACATTGACATGTCATTTTAAAACAAATATTTACAAAAATTACACAAAAATATCTTGAAATACTAAAGAGTAAATTTATTCAATATAATCGCCAATGGCTTCAACCAGGGCCTCCAGATGATTTCGGAATCTCCTGTATGTCCTTATTTAAGTTGGTGAATACTGTCATAATCCTTGCCTTCAGTTCATCTTTGGTGCTATGAGGAGTTATTTTCGTCTATCGCTCAACTGCGCCCCATACATAATCATCAATGGAGCTGCAGTCCGGGTTGTTAGGTGGCCAGATGCAAGTAATGTAGTCGCAGAAATTGTCAGACACCCATAACTGGGTACTGCTTCTTGTGTAACATGATGCAGAGTCTTGTTGCCAGACACAGGGTCTTCCAGCAGCTACCCCCATTGACACAGGCTAGCACTACCTCCTTAAGGCATTTGATGTAGGCCTCTGTGTTGAGACTGATGTCCTCACCAACAAATTTGAACGATCAGAGTGAGGTTCTGAGCTGCCGTACCTTAGTAATCACCATTAGACTCATCCAAATCTTTCCGAATACTCTGTACTGTCCTCAGATTGACAACAAAACACACTGAACTGTTCGTATTGGAGCTTCCGGTGTGAATGTCAAGCCGTACAGCATGCCATTTCCAAATGGTAAAGTGAATTCTGTCATAGTGCTCTTTTTCTCACAAACGGTGTCAAACTGACCCTACTATACTGTGCAGTGCGCAAAATAAAAAACAAATAACGCGCATGCGCGAAATTAAAAATATAACATATCGACAATTTATCCATCGCACCCTTTATATATGATAAAATTACTGTTTTAAGGTACGATATATTTATGGGTAAAAGCGCTCAATATCAGAAACGGAGCGCCTGACGATTGTATCCAAGCATGAAATACTGTCGCCGTCCATTTTATATATATATATATATATATATATATATATATATATATATATATATATATATAGGGAGTTAATTTTACGGTGGTTGGTAAGCGAATAAAGCTGAGGCGCCATTTCAGGACCAATAATATTGCTGATTCTTTGGATTTTATCAAGCATCTCCAAATATATATGAAGTGCTCCGGACCATATGTGGCAGCAATATTCTAAGTATGGACGAAAGGTAGACTTATCCACATGTAAGATAGATTCTGGAGAGAAAAACTGTCGAGCACGACACAGTGAACCAACTTTCTTAGCAGTGACCTAGCAATGGATTCAGTATAGTCTTTCCACTTCATGTTAACCCGAGAAGGTGCAACGAGTCACTTTCCTGGGGGTTAGCATCAGCCATTCTGATGAAAGGCAGAAACAGGGCCCTCAGATGATTGACAGAGAAAAGTTTAGTTTCAGAGGCGTTACAAATTAGCAAGTCATTCTTTGCCCCAGTTAATAACTGACTAAATGTTTTTGACATCAGCCACCACGAATATAGCTGAGAAGTCGTACAACTTACCATTCTTTTATAGATGTAAGACTCTTCAGTTTATTAGCGATGATATAGAGTAACACGGCAAATGTTTCTAGTACGATAAAAAACAAACAAACAATGAAATGACAATCATATCTGTATTTTAGCTATGAATAAACCGAGTATATGTCGGCATGATTTCAACTTGCTTTTTTTATATATAATTTTTGTTTAATTTTGATCGCTGCTTAAAGTCTCACAAGTTTGGGTCTAGAGATTAATGGCGGCTCTGTAAGAGCGTATTGAACAAAAGTCCTCAAAACTTAATTTCTTCAATCAGTTTGAAATACTGTCATCTGCTGTAGAATGCTTTGCTCAGAAATTCTCTTTCAATTCCATTCGTGACTCTTTAGAAGTAGATTTGCATGATCTCCCCCCCCCCCGGAGAAAGGAATTTCTACTGAGTGAGCATAACTCCGTTTCTGTTATCATCCCTAAAGTAGCTCTTCAAAAAGCTTACGGACTTGACTGCAACTCTGTAATTGTCCTAATGTAATGGGCTCCTGAATTAGCTTCTTTTCTATCCAAATTCTACACCAAATGCCTTGCTTCTTCTTGCATTCCAGATTGAAATTCTCTACTGTAATTATTGTCTTTAAGAACACTGTTAAAACTTCTGATCCTTTGAATTATCGTCTTATTAATCTTTTATCTCTTTTTGGCAAAGTACTAAATATTCTAATCAAACCTGAATTGGTTAAGCATTTCACTTTACGCCGCCTTCTTTCAGATAAACAATATGGCTTACGTTTCTCTTGGTCAACCGCCGATGAGTTAACAGTTATTACTAAATTTGTCTATAAGGCTTTATATAAGAACAACGAGGCTCGAGCTGTGGCTTTAGATATCTCAAAGGCGTTTTCCACAAGCATAGTGGCTATGGTAGGTCTGGCCGGATATTTGATGTAATCCAATCATTCTTAACAAATCGGGTAATGAAGCTCGTTTTGAACGGCCATGCTTCTAGATCATTTCGCATTAATGCACTATCCTTGGATCTACGTAGTTTCTTAACTTTATCAACGAACTTGTGAGTTCAATATCTGGTCACAGAACAAAAAGAGGGTTACCAAGAACAATTAACTGAAACTGAGAAAAGGCATGTTGAACAATATACTCCGGTGGACTAAATCAAAGGTTCGTTTCGAAATACCAACTAATACCACCTGAAGAAAGGAAGACTGAAACATCGTGAATATCGCAGTAAAGATGAAGGGCAACTGTCCGAACAATGTAAATAGTGTAAATAGTTTCAATACCTCATCTCAGAAATATAGACAAATGTTTCCTTTAGGAATATATAATAAATTATTTTACTAAAGAAATATATTCTACATTACTAATTGTTTTACTCTGGAAATGCATTCTGAACTATTTTCGTATAGAAACGCACTGCAAAGGATTTTACGGCAGAAAGGCAATATTACAAGTAGTCAAATATCAATTATTAACAGGATAGGAATTCTATACCTATAATGAAGATTTATTGCTAATGATGTATTATAGAAATGTATTATAAATTCCTTTACTATAAAAATACATACTTAGGAATTAATATAATCATTACTGACAAAATAGTGCGGGGATCGGCAATTCATTCGACCCCATGGGCTGGATCGTGTTATAATGACGGGTTGCGGGCCGGACGAAGGTGGATCAAAGGAAGATAAAGGCCCAGCCTCGTCTCTCATGTTAAAAATAGAGTCATTGGTAATCAGGCTCGCGGGCCGGTCAAAATGCCTTCGACCGTACGTTGCCGACCCTTGAAATAGGGTATAAACCATAGAATAATGTTTAGTAAGATATGTAATTGCGAGTGTAAGGAGTGCGATCGTCACCAACTGGTCCTCAGCGGTGTGTACGAGTTTCTACATACATATATATATATATTTTTATTTGAGAGATTCCGCCAAAGAAAGAGAAAAAAAGAATACTTTTTATATTAGAAAGCTGTTAAAAATTAATCGCTTCATTTTACACTGTGTATTTTAGAAGCATATAAGCAGTCCAGAAAAGGGGAAAAGTTGTTGAACGACTCTTTCAATACCAAAATGTTATTCTTGCTTAAATTATTAATTCTAAACGTAAAGCGCACGCCCCACATCACGAGAGCGGGCGGGGGGAGTTTTAATATTTGTGAGGGAAATTTCGGTGAGATTTCATGGCTGAGAGTTCTGTTGCTTTATGGCTTAACTAATTAATTTTAATAATCTTCATAATTTTTTGACAGCTGGGTTGGGACAATGAGTAAAAGAAAAGTGGTGGGGGGTAGGGAATAAAGCATTTACGCCATAATAACGCTTCTTGATACAAATATTCATTCAACTGAGGCACAATACATAATATTCTGAAAAGCTGGTTTCACCCAACATGCGATAATTGGGCGGGAAGTGAAATTCAATATTCGAAATCGTTAGCCTAGTCAAGATCTGGTTTCAAGTAATCTCCTTCAAATGCGTTTGTATCACAAACACATATTTCCACTTTTTTCTTATGTGCCGTGTCATTTCAGGTTGAAGGCAATCATGGCTCTCTACAAATTCACTACTTTCGTTGTGCTAAAATAAAACTGTTCTTTACCAAGAATTTTTTTTTTTTGCCATTCATTCACTTAAACTCGTTAAGTTGGCTATTCCCATGCTTCTCTTGCCTCCAGTTAGCCTTATGAGTGTTAAATTCTCCAACCACTTTTCTTCTTTTTGCTTACCATCTGTATCTTTCAAATTGTTGGTTATAGATCCCATGTAGTTTTTATTCTCTTTTAAACTTCCTTGGTACTTACATGTTTTCTCCATGTTATTCTCGGCATTTATCGGTCTGCCTATCGACTCAGTGACAATATGGACGCAAGGCCGTATATTTGGAGTTAGGGATTTCTTTTTTCACCGATGAGTTGCCACTTTACATTCTACTTTTCAAATGTCATTCTATCATTGAGTCAATCTTAAAAGTCACCGCCCAGTGTTCCTCACAAAACTTAGATGCATAGATGCTGATTTATTTTAGGTAGTGAAGATTTTAAAAAGCATGGACAAATTTGTTCTTTTGAATCATCGAAAGAACAAAAACAAAATCGGTTTGCTAGTTGATGAATGTCTTTGAATGAGCCACCACCCGAAACTGAACCAGTGATCATGAATTTTAAGCATCTGAAAGACAACGCCCTGTTCGTACATAAACATCGTATGTGGAAATGCAACAACATCACTACCAAACCAGACGTCTTCTTCCACTTATCCAATTGCCAGTATTTCGCAACGATGGGAGTAATACCCCCTCGATGCCTGAGCTCGAGCACGTCAGCAAACTTTTATTTGGGGGGGGGGGAGGACACCAAATTTTTCGCATGAACAAAGTGTGATATTAAACTCTTGTTATTTAAAAAATAAATATCCGATTTTACAAGTTTTATATTTTTTCCTTCTGAAACTCGATACTTTTTGGTTACTTTAATCTTGTTAGCATTTTTTCTTTTGACTATTTTCAGCAAATCGAGGACGCCGATATTTACGTCGGTCCTCTTTTCCCTCTTTGACGAACATTCGGCAATTATATCTGTGTCATATTCACGTCTAGGACCATGCAAAGTTAGTAACAGACAGATTGATTGATTTGTTTTTTTAAGGCTTATCAACGCATTTCAGCTTATTTAAAGCCAGAAAATAATTTTAGATCATAAGAAATTTGGCCGGGTGGGGTGGAAGATAATAATGATTTACTGATACAAGTTCTACTAATTAACCCATATCTGGGGGAGAAGAGATGAATTCATACCTTTCCCAAGTGTATTTGCGCGTGAAACTGGAACTCGTCTCCCTGATTTCCAATTCCGAGCCGTTGTCCATTAAACCACCCGCACATCCAAGTTTGCATCAAATGGTATTTTCAATCAGTCACTCTAGGTCCTAACTAGGCTCAACGTTACTTAACTTCGATGATCGTACGAGAACTGATGTTTCGACGTGATATAGGCCCTATTTCCAGTTTTTAATTAAATATGTTTATAATCAGTGCTAAATGCCCATACATGATGTGTTTACAGGAAGGAAAAAAAAAGAACTGGAGTGAGTAGGCCCATTACCTGCTCACCTGTCCACATTAGAAACGGCCATATTTTTAGGGTAGTTATATTTTGTTTCGTATTTTCCTTATGGTCCAATTATGTTGCATTTTAGATGGATTCAGATTATGTAGTCTCTGTGGGCTTCGATGAGAAATTAATTGTTGATTTTGCCGCTCATTCTTGACACCGGATTAGTTTAAATTATCACAATTTCCATTGGTTGATTTGGAAATCTCGCTGGATGCGTAATTCTCGTAGGAAATTGCGCAATTTACATAAATCTCGTAAAACCCGTCTTTTATCTATATTAGTTTAATACTAAAGACAATAGGAAAATGACATTAGTAGTAATAGTAGCAGTCGAAGGTTACTCACTCAGTACTCCAAAACCTATGCTTTCCTAAGACATTATATAGAAATCAGTTTCTTTTTTATGTGCCGTGTCCCTTATGGACGTAGGCAATGATGGCTCCCCACAATTTCCTGTCCTTCGTAGCTCTTAATAATTTTTGTCTTTTTGTTATTTCTCCTAAACCTTGTAATAAGGTTTAGGAGAAATTATAGGTTATAATTTTATTTTCTGTGTTCCTCTTGCTTTCAATCTGTCCTGTGAGTATCAGATTTTCCAAGCCCTCTTTCCTCATTACGTGGCCTAGAAATTTAAACTGTCGCTTCCTGAAGTTAAGTATAATTTTACTTTTTGTTTTAACTTTCTCTAAAACTTCGTCGTTGCTCGGTCCTCAACATCCTTACTGAAAGTTTTCTTCATCTTGTCCAACATTGTCCACCATTCGCTACCATATAGGATGCCAAATATCACGTAACAGTTCAGTACGCTTTTCTTTGTTTCTAACGAACATTTTCTGTTTCAGAAATCAGATTAAGCGAATCAAATTTTAAGAAAGAGACATTCAGTTGGTTTCTGCCCATGTCACGCTGAATGCATTCTACTCTGATGACCAAGTTTAATCAGAATCCAAATTTATTACTACGGAGATGGATGACCTTATATCTTGCTGATTCAGATTTTTAAAAATTCATTGTGTTCAAACAACTAAATCCGTTCAAAATGTTCTTATAATTTCCTGTGTTGAATATGTTTGGAAGAAGCTTCTACAAAGAGAAAAATAGATTTGGTGACATGAAAAACAAACTTTCAAAATTTTTCGAGCGCTGTAATCGCCGGCATCCCCAAGGTCTATGCTGATTTTTTTAAATTTCTTCTTTTCCGTAATCTTATCGACAGTAACACTGGACTTATCGCCATGATTAGTAGACAAAACTCATAATTCATTGGTTGTTCCACACTCATGTCCTTGAGCCAGACTACGCGAATCTTGGTAGATCATCAATTAGGATGACTTAAGAAAGTCCGGCTTGTAAATCAGCTCTAGTGTAATTAGATTGACCCTCGCGGTATGACCATCGTGTCCTTTTGTTAGACAAATTAAATTTTATAGATATAAAATCACATCACTGTGGAGCAGTGGTCAAGAAGTTAATTTCACAGACCATTACTCGTCAAGTTAGTTCGACTTTTGCTGGATGTCCTACACTTGAGACTGTGTGCCAATCTTGATCGAAAAATAACGCCAATATATCCGTTATTATCTCCATTCAATTAGGAACAGAACCTTGAGATCCCTAAATGTTGGGTTGTTAGATATTTAACTGCTCCGTACCCCGAGGAGCTCCCAAACAGAATATTAAACAGGTACTAAGTAACAAGAAGAGAGGACGTCAAATACTTTTATCACATTCATTATATGTATCACAATATAAAACAAAAGACTCAAAAAACGATAAGTTATTACACACAAGATGTTTGTACTCTTGTGGGGATTTCTCAATCTATCGGCAGGGAGGTTATGGAGCCCAGTTAAGTGGGTGAGGTTCACCTTTTTATATTGACTCGGGACTTCTCAATATGGTGTCTGGTCATTGTCACTGCTAAACTCTGCCTCTCTAGGAGAGTTCAAGATGTAGGGGTGTGGTTTGTCATGTGACCGTTTGGAACGGAAATTTATGAGATCCCAAAATAGATCTCGTAGGGCAGTGTATCCCTACAGCTACGTTGCAAGTTATTGTCTTCATTTCTTTTTCTGTCTCCTTTCTATCTATCTCTCTTCATTTCTCTCTTTCAATGTTATATTGTGCTCTTTTCTCTTTTCAGATTTATAGTTCACCTTCTATTTCTTTTTTATGACATTTTTCTTCATTTTTACTGGTCATGGTCAATGTCAGCTGTTTACGTCATAATTGACCTACAAGGAATTTGTGAATATTTTCCTATCACTTACTACTACTACTACTACTACTACAGCAACAACAACAAAAATGCAACCGAAGTAGGAGAATGACTGATTGTTATCAGCTGTTGTTACCGTTCTCTGAATAGAAATAACTGCATGAGTAATAGTTGTTGTACAAGTTGGGGAAGTAGTCGCCAAGTCGAAAATTATGTGGTAGTTTTATTTAAAAAGGGAGATAATTTCTTTATGTTTAGTTCCATGCTTTTCGTTCTTTTTACTTCCCTTCCATGAATTTGTTTCTATCTTTCTTTGAGCATTTTCAAGTTTAGCGCTCCAAAACACATTTGCCCATCAAATACTGAATGCCTAATAATCAACTAATGTATTATCTCACTTATATTTCCCTTAACTTTTCTTAACTAACCTCAAATTCTGAACCTTACTATGGATATGAAACATCATACATATGAAAAAAAATATATATATATATATAGAGTGTAATGGAATATAATTTACTTCTATAGAAGCGCCGTAAAAATAATCTCCCAATTATAAGGTGATTTTCTAAGCGTAGTTTAGATCTGGCACAAGGCCAGGCGTATAGAGCACTCAGTGAGGACCAAACTCACTTAATCATAACTGATCTAGCAATACAAGCTTGTTAGCCATTACACCATGTCGATGGGCCCAATCCCTCAAATATAAGTGGCATGAACCAGGAATTATTGTCATCTTCTATGAATGACAAGAAAATAAGAAAATAATCCATGAGGTCAAAAGGAGGACATTTTTCTCTGGTTCTGAAAGGTTATTGGCTAAAAATATTTTAGCATGTAAATTGAAATATATTCGTGCATTATTTTCACGAGTATTAATTAAATCTTACTTTTTATTGGCGCAAATATAGTTGAATTACATTTAATTTCGGATGCAATTTCTCATTATATTTCATTTTAATGTATATGTATACCTTTTTCAAATTCAAAGGACCACTCAGAATATGAAGCTACTTAAGAAAAATTAAGGAAAATGTAAGGGAAGTAATTCAATGTAAGATTTGCAGAAAAAAAATTTCATGTTTGCTTTCTTTTCTTTTTTTTTTTTTTTGCATTTTCCTTTTTGACTTTTATTTTCTCATTCTTTTATGCTTTCTTTCCTTCTTTCTTTGTTTCTTATTCCCTGTCTCATATTTCTAAGCCTTATATTTTCTTCATTTCTTTCTTCCCTAATTTTCATGCCTTTCCTCTTTTTTTATCCTTTTCTTTATGCCTTTTTCTTTTTTCTTTTCTTCTTCCCTTTTTCCGTATCTCTCTCCTCTCTGTCTCTCTCCTCCCTTCTCTTCTTCCCATCTCCTTCCTTCTCTCCTTGCTCAAGTATTTGACACCATCGTTCGCGGTCAGAAGTCAGCGAGCTTCGATTGCTCAAATGGAGTAAGACTATCGCTTGAATTCCTGCAACGCAAAGCTTAACTCGCTTAACATAACGCCACCGCCGCTGTTACCGCCTCCAGTAAATCAACCGCTGATTCATTGCTATGTGAATAGGAGAATCACCCACGCGTGAAAAGAAAGTTATTCCTAGATACACTTGTTGAGGGAGAGCGGTTAGGAAACACTACTTGCAAGCTATTCCTAGTAATTTCGACATTCACTGGTTTCTCACACGATTAATCTTGTACTAGTCTAAATTTTATTAATTTCTGTTTGAAATTCTCAGAGTAAGAATTATTATGCTGTTTACGTTCAAAATAATATCTTTATCTTTGTTGTTGTTATCACAACCTTTTGGTTATTCACCCCCCCCCTTTCTGCCTGGTTCAGGTTTTTGTCGCCTCGGGAATTCAGGGAAATATCGAAATGAGCTGTATTTAATCTACGTTTAAATAAATGTGTAATGGGTGTCGTCGCGGAAAGTGGGATCAGAGAGTCGAGTTCAAATTCGGATTTAGTCTGTTGCATTCATTTTCGCACAACTGCCCTTGGGAAAAGCATGAATCCATCTTTTCTTCTTTCAGCTATGGATTAAATAGCAGGGTAGACTGGGTTCTCTAGCCTTTGGATAGTAACTAGTCTAAGAGAGGGAAAACTCTGAATTTCAAACAGTGGAGGAAGCAACAGGAAACCACTTTTATCAGTCTTCAAAATGCATGGCATATAACATAAAATAAAGAAAAAAATCTAATGATGGCCCACTACCTGAAAGGAATATGGGAAACAATAAAAAAATGGGCAAATGGTTTACAAGCTGTTCTTATTGTTTTTTTTACTGGTGTAGAAATTTCAATTTTCCATGAGTGAACTTTGTGGTAGACTCATAATAACAATAATTGGGCACGTCGAGGCGGGGTAATGGTCAGCAAGCTTGTCTCGCTAGAACAATTACGACTAAGTGCCCCTTACTTTCGGCCTCGTGCTACATTTAAGCTACGCTTGGCGGGGGGCACCTCGGCGTGGTGTAATGGCTAGCAAGTTTCGGTTGCTAGAACAAATTACGACTGAGTACAGAGTTCGATCCTCACATGTCGTGCCACATCTAAGCTACGCTTATAAAATCAACATAATAACAATAACTTCATGATGGGCTCTCTTGATGACTAAATAAATAGATGTTAATGATTGGTACCCAAACTCAGGATTTTTCATTTGAAAGATTGGCGCAGTACACTCTTCCTACACCCGTTACTTGGTTTGGTGATGTACAGAGTTATTATTACCAGTCGCTTACTCTGCTTGTTGCAGATTGCGCATCAACATGAACTCCACATGAGGCTACACTTTCATGCTGGTTCAAGGCATGTTAGAAGAGAGCGTTTGAAACGTATAGTATGAGCTTCGCTAGGGCTACATACAGTCTTTAATTCAGAGTTTTCCTTCTTCCAGACCGGTTGCCACCTAAGTCTGCCCTACAATTTACCCATAACTGGTGGGGAGAAAAGTTAAATTCATACTTTTCCAAAAGGTATTAGCGCCTAAGTGAATGTAATGATCTCGAACTAAATTCATTACTCTACCGTGCCGCCATATTATCATCAAACAATTTTAATTACGTTAGGTTGTAGAATTTCCATTTGTTTGTATTAAGTCCGAGTTGCACCTGGAAAACTTTAATGTAATTTTTCTTATGATTGTCGTTAAATGAATTAATTTAGACTTCCATCCGAAGTCTGCTTCAAGAAAGAAAGTCTTAACTTGGCTCTATGTGAATTGGAGGTTTAACAATCTTAAGGTGAATTGCATTTCGCTGCAAATGATGATGTTTACTTGAACGGATGGTTATTCTATTGCATTTATGGACTTCAGATAAAGCAAATGGGTCTTGCTTTTCGGCTCCCACAAATGGGCTTCACTACACATTCAGCTAGCCTGCACACGCACATATGTAGATAAAGCGACATGTGTGTACGCCCAGTCACGCATACATTAACACACAAGCAAACGCATACGTGAGCATTTGCACACGAAAACACGTTCCCGAACACAAAGACACAAATGTACACATGCACAAACATACTTAAAATCGCAAGCTCATATACGCAAACGTATACATAATGAGAGAGAGAGAGAGAGAGAGACAGACAGACAGACACACGCAAGCTGAAAAGAAAAGCTGCAATGTCTCCTCTCGTCAGTGTCCGTAACTTCAGCTTGAGTGTGTCAGTAAAAGGAAAAAAAAAAAAAAGAAAAAAGAAAGCACTCTTCTCCAAAGCATGAAAAATACGAAACTTTACACGTAAATGTTTTTCAAATGTTTTCATATTTCTTATAATTATATAATTGCTGAAACCTCCCGACAAATACATTGAACAATTACAAAAATTGTTCGTCTACGTAACTCCAGAGAGTTGAGGGGCTGAATATAACATTAATCAGTTAATTGACAAATTTTATATATATATTATATATATATTATATATATATATTATATATATACTAAAGTTTCACGCTTTCGCGATCTTCAGACGATTAAGCGTTTTAATTGTTTGAAGATCGCGAAAGCGTGAAACGTGAGTAGCGACTTAAGAGATTTTTGTTGAGTTCTGACATTGAGAAGCGTTTTTTTTTCTCTGAGTAATCTGGGCAATGTACAATTTACTGCATACGTAGATGTTTGCCTTTTGGTCTTTCTTTGTTTTTTCTTATCTTGTTCTGAATTTTTCTTGTCTAAGGTTTTAGTTCGTCTGGTGGTATGTTGTCTGTTAGTCACTAATATCTTTAGTAGTAGTCGAATTAGTAGTATATATATATATATATATATATATATATATATATATATATATATATATATATATATATATATTAGCTTCGAAAAAATTAATTCGGTCGAACACTGTCGGAAGAAAGCGCGAATTTGTAAACAGTGACTACTTGACTACTATTGATGATAATGCAATACTCTCCCAATGGATTGATTTCTCTAAGTCGTGTTTATTTAACAAAAATAAATACGCGAAAATTCCCCTTTCTCTCTACTGGGCGCCGATAGCCAAGGAGCTAGTATCTAGGACTGATGCCAAATCGATTGAAGCGATCGGATGTCTAGCCACACTGATGAGCTGTGATACACCGAAACAGTCGGATGGATGACTATATATATATATATATTATATATATACGTTCGTTATGCGCATATGAAGATTTGAGCATGCTGGCCTTGTTAAAAGAAATTGATCACGCCAGATTATGCGTCGACTCCCAGAAAATGTAACTAAGGTCTGCTCAGCAGAGATTCAGTATAGAGCAGAGATAGAATTTGTTGTTTGAGCACGCGTCTGTTATAGGGATTTGCTAGCCTCCCTGGCAGAAGGGTGTATCCGGAAACGAGTAGCCATCCATTATGCACATATATTCTAGCATAAGTGGTTAGAAGCTCTATTGATAAATCAAAGGTTGTGATTGGATACACACACACACATATATATATATATATATATATATATATATATATATATATATATATATAGGGAAGTGGGCAGTTTTCGGGACATACGTAAATCTTCTTTTGTAATCATCATTTTCCAAGGCTCGGGTTTTATTCGCCTTTGCATTCAGTGAATATTTCTAAGCAGGATGAATTGACAGATAATCTCGCAGAAATGCCGTTGGGGATTTGTCTGGACACTGACCTTGGGTGGTTAAAAGCAGTATTGATCTAGCAAAGGTTGTGATTCCATCTTTGATGGTTACAAAGCTAGACGTATCTATATAATGAACGATGACAAGTGTCCTATCACATCAAGCAATAATAATAACAATATAAATAAAAATAATAGAAAAAGAAAAACTGTATGGTTCAACCTACCATACAATATGGCAGTAAAATAATTTAGTCAAATTTTTCTTACCCAGCAAATGTTTAACTTCAGCTGACATTTTACACAAAATCTTTAATCTTTACACTTGTCTGTTTAATCTGAAATGATTGAATAAGCGCAATAAATCTGTGTTGAATAAAAACCCGGAAAATGGTGACCACACATGTAACTGTGTAGATCAGGAGTCGTCAAACATTTTCGACCAGAGACCCACTTTTGTCTTACTTCCTTCCCCAGCGATCGCCATTTTAAAATATATTTGAACCTTAAAACTTGCATTGGTGTTTACAATTAAAATGTTAACTAAAATGTATGAAAAGATAAAAAAAAAAAATTGGATCAGGTTCTAAATGTTAAAACCAGCGTCATCAGGTTTAGAATCCCCCCCCTCTCCAAAAAAAAAAAAAATTAAATAAAGCAAACAAAGCTCAATGTAGCATTGTCTCATCAAAATAAGTTAAAAGCTACTTGAATCGGCGTAAATAAGGCTTTTGATTCTGATGATCATCGAATTCAGTGCATTTCTTTCATCTGCCCCGAAGAATACAACATACATGTACACTAACAAAAAAAAAAAAAAATTAGCTCAGTGTCATTCCCACACCGAGAAGCATTCTACTCCTTGACTATCATCGACTTCCTGGAACCCCTACGGACCTAAAAGGGTTCGCTCAGACCCCGTTTGACGAAATCTGGTGTGCATAAACCGGTAAGCTACGGTAATATTTTAAGGAAACCCCCAAAATACGTATATAGAGTCTACGGGCTGAGCATTTAAAAGACAATATCATAACCACGAGCCATCTTTAAATCTCATCATTGTCTATAGTTATATTTGGAACATGAAAGGCACCTCGAGGTGGTGTAATGGTTAGCAAGCTTGTCTCGCTAGAACAATTACGACTGAGTAGTGAGTTCGATCCTCACTGGGTACCCCATACTTTCGGCCTTGTGTCACATCTGAGCTACGCTCGGAAAATCACTATATTTGGAACATGAAGCTAAAATATAATAAACCTTTTATGAAAGTGGGAAATCATTAGCGTGCACCAAGTTATAATATATGTGTTAATTTTCGTCGGTTGTGAATAGAAAAGAATGAAACAAGTTAGGAAATTTCTCCTCTGTTATAGTTTGTCACCTACACTAAAATACTACTAATGAAAATTAAGGTTAACGCATTACGTCATCTGATGGTGATTTTGTAAGCGTAGCTTAGATGTGGCACAAGGCCGTAAGTATGGGGCAACCAGTGAGGCTCGAACTTACAATTCAGTCGTAATTGTTCTAGCAAGACAAGCTTGCTAACCATTACACCACGTCATCTAATGATCGGCTTGGTGAAACCCGGCTAGTGATGGTCGTGTTTTTATATTAATAATCGGCTCTGAAATGTTGACCTCTTAAGTCAGTGCTATTTAATCAGTACAAGAGCCTTATTCAGCTGTAAGAAGTTCTTGATTTCATACATATATGTACTACAAGAAGTTTCCATTCTCTAGAATTAGCTTGGATGTGCGGGTGATGTACTGAATAACGGCTCGAAATTCGGAACTGGACAGCCGAGTTCAAATTTCAGTCGAGGTCTTTATATTCACTTACGCGCAAATATCATTGGGAAAGGTATGACTCCACCAACTCTGCTCTCCCCAAGCCAAAGGGTAATTAGTAAGACATTTATCAGTAAATTATTATTATCTCCCAGACTCAAATTATTACAATCTAAGAATATTTTCTGGTTTTAAATAACCCGTAAAAAGGTTTATAAACCGTAAAAAACAAATCAATCAATCTAGAATTTGAAACTGAACTTTTGACTCCCCGGAAACGAAATGAACGTATTTATCCTTTCCACTATGTCTTGTCGGAAGCCGGGCCTGACTAAATAAATAGTGGATAAAATAGATACCTGAAGAAGAGCTGAGATTTCTCTGGATGAAACGTGGGTAAAAAAAAAAAAAAATAAAAAAAAAAAATAGCAATGTGCCAGTATATTAAATTACCTTAAAAATGAGTCTGCTTTTTTATGTATCATGTCTGACATTTCATTCACATTTCTGTGTCTCTGGAGCCTCATTTTTTTTTTTTTTCACAAAAATGTTAAGTTAATTTCTGTAGGAAAAAATCCAGAAGGTTTCTTACAGGCGCACAGACAAGTACAAAAAGATCTTTGATAGCGCCCAGCTTTGTATGAATTTCTTTATGACGAAGTGTACAACTGCATAGATAAGATTTAATGATTTGATTGAATAAAGAGAACGTACAGAAAATACCATTTATATAAAAGTAAACATTTTTCATATCTCTCCAATTTGTTTTGAATTATGTATCACTCCGTCTGGCTTTGACATTAGTCTGTGAAAAATCTGCATAAAAAAAAATAAAGTTGTCATTCTTGGAGGCGGCTTACTTCGAATAAACACTATTTTTCTAATAAAGTAGATGGTTGGCGGCAACGAATGGCCACATGGTTGAACTATTCGTCATAAAATGTCTGAGTGTACATTAAGGTGCGGTTTTATAAGAACGGTGTTTATAATTAACCGGCACGGTGTGATGATTTTTCACTATTTTGATATTAAATCTGGGAATTAAAAAATATGAAGGCCTTTGTGTAAGAGATGAAAGGGTTCGAATTGAAAGGATATAGAATGAGTATATTAAATATAAAACTGCACAAATGTTCGATAGAGATGACAAAGAGTAGAATATATAGAGATTTTCAGAAACTCTTAATGGGAAAACAACAGGAGGTCCTCCAACAAAGCTTTCTTTAGATGTTGACCCTGAGGTCAAGCATAGTTTTAAGGCTGAAATATCATTAGCCTGGGTGCCCCAAGCAACACTACCCGATATTACCAGGCTTTGTTGTTTTTTTGTCACATTTTGTAGGAGAACATGATATATGTAGATACATCCGTTGCTTGATCGTAAAGTTTCAATATATTTTCCTTTTTTCCGTTTGCTCACATGATTAGTCAGGTTGGCTGGCGTAGAGTGGGCGATACAAAACTTGATATTTAGTTTCGATAGGAAATATATCGGTTATCCAACTATCTTTTATGCATTGTTAATTCCTTTAAGAAAACTTACTCAATAACATATTTACATATTATCACACACACACACACACACACACACACACACACACACACACACACACACACACACGTGTTTGTCCGTTTTGAATGGCGGCGAGCATGCTTCGTGTTCATATAATAATGAATGTTTTAATTATTATACAGTTTAACCCGGATATAAGAGAGTTGTCGGGACCGGAGAAGAAGTCTCTTATATCCGGGTTTGGTCTATTTTATATACACAGGCTCTAATTTGGGACCAGAGAAAATCTCTCTTATATCCGGATTTCTCTTATATCCAGGTCTCTTATATCCGGGTTACACTGTAATTTCCAATGTACTTTTGTAATTTTTAAATTTAACAGAATAAATAATTGTAATCGTAACTCGACACTTGTTTAATTGTAGTGGCTCCAAGAATGCTTCATCTTACCAGAACTAATTTTTCTCATTACTGATTCGGTAGTAACAATATGTTTCTAATAATTTCCCGATGAGCGAGTCCATTGTTACGGACAGAGAAAGAAAGGAGAACAAATCAAAGACCCAGATGTTCAGGTGGGCCAATGGATAGCAGCTCGGAATGGGGAATCGAAGAACCGAGTTCAAATTCTAGTAGAGTTCGTTGCATTCACTTACGCGCAAATACACTTGGGAAGGTATGAATCCATTTCTTCTTCCTTCAATAGCAAGGAAGGTTGCTTTTAGCCTTGGTTGTCAGCCAGCCTAGGATACCAACAACACTGAATTCGAAGCAGTTTTGGCAAGGGGCGAGCAACTTCATCTCGTAATCTAGTGTTGTTAAGAGCTGTGGCCTTTATACTCCCCATTGGAGTCTACGGCACTTGAGTGAGTGAGATTGTTTAAAAAATAATAAACGATGTAGGTTTTTGAAGATACCTAATTGATCCTCTCTCTCTCTATATATATATATATATATAAAAATGGTACAAACAAAAACCTGCTCTATGAAACGGTGTTATTTATACTCTCTTTGCCTATTGTAGTTTCCGTCGAAATAGATAGGAGGCATTACTTTAGGTGCATTCCTCGAAGATGAATTCAGAGGGGTATTCTTTCTTTTTATGTGAAATGTCCTATCAGGACGTAGGCAATCATGGCTCTTCCACCCTCCCTCTATCCCTTGCAGATCTCAACAAGTTCCTTCCTTAAGTTTGCATCCTCTCTAAGATCTCATCATTGCTCACACGCACGGTCCATCATATCCTTAGTATCCTTCTGTAGAACCACATCTCCGTCGCCTTGAGTCTCTTCTTCATCTTTGAGGAAATCGTCCAACATTCGCTGCTGTAAAGAAGGACAGATGTCACATAACAGCTCAGTCTTCTTTTCTTTGTTACCAAAGAAATCCACTTGTCTCGCAATACTCTGCACAGATTTTGGAATGCGTCCTTGGCCATCCCAATACGTCTATGGATCTCAGTGTCGCACTTACTGTCCTCTGTCAAAACGCTTTCCAGATATTTAAAATTCCGCGTCTTCTTGATTCTAGTGTTCTCGACCTGCAAATCGCATTTCGGGCTCATCATTTTACTGCATTCAGAGGGGGATAGGTCACATAAAACTGAAGTGCCTAAGCCATTACAAGAGCAGTTATTTTCATTTGTAAATTGCACAACCATTTAGAAATAACTTCTAAAGAATGCGGAGGCTGGGCCAGGATGGCCAGCGATTGGTAAGAATGCATAGTGGGCGTGGTATTCTGACAATGATGGATTGCCTTTGTTTAAGTTTTGGATATAAGTTCAAAACGGCGCGAAGTCGGCAGAGGAATTTTGAAGCGCCGATACGCTTTCCATACCCACATCCCATAGAGAGATTAAGGCCGCACGTGGCGGGTGGTTAAATAAAATGCGTTCTTCTAAATTTTTTCCTCCCGCTGCCTCATAGAATCGACGCTACCACGTCTGTCCCTCTTGTACAATAAAACGAATAAGAAAAAGAAACCGTCTTTCGTTGATATAGTCTATGAAGTGGCGTTGGAGTCCGAGGGGCTGAAACCAGTGACGGCGCGAAACGCAACATAATACTCCTGTGATGGTCCTCAAATATATACAGAACAAAATTATGATTGTATGTGGCAGTTATAAGACGTTCTTTGCTAGATCTCTTATTTAATTCTTCAATAAATTTTATCGTAAATTTTACTTCATTAATTATTTGTCTTTGTATTATCTAACATTCATTTCTATGTATAATCGCAATCCTCTTTACTGATTAACAAGGAATTATAACGGAAGAGACTTAAAGAAGATCACTTCATCACAGATATATCTATAATTTTAGTTAGTGCGTCGCCATAATTGTTGGTATGCATTCACCAACTATTCGAAAAAGTGTCATCGTTGATAAATGATTTGAAGAACGTCTCCGAATGCGTCTCCAGGAAGTGAATTAGATTAGATCGGTTGAAAGTAAATGACCCTCGTTTTGGGATCAGACGAATAAAGCAGGAAAGAAATATAGAAGTTAAGATAGAATGGGAGGGAGAAAAAGAAAGGGGTTAATGAGAATTGGGGACAACATTAGAGAAAGCGAGAGGGAAAGGAATTGAAAAGTGGGAACGAAATGTACAAATGAAGCAAGTAGAAGTAAATACGGAAGAAAAAATGGTGAAGAAATAAAGAGGATTAAGATGTGGAAAGCGAGGAAGAAAAAGACGAGAAAGACGAGAAAGAGACAGACGAGAAAGACGAGAAAGACGAGAAAGAGACAGACGAGAAAGACGAGAAAGACGAGAAAGAGACAGACGAGAAAGAGGAGAAAGAGAAAGAAGACAAAGAGAAAGAAGACAAAGAGAAAGAAGACAAAGAGAAAGAAGACAAAGAGAAAGAAGACAAAGAGAAAGACGAGAAAGAAGACAAAGAGGAAGACGAGAAAGAAGACACAGAAGGAGAAGAAAAATAGGGTAAAGAATGGATGCAGTAGAAAAGAAGAGGAAGGAAACATATTAAGGAGAATGAAGAGGACAAGGAGGGGAAGAAGGAAAAGATGGGGGAGAATAAGATGAGAAGATACAATACAATATAAAAAGAAGAAAAAACGAAGAATAAAATTAAACAAATGTGGAGCATGAAAACAAAATGGATGGAGAAGAGAACGACAAATAGGAAAAAAAGCGGCTCATCGGATGAGTAAAAAGACAAAGAAAAAGTGAAGGAAGGGAAAAAATAGAAGAAGGAAGAATACGAGCAGGAAAAAGGGGAAAAGGCTGTAAAAAAAGAGAAAATGGACGAAAAGATGCCAGTGCGTGCAAAGAGAAAGAACAATTTGCAAAGGAATTAGAAATGGAAAGAAAAAAAGAAAAAAAAAAAGAAACGGAAGTTGCGGAGGAAGAAATTGTCCATAAATGAAAAGAAAAGACATTGTCAAAACTCGGAGAACAAAATCAGTATTGCTCATCAACAACATCCACGAGATTAATAACAAAATGGCGACAGTAGCCCAAAAACAAAAGAACGAAAAGTCAAAATGATGATGGAAGAAGAAAGCAAAACAACACAAAATGAAAAAAAAAAAACATACCAAGAAAAAGGAGCATAAAGTAAAACAAACACCGTCGTGGTTAATTATTTATTACTGCATAGACAGATTCGAATGTATGTAGTCTGAGTCTCCGAAAAGAAGCGAAAAAAAAAAAAAATGGGCGAGAAGCAGACTTAGCCAAAGGTTTTAGGCTTTCTTGAATGTAAATAGTATTTATTGAAAGCAACACATTCTGATAGTTGCATCTAAGATTATTTCACTGCGCGCTTTAACGAGCAGATTAATGACATTTTATGATTTATTATGTAAAAGTAAAGGTAGAGAGGGTAAAATCTGTAGTTAAGAAGTTTTAGGAGATTGAATGTGTGTCATGTTTTAAACAGAGTACTTTTTCGTGTCGTCAACTTTAAGACTTAAGAAGTATAAGTTATAATGAAGTATTTGTAGCTAATCGATATTTTCTTAATATGAAAGAGTAGAGAATTTTGTTAATATTTTAATGCTTGTTAATCATAACAAAATAGACTTACATATTACAATATTTACTAAGTACAGCACGAGTCAAATAGAGTAGAAGTAAAAAAAAAACGGAAGTTTGCTTAGAAATTCAACATTCGAAATTTTGGCTTTTACCTCAACTTAAAGACCTATATGTGGCGCAGATGGGAAGGTTGCTTAGAAATTCGGCATTAGAAATCTTGACTTTTACCTCGATTCGAACACCTGTCTTTTGGTCGATTGGAAATACATTTTTTTACACTGATATTCACACTGTGTAAGGCCCAAGGCTGATTCGAGGATGAGGATTACAGAGTAAGAGGCACAGTTTATAGAGATACGCAGGGAAGACTTGAACAGATTAAGATTTTAGCGATTGAGGAAGCATCGTCTTGGGAGTTGGTTCCACAAAGCAGCGGTTCGTGGGAAGAAGCTGTTCGAGTGGAACTTGCATCTCATCAATGGAATACGAAGAGAATGAAACTTCTTCGCTACAATTTATTTCAAATTCAAGACAAGTTACAAAACATTTACTAAATTTAGCTTAGTTTGTTATAAAACCACAACTTTTGGATCCTGTTATGGGACCTTACCCATAATAACATAATAGACTATTCCATACGTAATAAATACCGCGCCTCAAGAGGAAGCAGGGAGTTCAGCCAGAAGTCGGGCGACCGGCTGATCGGTTGAACTCTCTGACTTCGGGCGGGGAGGAACCCGAACGAGGCTACGCCAAAGGGCGGAGTCTCTTTCGGGGAGGTAAACCGATCCTGAACCCGTTTTATACGGGTTCAAAGGGCAGATCCCACGTTAAACCGGCCTTGTGCCACATGATGCCCTCGTGGGGGTGGTGACTAAATACTGTTCAGTCTGAAGTCGGGCGACCGGCTGAACTCTCTGCCTTCGGGCGGGGAGGAACCCGAACGAGGCTACAATTTACAAGCAACGTATCTTTTTTATTTACTGAGTCTGATACAAAGCAGCAATTCTGGAACACGTGGCGTAGGTCGAACCTGCTTCACTAGTCATGAACTTCTCTACAACGATGGACATAAGAGCCCAACTAATTCAGACAGATAACATCGTCTTTTGTGTTAAATTGTTATAAGTTATAATGTTAATTATGTTTAAATGAAAATGTCCATGAAGATGGTCTTAAATAGACCGAAACGTCCGACGTCGACTTTATTTTAACATTAATAATGCATATTCAGAATTTTGTTTTTTTCTGTATTTTTCTTTCATACTGTCGGATTTATATCCATATATTTGCTTACATATATATATATATATATATATAATGAGCCGTTGGTGTCTGTCGGATTTCAGCTCAGCGGACTCCAAGTAGATCGTGTTTTTCTCTACTAGCTAGTATACCGCATTATGTTATTATTGTCTTTGCGATGGCCGGTGATATAACGTATGGTCCTGATCTTAGATTTACTATTCATAACTGGGAAATGAACGCACTCTCAATGCATTTTCTTCTGATCAGGCCAGTATTTTTTTTTAAGTCAAAACTGTGGTTAGATATATTACGATGAACCAATAGAGCGTTAAGATTTTTGTTATGCGGAATATCTCTGCAGTGTTCATATAATCAGTTTTTTTTTTGAGGTTTCTTCATGTTTCATCGGCGTACAGCAAGGGGCATTTTGCATATTTCTACCTGTTCTGTTGTTGTTACTATCTAGTTTGATGCTAACGATATCTGATTATTATAGTGTTGGTTTTGAATTTTATGTCAAGATTTTTCGATGGTGTCTGTTGTGGTAGGATTATGTATCTAATTTTTCTTTGGTTGTCGGTATTATTATTTTGTGCAGTTTTGTATATTTTGTATTTTTTGTGGATTTTGTAGGCTTTGCGTTTGGCATTGTGCAAGAAATAATTCAGGTATTGGAGGAGATGTTTGAAGGTGTTTTCGATGTATCTCTCTTCTTCCGGCAGGAATTAGGGGCTACAAATTTACTGGGGCGATGGGGCTCTCCACGACTTCCTATGTTTTGTAGCTCTAGTTTATTAAATTTTTAAAAAGTTCGAACACTAACACACACATTTTGCTTTTTACAGCGCCGGTCAAGAGAAATGCTTCATACTCTGACTGTTTCTATAACAACATTCGTATGTTTTTGCGTGCAGATTTTTCTATGATGGGCAAAAACTACGCTGTTGTTACGTTTATCTTCTCGTCTTCCAAGTAATCTCACAATTATCTGTTAATTCTATCAAATGGACTTCTGCTATTGTCGTCTGCTCACTCATATTTCCAGGTCACTATTACCGTATGATATTCTTTGGGATTAATAATGGAGTGTTTTCCCGTTGCCTTCTCTTAGCTGGCCATTGACTCATCGAGAGTTCTTCTGTCCTTTGTTAGGTCTCATTTTTCATCCTACTGGATTGCTAACATGGAGTAGGGTAGCCGGTTTAGTCGCCGACACTCCGACAGTGGAATGCATTCTGAGACAATGAGTAAGGGGGGTTTGGAAAATCTGAAACTCATAGGATGGATAGAGGGAAAAGGAGCAGAGGAAAACAACGCGTGACATACTTAATGGGCTTGAGCAAATGGATGGCAGAACGGGGTCTGGAAGAAATAACAAAAAAACAAAACTTATTAAGAGCTCCATTGAACAGGAAGATGTGGAGGACCATGATCACTACGTCCTGAAAGGGCACAGCACATAAAAAAAGACAAATTGTCGTATGTCTTCGGCTATTTTTCAACTCAATTATATTTATCAGATTTTAATCGTTTTTCTATCTCTCTCAAGCCCTCTTTTCACCAAATGACCTAAGCCCGTCTTACTTCTTTCTGCATATATATTCTTACTGATATCTAACAATCAATTTTAAAAGTGTCGTTATATTTTAATAACTAAATCGAATGCAGATAAACACAGCAGGTCATGTGACAGCAATATGCATTTGTTTCGTTTTTTTTTTTTTTTATTAGTTTTACTTCAACGCTTGAACAACTTTTAGATCAACTAAGAAAGTGTGAATTAAGATGTAGCTTCCATTAAGATTTGAACTTGCACCACACACCTTAGGGACTCGTCTTTCATGTCTTTTTACCTTATTTTCGCTTTTTAGGGCTTCTGTGGTCATGTGCACATTTGTGTGCGCGCAATCTCACTTGCCTTCATTTGCATGTGTAGCAAAACTAGTTTTATTTTTATTGTGTTTCTAATCGCTTCAGTATCCTCGTGTAACTAACCTCGCCACGACCCCATAAACTAAACTCTATGTGCCACCCACCACCATGTCAGGGAACTCCTATAGTCTAACAATAGTTTTTTGAGACTACTTGTTCCGATGATGTCAATGGCCGTGAGAGTCATTTCGCGTGCGAACCGGGCGAGACGAGCGCGTTGTGTGAGGCGATTGGTTATTGAAAAGAAAACTGCTCAGCCTGATGACGTCAAACGTCACGTTGCCAAAGTCGGTAGGTGTTTCATCTGTTACACTTCTTATCTTTTTCTAGCACTTCTCAGATATTTGGCCTTGAGACAAGGTGTAAAACGTAGCATAATTTTGTTATGTGTTTTCTGATTGATTATATACTGTAATTTTTACTGTTAATTGATGAAGAGTGATCAGTGGACTACAACATCGTTGATAGTTCTGATGCTGTCTGTCGACAGAAATGTGGGACAAAAATGTCGAGAAGTAAATATAAGAAGAGAAAATATATAAAAAAAGCCAAATCATTGGCAAGATTCTTCCTAGCAGCAATGCAGAGATCATTTAAAATGTATACATTTGAATACATTTTTAATGAAGTTCAGCTGATAGGTAGAAAAAGAAACGATGATAAGAGATTACGAAAAGTGAACATAAATTCTATTGTATTTACAAAACATTGTTTTAATCGTGAGATTAAATTCATTAACGATATCTGCAGCTAAAGATATATGAAGTAAATGTAGAACAATCAATTCTTTAAATATAGTCTTACACAGTGAAAGTGGCTTGTAGAAAGAACGACTCAAAACGATGATTTACCCCTTTTAACGAACGGAAGTAAAAAAGGTTTTGTTGCTGATTATTTAAGTGCTCGTCACACGGTTCTAGTACTACGTATATTATTGGACCGACTTTCATAATTAGGAAGTTAAAAATATTTTCTTTTAAACTATCAAATGGGTTATTGTATTATTGGCATGTGATTTTTACGGAGTCGTGTTGCTTAGCCCGGCACCTAACATTGCAAGGCGAAATGCTTTACTATTTATCCAGTAACTGGAAAGAGTGGCGAAAATAGATTCATGCTTTTCCTCACAACATGAGTGCGAAGTGAACGCAAATTGTCCACCGTCGGAACTTGAACTCGTTTCACCGATTCCATTTTCCGTGCCGTTAAGCATTGACCTCATCCCATGTCAAATGGATGCTACGACCTTTGCTTCTCCAAGCAATTCTTCCCCAGCTGGAAGGCGAGTCTAAACCACGCTCCAGAAATGACGCGAAACGAGACTCATCGTGGATTAAACCGTTGGTTGAAGAATTTGGTGACATAGTAATGGAGAGTTCAATCCCTGAAGCGAGTAGTGCAGAGTTCGACTCAGTGGAAAAATGTCGAGCAATAACTGTGCAGTATTAAATAAAGCACAAAACGAGATATCTCCACAAAACGAGTACACTCTACCCCCGTAGAGTGTAGAGTTCAGTTCGAAACCCCCTGTAGTCTCTCCGGACCGACTAAGCACCTGAAGAAGGTCGGGGGGGCACAATGACTGAAACGTCGTGATTATAGCATCAATGACGAGGAAAATACAGTATAAATGACAACTCTTCATACTAGAAATTCAGACAAAAGCCAGTGGAACGTTGGCTATTGTAAGAGATCTATTTTTCTAATTATCTCCAAACAGCTGGTGTTATTGGCAGAGGGTTAATTATTCGCTTCTATTTCTCGGTTTGGATGAGTAAACCGATATCAGTTAGCGATAGCTGACAAGATCCATCAAGTGTCAGTCACACCGACTGTTCCTTCTAGTTCCCCGCCCCTCTGTAAGTCAATCCAATCACCAATTAGTAAAAGTCGCTTCGGTGCCGTTAGAAAAAGGTCGCAAAGTCAAAATATGAAGGACGTTATTAATCGAGTAATTCGACAAATTTTTACATAATAATATTAGCCACTGATGAGATGATTTTGTTTGACGTCATATCAACGCGCGATTTCGCCAATCACTCCACGGCAATCATTACTTTTCACATTTTTTTTATCACCATCTACGAATTGTCTATTCATCTTTTCTGTGCAAAATAAGAACAATAGAATTTCCCCCAATATATGTCGTCAGCCGCTCTCTAGTAGTTAATTAAAATTATGGAAAATAGAATTTTAGAATATTTAGAAAGTACACAAGATTCTTCCTTTTTTTTTGTCTTTAAAGAAAATATATAAGAAATAGCGGATTACGGAAATCGGTTTATTATATCGACAATACATCAGATTAATTTAATCAGACTACACCATGCCACACGAGACACAAGATCGCAAATATTGTGCACCCAGTTGAAACCGAATCCACTACGGTAGTAATAACTTCTTCAAGTCAAGGCGGAATCATTATCTATTTTCCTCGTCCTAATAATCTTCACTTCTAACTACTCACTTCTTCATTCATATTCTATCTTGAGCAGTTCTCGAGTTTTGTTTTGGGTAAATTTTAGTATAATGATAGTTACTAGTTGAACTTATTAATCATGACTCGACAGTAAGTGCAGAATACCTCATTCATATAGTGTAGGGTCACAGAGAGGGTGCGTTTGGTAAATTGTCGCCATATTATATTTTTCATTTCGCGCATGTGCGTTGTTTGTTTTTGATTTTGTCAACTGCACTGTATAGTAGGGTCAGTTGGGCACCGTCTGTGAGAAAAAGAGCACCATGATGCAATTCACTCCACCAGAAATTTTGAAACGGCATGCTGTACTGCTTGGCACACGCACCATAAGCTCCAATACAAACATTTCAGAGTGTTTGGGTGTCAGTCTGAGGACAGTGCCAAGGATGCGGAAAGAGTTGGATGAGTGTAATGATGATTACGAATGTACGGCAGCACGTGATCATTCTGATAAGAAAAGAACTTCCGAATTTGTAGGTGAGGGCCTCGGAGGCATACATCATGTGCCTTGGGGAGGTAGTGCTGCATTGGGTCAAGAGGGTAGCTGCTGGAAGACCCTAGGTCTGGCAACAGGACATTGCACCATGTCCGCAAACAGGAGAACCCAGTCATGGCTGTCAGACAATTTCTGCAATCGCATCAACACTTACATCTAGCTATCTAACTCCCCAAACTGTAACCCCCTTCATTATTATGTGTGGGCCACAGTTGAACGAGAGACCAACAAAACCCCTTGTAATACCAAAGATGAACTGAAGGTAAGGATTATGGCAGCATTCACCAACTTAAACAAGGAGACCACCCAGAAGAGTAGCAGGAGATTCTGAAGTCGTCTGGAGGCTGTGGTTGAAGCCAATGGCGATTTCATTGAATAAAATTACTCTTTCGCATTTCAAGATATTTTTTTGTGTAATTTTGGTAAATATATCTGTTAAAATGAGACATGTCAATATTATTGTCATTTCAGCGTAATTTACATAACAATTTATCCATCGCACCCTGTATATATGGAGTACTTACTGATGATCGAACTCTCAACAGTAGTAATATTATTTGAGACAAATTTACTAACTCATGCATCAAAGCGTGGCATCTATTCTGATAGTTTTATCAAAAAGTAACTTGATTTCTTTGTAGATTTTCCAACAAAACGCTACAAATGTATTAGAGGTAAGCAAAATTTTCACATTTCTTGAAATTTGAAACATCATTCTTTTCATCCCATTCTTCGGAAGAGACACTGTCACACGTGGAAAAAACATCCAAGCGCGAGAATTTCTCCGTGAATAATGCGAGCCATCAAATCTCCAATGTAATTCAAAAAGGAGATGACTGCATAAAAATGGTTAAAGGCGTACTCAGCCGTTTCTTTTATGCCATCGCCACAACGAAAAGAGGCTGACAAATTTCTAATCCCAACTTTCGAGTCGTAGCGTTTTTCAAACAAGTGATCATGTAAGCGAGAACTCAGACTTACTGAGCTCGTCGGCAATTGGAGCCAGTACCATCGAACGAAGCTTCTCTGCCGACAAAGTCTGAACGATTCCGGGGCTTACTGACACCTCACGTTGAAACACCAGTTCTCGTAAGATCACGAAGTTAAACAACTTCGAGCCTTGTCAGTACCTAGATGGGTGACCGCTTGAGAATACCAGGAGGTGTTAGCTTGAATGTGTGCGTGTACGGTGTAATGGATAACGGGCCTGAAGTTTTAATCAGAGCTGCCGAGTTCGAATTCTAGTCAAGTTTGTATATTCACTTACGCGCAAATACCCTTGTTAAATGTGTAAATACACCTCTTCTCTCCCCCAACTACAGGTTAATTAGAAGGACTTGTAACAGTAAAGCATTATTATCTCCAACAAATTATTTCAATCTAAAAATATTCTCTGGCTTTAAATAACCTGCAAAAGGTTGATAAACCGTAAAAAACAAACCAATCAAATCAAACGAATTCAACGTGATCTCTTCTATTTATCAATAAAATATCTTTCGAAGCCGTGAAATCTTTTAATATACTAAATGCAAGTTGTTTATAAATGAGAAGATTGCTTTAATCTATGAGTGTGGGAGATTTTATTATGACGTCAAATCAGCGAAATATCTTGTCAGTTGCTCCAAGATACTTTTGCCAACGACAACACGCCTTGAATCATTGCTCCATTCACTCGGAGAATAATAATAAAAAAAAAATGATCTAAGAGACAAATTTCACACGAGCAAACCAACGAGCTAAGAACGTTGTGGAGGTACACGGTAGTCGGAATAGCAACAAGCTGTTACATATTAAGTCACTAAAAAGCGATGTCTACAAAAGAACATCTAAATTGTATCCCAGGAACGCTTGGAATGAAAACTGTCTTTTGAAAGTGTCAAATAATTCAGAATTTTTTTTCTGCTTCAGAAATATTCCATGCAGGCGAAAACGCCCAAATGTACACTTTTAATGAATGCCAGGAAATGCAAAGGATAACAGTTTGTCTATGACAGAAACATATGCGCAGATGTAGAGAAATGATAAGTTCAAACAGCTAAAAAGCGTTACTTCATATTTATCTATCATATGTATAAGTGGACACTGAGTGGTGATAGCCTGAAGATTGCATTCAAATATGAAACAGACTACCACCGCTTGGTGTTGATCTCAGTGTCCACTTTTATATTTACATACGCTGTCCTTGATATTGAACAGTTTTACACATGAATATAGCATACCTTACAACTATATATATATATATATATATATATATATAAAAGACTGTTCGCAGCTCATCAGTGTGGTTAGACATCCGATTGCCTCAAGCGGAGATCGAAACACGACTGATTTGGTATCAGTCGGAGACTATCCATAACCCATTGGCGCACGGCAGAGATGAAGGTGAATTTAGACGTGTTTATTTTTAGATAACTGGAGAACTCGATTCGTCTTAACGAAGAGTCTTGCATCAGCAGCAGTAATAGTCACTGTTTACAAATTCACTTTTTTTTAGTCTTATATATATATATATATATATATATATATATATATATATATTATGAACAAAAAGTTTTTGACCATACTCTAGATTTCGAATTGAAGGCTCCGTGCATTTTCAAAAACTAGTTTACTAGCCGAAATCGAGCCAGGAGGACTTTCTCTTCCTGAAGGATTTTATCAAATATTCAATAATAATAATAACAAAGACAACATCAAAACTACTTCATAAAATTTGCTTAATATTTTAGCTCTTTTTGACCAATCTATTTACTGGCTAACGCTAATCTTAGGGTTTTAAATTTTACATAACATCCTTTCTAAAAAAAAAAAAAATCAAAACAAAAAAAAACTTCGATACCATGCAGTAATGTGTAAAATAGTTTTAGCATCCTATCTTACCAGGAGTTGATTAAACCAAAAAAGGTATGAAACTTACTAATTATTAAATCCAGAGGGGAGGTCTAAAGTTTGGCTTTTTTTATATATATATATATATATATATATATATATATATATATATACATACACACACAAGTATAACATTGGTATATACGGAATAAATTCCAATGACCAAAAATAATATTCTTAAAAGAGTGTTCAATACAGAGTAGAGCAAATATAATTTATTCGAAAATTATAATATAAACATGTTATAAAATCACTACAAAAATGGCCATTTATTCTACATTCTGGTGTCTTATCAAGTGATAAGTGTTGAATGTAGAATAAAGGAAAAACTCTTTATTCCATTATTTGTAGTGATTTTATAACATGTTTATGTTATAATTTTTCATGTTTAAATTTATATATATATATATATATATATATTACTCATACCATCAAAAACGAAGCCAAATATGAAATTGATATTTTGTTGTGTCTTTACAATTATGAGATTCATATGTGATTCTTTAAATATATTTTTCATTTATTATTGCTGTACTCTGCTCATTTCCGTTGGTTGGGTCATGTCCAGAGGATGATAGCAATCAATCCGAAATTGGCAGTTGACATATAAGATCACCTTGTCTCATCACAGAGAAGTCAGAATAACAATGAGAAAGTAAAAATAATCAACACCCATTGGAACGGGGTAGTACCTGCAGAATCTGTAGCATTGTCTGCCTCTCGCATATTGGACTTTGCAGCGACGAGAAACCGGTGTTTTACTGATTGAAAACGTCTATTTATGCATTGAAGTCAAAACCATGGAATATCCATCCGGAATTGAGAGAAAGTGTGTAAGATTTCGTCGGGATAAATCTAAATCGTAAATGTCTTTGGTAAGCATACAACAATTGGCAGAGATTAGCTGGGTCGTTTTCACTCGTTCATCAAATTCACTAAATATTACACCTTTTGATTATCATTTATTGAATCTTTATAAAATTCTTTTAAAAACAAATATTTAGAAGAATATAAAAAATCAGAGATTATTTGTGATGCCATCGGCTCCCAAGTAGGCATCTATACAGATGACATTACCATTTACACCTGTCTCAATAGTAAACCCGGTAGCGTTGACAAAGTCAATTTGGCTGATGCTCTCGAAAAGGACCTTCAATTAGTGGTTAACTGGAGTGGCAAATGGCATGTAAATTTTAATACCTCCAAAACGAAACTTCTCACATTTATGAGTCAGTTATGTGCCATGCGTGATACACGCTTAGGCGATCATGTATCTTTCGATACTTGATTGACGAGGCAGATTTTTTCCCGCAGTAGGTTGCCATTTCTTTCTGCGGTAGACCAATTGCTATCCAAGGCTATAGAACCCGGTCTGCCCTGCTATTTACCCATAGCTGGGGGGGGGGAGAAGAGGATTCATACCTTTCCCAAGGGTATTAGCAAATAAGCGAGCGTAATAGATTTGACTGGAATTTGAGCTGCTCTCCGATTCCTCAATCCAAGCCGCTATCCATTACATCACCGTGCCTCCTCAGACACCACAGAGATAATTCCCTGCCCCACTTTAACATGGTTGATGCTAAACTCCAGGAGAGTGTCTCTCTCTGCCTTCTTTGCCTTACGCTTTCAAATGACGAAGTGGAACAACTACATTGTATCAATAGCTGCATCTGTTGAAAGGAAGGTTGGCTCACTGAGGTTTTTCTCGTTAGAGTCTAGCCTACATATCCACAAATCGAGCATTCGTCTGTGTATTAAGTATTGTTGCCATATCTAGTCTGGTGTCCCTGCTGTTCATCTCGAGGTTCTCAACAAAATCCAAAGAAGGATCTGCAATGTAATCGATCCTGACCTGGCATCTCGAGTCCAGTCACATTCTCACAGACGTTGTGTGACTGCCCTCTGTCTTTTCTAAAATTATTTCCATGGCTACTGCTCTGACGAACTTTTTTTCCCTGGTGCCCGGCCACGCGTGTTTAAGCATGCTACTACATTGGCATCTAGGCTCCATCCTTTTACTATTGAATTAGGCAAATGTAACCGCCATTTCTACTCCAACAGTTTCTTTCGTCGTACATACCACCTGTGGAACTCCTTTCCGTTTTATTGTTTCCCTGATAACTACAATCTTCAAAAATTTACATGCAAAGCCAGTCGCCATCTTCTATCTTCCTGAACACCGTTTATCTTTTATCCTTTCTTCATTCCCCCTATACACAGTTTTTCTCTCGCCTTCACTATGTAACCCTCTGCGAACCAGTGGCATTTCCGCATTGCTAAGAGTGAAATGCTTATAAAAAAACTTTCTGGTCGAATGAAAATATGAAATTTGTTTGAAAATGAAACATTACGAAACAAAACAGTAAATATGCTGTTTAATAAAGTTAATTTTGACAAGAAAGAATAACTAACTTATTACTTATTTAGCAGAACATGTTTTAATTTAGCCAATAATTAAAAACAGACGATTTCTCTTTATTGCGCGGGATGGAAAATTTGAGCTCAAATAATAAGTATGCAGTTGCCGTGGAGTTTTTCTTTCTTTGAATTTTGATCACTTAGGATTGAACATATAAACAGATATTCAACCGAAAAGAAAAAATAACAAAGGAAATAACGAAAAAATTGTCACGCGATTGCATAACACCTCACGTGATTATTATCTGTTGAAACCTTTTCAATGAACATTGTAATTTAGAAAAAAAAAACGTGTAGGAAATTTCGATGAATGCATTTCTAGTTTATAAAAGAGAGACAGACAAAGAGGAGGTGGAGGGAAAAAGGAAGAGGCTTAGATAAGAAAAGACTGATCGCTTGTTAAATACATTTGAATGAAGATAGATAGATAGATAATGAACAGATACGACCAATGATAGATCATGAACAGAGATGAACAGATATGAACAAAAACAGATAGATATATAGATAGGGGTAAAGAAAGAGAGAAGTACAGAGAAAGAGAGATAGATAGAGAAATACGATCAAACTCGAGACAGACCTAGAGAGGCAGCTATGGACATAGCCAGCTAGATAGATAGATGTGAACATAGAAAGAGAGCGAACAAGAGATGGATGAAAAATAGACATGAAAATAAATATATAGATAGCTATTAAACACACACACACACACACACACAGAGAGGAACAACGACAATAAAAATCCGTTCGGATGTAGGCAAAACTGACGTCGTCCGGAAGCAAACAAGAATGTCAGCTGACGTAAATAGTTGATTCGCCACAGGATTTGATGTCATCTCATGACGTCACCTTGCTCTGTTAAAAAAAAAAAAAAAAAAAAAAGAAAGAAAAAGAAAAGAAAAAAAAATCCTTAGATGTTCCGGTGTTGCATTGCCTGCCCACATTCAAATTCCTCTTTTGTCTCTGCTTTGAATCTCACAAGCAGTCGAACTAATCAAGACGCGTTCCTTGACAGCTGCGCATGATTTTTCTGCTTCCGGTTCTCTATTGCCAAGTTTGTCGATTCATGGTACACGAGACCGGAATTTCTTGGACTGAGATGTCACCTTAGCGAAGCGACATGCGCAGCCCTTCAAGTATCGAGACAAGCGTTTGCGCAGGCGTTGGTCACATGATTTCCACTTTGTATGCCTAACGGAGATTACTGTTACCATTTTGTTTAAAATCAAGTTTTCATTTTCTTAGCAGTTCTTCTTTTTACACTTTTCATCGCCTTCTAACAATAATAATCGTGATTGACAAGATAAACCGAAAACCTTTTGCTTAGGATAGTGTGAAACATCAGTATATGTCATTAGTCGCTCTTCAAGTTACATGTTTTATATATGTTACCGATGGGAATCAATCCACAACCAAGAGAAATGTGAGAAAGTTTTTAAATATAAAAATATAAAATATTTTTTATTTTCGCGTTTGTACAACTAAATTTTTCTCAGTATGTATGCGTGTTAGATTTCTTGCGTTAAAGTTTCTTGTTTGTAGTTGTTTGTTAAGATGAAAACTTCGCGTGTATGAGAAAAAAGAGAAGCAAGGGAACAAGTGAGACGGAAAGTGTAAATGTCACGTAGCTTGGTGGGGAAGAGTATAAGTGTTACGTAGCTTGGTGAGGAAGACGGGTGAATATCAGGTAGCTTTTTATTGTCAGCGGGAACGCAACCCATTGGTTGAAAAATGTTAAATATTTATTTTCAAAGGATTAATTTATTAACAGGAAGGATGCACGGAACCTCAGACTCAGAAACTATTTTTTGTCATTTGATGATTGGCTGTCTTGGTGTTTATTTCTGTCTTCGCTCCACGTATATTTCAGTTCTTGCTTCTGTTGAAAGGTATCAAGTGCTGTGGTTTCTGTTATCTGGTACAGCTCTTTGTGATTCGGTAACACCAGTTAACAAGGTTCCAGCAAGTATGGTCCTCGCTGAGGCCTACACAGTTCACTCTCTCAAAGCCATTTTTAACCATCGAACTAAGAAAGCAGTTGTGAGCAGCTTACAGTTTAGATATTTCTGAATAAGCATGGCATCTATATGAAAGTCTCAATCTGATGAAATTATTTAAGGACATGACGGGAGTTTTACGTTAATGTTTTGGTTTTGTAGCAGTTTGTGGTATTGGGTGAAACTATCTCTTGCGTAGCTTATTCTATATTCAATTTTTTTTCCCCTTATACTAAATTTGTTATAACCGATTCATACACCTTTAACTTTTATCTTTCCTATAAAACCACATGAACTGAATGTTTTATAATTTCTTACGTTCATACACCACCATACAGAAACCTGCTACTTCGGCCTTGTATTGAGTGAACATTATTAATTAAAAAATCTATTAATTACAGAATAAAAGAATGTATAGAGGTGTCATAAATTAGTCAGGAATCTGGGCTGGAGCAGCACAGTCCTCATTTGCCATTATAGAATTCAAAAGCTAGTACGCGGCCTTGTGGGTGATGAATTATTTTCCAACCTACAACCCCTTTTCCACAGACGAAACGTTACGAAAATCTCGCTGCTCTATCGTTACTTCAATGGCATGTGTTCTTTTCTCGATTCTTTTCTCTCTTTTTACTTACAGGATACCATAAAGACATTGTTTCGCATCTGGAGGAATTCTTGGGCCCCAGCGAACCCCATGTCGCATTAAACAACACATAACAATACACGCAATATATATAAATGCCCTAAATTGATAACTATTCGGTAGGATTCGATCCTGCACCCTCTTTATAGAGGAAACCGGGCTGTGATGTTCTCTGTGGCAGAGCGATCTAAAGCACGCCTAATCAGACGGAGGTTTCTCCTGTAAAGGGGTAACTCTGGTTGGAATCTGTTCGGAAAGCACGTTCTCCTTTATTGAGACTGTTGAGAATGCGCAGGCCAGTAGACGTACATCACACTGTTTAAAATACATAAAGAAAAATAGAAAGTCTACCCAAACACATCTACCCCCCCCCAAAAAAAAAACAAAAACATCTCGGTGTCGTGTACCATGAATCGACAAACCTAGCAATAGAGAACCGGAAGCAGAAAAATCATCCGCAGCTGTCAAGGAACGCGTCTTGATTATGTCGACTGCTTGTGAGATTCAAAGCAGAGACAAAAGAGAAATTTGAATGTGGGCAGGCCATTACAGACAATGCAACGCCGGAACATCTAAGTATCTTTTCTTTTTTCTTTCTTTAAACAAAACGAGGTGACGTCATGAGATTGTTTGGAATTTAATTTCTGTCTTATGTTCAAGAAAACTCCTATTCGTCAGTATTATTATCACTTTGACCAACTAGTGCCATAAAATGCGAGAAAGACATACATCGAATTGACGCTTGGTCCGACATTTAACTAATCCTCTACCTGTCGTCCTGAACATTGTCTTGTCGCTGAGAATATCAAGAGAATAGGTCTGGATCTGTGCAAATCCTGATTCAATTAAAGATCCACTCAAATAAAAACTGTCGCTTCGTGAATGGAACCTTCACCTCGTTCGAATGGATGGTGTTATATATGCTCGTTCGACCAAATTCAAGTTCCCCAGAACTACTTAAGGTAAAGAGTTACTGTTAAAATGGTTATGATGAATGAAGCGTGTAATATAAATGAAAGAAGTGGGAGGAAATATTTATGACGATAAGGATAATAGATAATGACTGATTCTTAGCTTGAAGAGATTAGGTTTGTAGTGTTCATGGAAGCACCCACGTAGGAGACAGTTCTTGGGGAAAAGGCTTTCGGAGTGGAATTTCCTTCTTATAATTGGAATACGGAGGAAATGTTTAAATGTAAAATTACATTTTGTGACATAAGGCCAAAGGGAAATTGGTTAAACGCTGGTCTTACTGTCTATCTTACACCTAGTTAAACTGATTCACGACCCAATCACTAACAATTTGTACCACCAGAATTCATCCTTCCACTCAAAATCCAACATTTACCAAATTACTACATATTCGTACGGAACCTACTAAAACCCCATGATATAAAATTTTTTTAAATATACAATTCTGTATTTATTATCTTTTTTTTTTCGATTTTTTTTTTATAAAAATATATCCGGAAATGATGGCGGATGAATCCAATAACGAAACATTCAAACAAAAATCAAAACTGTGTTAGTAAGACCCACCCACGCCCACATAAAAATAAAAACAGTCGTTGTATTCTGCCGATAAGCAAAATCAAGAAGCTAGGGAGGGACAAAATAAATTACGGGGTGGATAAGTATCAAAGGTTGGTCTAGTGAAGATATAAACAAATGGAGAGATAGGGAATCTTGACAACAACAAAAGAAAAGGCCGGGAGCAGGGCAGGACCGACAATCACTCACATTAACTACGTGAACAAAATAAGACTCTAGCTTAACCAGGGTTGAAAAATGAGAAAATAAGTGTGATTATATTCCGTGGAAGTAACATGGCGTCTTCTATTTGTAAACATCTGAACTACTGGAATTAATGAACGGAGCGTTCATCAGAATATTTTCTATGGAAATAGCGATAGGCTCGCAACATTGGGTCTCTGGAAAAAGAGTCTGCAGGGGGTGGGGATAATGTCTATATTCATAAGGCTGTGAAAACAACGGAGTAGTTCCAGCCCAGATATAGTTCCAGCAGCATTTTTAGTCTTATCTGACTCATGAAAAGTAAAGCATGTTAGTACTTTTTGGAAGTGATAAAATGGACCGACCATTTTACAAGCATCCTTTGAAATGGATCGTATATATAACCCTCCCCCCATACGCATACTCACTGACGACGAGTTATCTCGTACTTTGCATTTTCTGATATTTTTCTTCTTAAGGCGCTAACAATGAGTTTACAAGTGATACTTTTAATGTGAAAAAAGATTTATATAGTTTCAGTTAAAGCAAATCAACTCATTAAAAAAAGTTATTGCTTAAGTCGGCTATTATAAAGTCGGCGTATTTAGTCAAATTTCGTACGTGACCTTTGGCAGTCAATGTGTTGATTTTCATTTTACAATGACAAATTGTGGCTCTGCTCTCAAATGTAAACATATGAAGTTAAGAAACTGAAAGAAAGCTTGAGCTAATTTAAAGCAATGCCAACAAGAAGTTGTGATTGACATCTCTCCCGAGGAAGAGAAACAAAAAGAAAGTACAAAAAAAAAAAAGACAGAGAAAAAAAAAGAGAGAAAAAAAAAACAGAATACGTAGAATACAAAACAAATACGTAAATGTTTGTTATTTATATACAAACTAGTGTCCCCATGCCATCAAAATTGACGCCAAGAACGAATGTATTATAAGTAATATGTATGATAAATTTCGTAAAATCCAAGTACAATTTCATAATTTAAAATTGTTCGTTGTTAACGTTAATAATTGAACAGTGTACAGTTTATAAACACCTCAGTAAACATCTGTATGCTATACTCATAATTGTTACATATTTACAACCAAAATTATGCACTGCAAAAGTTCCCAAAACATAATATTTTTTTCTGTAAAACTTAGGAAGCTCTGAGTAATCCTTGACAGTCCGTAGATTCAATCTGTAATTTCAGAGTCTGCTTATTTTTCATCAGACAAATATTTAATAATGTAATGAATTTGAATAATCAAAATGTTTATAATGAAAAGTCAGTATAAAATTATTTAAAAGAAATTAGATTCATTCTTGCAAAGTTAAAGAATACAAAAATGTATTAAAATCATTTAGTAATTTTAAAGTATAAAAAAGATAGATTGATTTTCGTATAAATCGCAAAACTATAGCGAATCTTATTTTTCCAAAAATTTTTAGAAATTTTCCTACTTGGGTTTTTGGTAAATGACAATTCGGAGTGTCGGGATTTGATACAATAACATAAAATATTGTTGCAGGATTTCTCGTAATTCAAGCCTTTATGATAATTTCATGATTTTCATCTTACTTATTATAAAACGCAGGTTGTGTGTGTGTGTGTGTGTGTGTGTGTGTGTGTGTGTGTGTGTGCGTCTGTTCGTTTATATATGGGATCGGTTTTCCTACATTTTTCAACCGATTTCAACAAAACTTCACAGGACTACGTAAAATTACCTGGCGGTGGTTCTGACAGCGCCAAAAATTGAAAAAATACAATTGTTTTTGCACGAAATCAATTTGAAAGCACGGGTAAGGGCCATTTATTCAGATTTTTCTCAGTCTTTGGACGATGTTTTGTTACCGAGCCGCCAAAACAAAGCAAATGGTCCAGTTTCTGATAGCACTAACGCTTGGCTATCTAACACGTACCAAATTGTTTACAAGACTGTCAAAGCCGCTTGACCATAAACGGGGGTACCAAGGGACAGGATTTAGCCCTCTGAACACACATTCACTGGCACACTATGTACAGTTTTAGTTTGATTCAAATGAAATTTACGACACACTTGCGGCTTACTATTGCCTTTATGTGTGTCAAATTTCAAAATAACCTTAGTTTCACGCGGATCAATCTTTTTTGTAATTTCCTTACACACACACAGCTGCGTACAACCGAGTCCGCGTGTCGATACCGAGACTGCTGCAAGCCCATTGGTCGCTTTCACAGAGCTTGACCATGGGCCGGTGAGCAACCTGGGCTTTGTTGCTCTGGGGGCAAAATCAAACTCCCTTCTTTAGACGAACCTCCTCAGCCACTTAGGGACCTCATTCTGGGTACAACTTCGGAGTCAACGCATTTTCTTGAAGCAATACGGAAGTACAACTGTTGCTTCCAGATGACGTCTTTTGGTGCGAAAGCTATTAGTGAGGGGGAATGGATGCCTACTGTCAAAGTGCAAGGCCAGGTTTACCACTTAATGAGATCACTTTTGGCTGATCAGGGAGAGCCACCTCAGTTCCTACAAAATTACTTACTCGCTGACTACAACGAGCAGGTTGATGCGCATTTCGGCATTCTGCCTAGCGATATTTCCGTCGGTCCCCGTAGAGACATTCTGTTCCATCTACAAGACATCATTTTAATGCTCCTGTATGTAATGAAGTCGCCGCAGTCATCCACGGTGAGGAGCATAACAGCCGTGACATTGTCATAAGGTACCGGGGCGGTGGTCTGCGCCGCATCAGTGAAACCCACCGTTCATACGATTGTCTCCAGTATCGCCTTCTTTTTCCATACGGAAGCGATGGGTACCACTTCAAAATCACAATATACCAGGCAAGCAGCGATTCCATGTCGACCTCAAAGACGGTTTCCTGTAGAGCTTACTACGCCTACATGTTTATGGTTAGGGAGGGTGAATTTAACAACTTGCACGGGTGTCGTCAACTATTTCTTCAATTCACTGTTGACATGGCTGCAAAAATGGAGTCGGAGAGGTTAGGATTCATCAAGTTAAACCAATCCAAACTTCTACATTCACCTTCGTGCTGGTCTGCGTTCTGATGGTGACCCACGCAATCTCGGAAAACCGTGCATTTTGCCTTCCTCTTACACTGGTGGCCCTCGATACACGCATGAAAGGACACAAGACGCAATGACCTATGTCCGTCATTACGGGGGGCCTGATTTGTTCGTCACGTTCACGTGCAATCAGAAATGGGTTGAAATCACACGCGAGCTTTTTCCAGGTCAGCAGTACTCACACCGCCCTGACCTAATTGCCCGCGTTGTCCGGTTACAGCTGCGTAAGCTTATGGATTTGATCCTTAAAGGGCAAGTCTTCGGACGCGTTAAGTGTCATATGTATACAGTGGAATGGCAAAAACGCGGTTTGCCTCATGCCCACATTCTGCTGTGGCTCAACGATAAGGTTGACGCAAACAAAATAGACGATTTTATTTCTGCTGAAATTCCGGACCCTGCGCTGGATCCTTTGCTCCACAAAATCATTAAAAACAATATGATACACGGCCCCTGTGCCGCGAATTACGAAAAAAGGTCATGTTGGTCAAGCGGCCCCACTTGCGCAAAGGGTTACCTCCGTAAGTTTATCTCAGAAACGCAGACTGCGACGGATGGTTACCCACTGTACAGATGTAGAAGCCCCGCTGAGGGCGGCAGAACTGTGACAGTTAAGTGGCACACTCTGGACAATCGTTGGGTAGTGCCTTATTGCCCGCTGCTGTCCAAGACTTTTGGAGCCCACATAAACGTTGAATACTGCCACTCAGTTAAGTCAATAAAGTACATCTGCAAGTACGTTAATAAAGGCAGTGATGCTGCTGTTTTCAGTATCCGGTGCGACAATTGCGTTGACGAGGTGGCCGATTACGTGGCTGGACGCTACCTCAGCAGTAGCGAGGCCTTTTGGCGAATTTTCGGATTCCCCATACACCAAAGGGCTCCAGCCATTGTGCAGCTTGCTGTTCACTTAGAAAATGGACAGAGGATGTACTTCACCGAACAAAACGCCCAGCAGGTTGCGGAAAACCCTAAAGACACAACCCTAACGGCTTTCTTTAAATTATGCTCAACAGATGCTTTTGCCAAAACATTGATATACCCCCAAGTCCCGTCCTACTACGTGTGGTCAAACAACCGGTGGGTTCTGCGAAAGGCTGGCGACCCCGTCGAAGGTTATCCCGATGTAAGGTCTAACTCTTGCCTTGGACGCGTTTATACTGTGTTGGGGGGGGGGCACAGTATAAACAGTTGGGTGCTCACGAGTTGGGTCTAAGGAAAGGGTTTTCATTTACTCTCCAAACAACTGTGCTAGAAACATAACCTACACGGAGGTCCTGTAGACAAACTGCCCGGTAGCGTTTAAGCGCCATGCACACATATGCAGTCCGATTGCATGGCATTTTTTTTGTTTGTCATACTGGTTTTAACGTTAGGTCGTCGTAGTCTCCACTTGCCATTACTAAGACATCTTTGTAAAGGTTATCCAGCTCTTTTGCTGCCTTCTGACTTTCATACCTTCACCCGCCATCATCGCGTTTGTTTGTACATTATGATAACCACACTGTATTCAGTTGCAACACAAGCTGCTAGACACATGAACACCGGCATTAGACATGATTGCTCCACTAAAGTTCCGGCTTCATTAACAGTTGATCGGAGCACCTGCAATTCGTACCAGTGCATACAAGCACATTCACACTTGAGAAGCTTCGGAGTTCGTTTAATTGTCACAAAAGTCGAGTGCGTCTACGAAATTCAAGTTTCTGCTTCCATATACACTTTACGGCTGCCATGGGTGAAATATGTCAGCAATACAGTTCTATTGTTTTGTTTGTAGTCGTTTAAAAAAACCTAAAAACACACGCCAAGTACGGCGACCCCGGTCGGTTTTCATAAGCTCTCAGCCGTGATGTTGACTGCGACTGAAGCGAAGGCACTTCTCCATCGCAATTGAGGCGCTCGGCCGTACGGCCAACTCGGTCCGGTTCCATGAGCTCTCAGCGTGATGTTGACTGCGACTGAAGAGATGGCACTTTTCCATTGCAATTACGATGCTCGGCCTTACGGCTACCCCCGTCGCGGTTTTAAGGGCTCTCAGACGCGATGTAGATAGTGACAGATCAGAATAAAGGAAGTTATATCACAGAAATTTTCTTACCATGACACCCCGTTACTGTTCGCTCTTCTCTCGGTTTTACGGTTCTGCTTTGTGGTCGTAGCAGCACCGTCTTTTGGGCATAAGACGCGACTTTTAGTTAGACAAGTGGTTTGTTTGCGATTGCACACGGCACATACATTATGTTTATGGCTTCCTCACGGCACGTTTTCCCTTCAATCCCTATGTATGTTGCAATTGAATCGTGGTTTCTTGACTACTTACCACAAGTGCTTCCAGTAATGCTTAACGGTCCAATTGGTTAAAGCAGTAACTGCTGCCAGCTTTTACTCACAGATGTCTTAGTAATGGCAAATGACTGATGCTACAACGGCTTCCCGTTACTTCCTTCGATACCTTCGAATACTTGGGCCTGCATGATGTCTGCTTAAACTTTGTGTGCATTGCGTTTCAACGCTTTGTAGAAACTTAGTTCCTGTCGCGTCATTGTTATTTTGAACACTTTTCTCAATTGTTACACAGAAAAAAAATTGCACACTACTCCTAAATTCTAAGCACATCTTTCAAAGCAACAGCCGTCCCCAACTCTTACTGTTACATCCCCGGGCAACGCCGGGCTCTACTCCTAGTTAAAAGAATAAAATCCAGTAGAAAAAAGACAACAAACAATTTATGTACGTATCTGAGAAGCAATGAAATGTTGTTTTATGTGTGTTTGTGTGAAAGAATCAGTGCGCATGCTTAGTATTAACGGGAGATACAAGAGATAGTTAGAATTTAATTCTTACTGCTGTATTTTGAACCGGTCTCTTTGTAGTTTGTCAGCGCGGTAGCTTTTTGAGTGTGGGTATGAATGGGGTCATGAAGATAAGAAACTAGAGTGACATGGGCCTTGGTGACTTCTGTGCGTCTCATGTTTAGGGCTGGACTTTGTGAGTTTAAAAGAAAATTGTAAGAACATCGGCTCCAGAGTTACATTTATTTATTTCTTCCTAATTGGCTCTGAAAAGCCACGTTGTATATCTTCTACTACGTCCGCACGATATTTAGATGAAATATTTTAATGAACACGACAAATTAATTTAAATAAAATGACTGTTAAATTCGTAAAACAAATATCCAATACAACTAATGTTGCCCGTAACTCATGTCTGTCTCTCATAATTTTTATTTAATTAAAGTTCTTTTTTTTTCTTTTCAAAAACAAATATAACTTGAATTTGGGCTGATGCGTCATTGTTATTTTGAACACTTTTCTCAATTGTTACACAGAAAAAAAATTGCACACTACTCATAAATTGTAACACACACTATATAAGAGAGAGAGAGAATTAATAAAAATTTACTAAATTTAAATTTTAAAAAATATTTTTTATTATAGACAGGACATGAAGGACGCTTTACAATTTAAACAAAATAATTACTGGTATTACTCTGATAAAATACACAGACAATATATTTACTTTAATAGTGGAATCTCCATTCTATAATTATTTTCTGTTTAAAAAAAAATAATTGTACACAATTCCCGCCAAACATCTGGCATGACACTTTACAATCACATTTGGAAAAAGGAAGACCTCTAGTCATATTCTTGAAAAATCTAGAAGCCTGAGTCTTTGTCATGTCATCAGAGTGATTATAATGACAATGAAGCAACATGTTATTGAATTTCAACATAACAATGAAACCTAAGCGGAAGTTATTTCTTCCGAGCAACGCCGGTTATCCCCCCTAATGTTGTAATATGTTTCTGACTTTTTCTTTTCAAAAACAAATATAACTTGAATTTTGGGCAGGTGAATCAGTACGTATGTGCGTAGGGAGTGGTCTCTTTGTAGTCAGCGTAGTAGCTTTTTGCGTGAATGAAGTCTTGACTTCTGTGCGTCTCATGTCAAAATTTTGCACACTGTTCCTCAACTGTTACACACACACACACACACACACACACACACACAAACAAACAAAAAAAACTACCACCATCATTAAGGCTAACTTTACCGTTTGTAACCAATAACACATCAATAATGATTATTAATATCACAGTTATTCTTACCATTAACATAATCACAATTGTCAATAATACACCAGCAGTTAGTGTTGCTAAAAATACAAACATCATCATCATCATGTCCACAGACAGAACCCAACTTAACCAACGTGGTGATAATGGACCCACACCGATGAATGTGGGCACGCGTCTACATATGTGTGTGTGTGTATGTGTGAAGAAATGTGAACTTATCTGACGGCGAGTACGGCCGATCTGACAAACGTCAAGACCACCCCCACTTGTTCCTTGTTAAGAGTGCCTTACTACATATGTAATTCTACAGTTTCGACATCGAAATAGAATGACAATTGCGTATATATGTGTGCTCGAACGCGTGGATGTTTATCTGCGCCTAACCTCAGATTATTTATATGGGTGTGTTTGTACGAACTAAAATGCACACACGTGTTTGTATGTGTATATATGTATGCGAGAGTGTCATCCCAAACAAACACAGAAAAAATCCCCACCTCAACCACACACAAATAATCAAACTCAAATAAGTAAAAATACATCCATTTAAAAAAAAAAAAAAATCAGTTTGTTGATCGCAAAAGCGTGAAACCCAGGGTTACAAACTAATATATATACAAACTGAATACGTTAACTCTATCACAGATATTGAGCACTTTCCACTAAGCATCGCGCATATATATATTTTAATCATTTATTCACAGGCAAGGCGATAATGCCACTAAGACGCAAGGGATAGTTGGGACTGGAAGAGAATGAAAAGACCTGAGAATAAACTCAATGTACACTTAAACTCTTTCCCTCTGTCATTTTTTACTCTCACCAAATCTAGTAAATTGGTATGATTTGGGGATAAGTATGTGTTTATTCCAAAGAAGGGTCTGTAATACTATCGGTCCTGACCTGGCATCTTAACTTCAGTCACTGACGGCGGGTACGGCCAATCTGACAAACGTCAAGACCACCTCCACCTGAGGAAAAAGGACAATAAAAGAACAGATTTCAGGAAGACAAAAGATTACAATTGACACTGCATTTAAATTTTTGAAAATAGGTGGCAGAGAAGCAAGAAATCAGAAGATATATTTCACGCATGAAAAGTGCGAGTAAAGAAACTATTAGAGTAGAACATACGCTTAAATCTAGCTATTTCAACAATAAAATGATGGGACCTAAAAGCCAATCTAGTAGTTCGCTTAAATTCATGCGGTCGAGGTATCAAAGAGGAGAACTCATTGGAACACCTGCCATGAACATATTTATAGAAAAGACAGAGGGAAACCACGTCACAGTAATGAGATAGTGATTGAAGTTGAGATGCCAGGTCAGGACCGATAACATTACAGACCCTTCTTTGGAACAAACATCCCAAAATCATACCAATTTACTAGATTTAGTGAGAGTAAGAAATGACAGAGAGGGAAACAGAGAGAAAGAGTGTAAGTGTACATAGAGTTTATAGCGTCTATGTTTATCACTTTAATATTAATGAAACACTTTCATGATAAAGATATACTAATGTTTACAACAATAAAAACAAAAATCGAAAACCGAAAAAGAATGTTTTTGCTAAGCAAGTATTTTGAGAGTCCGAGTTGCAATCATCAACATCTGGCATACCATAATAAAGAATAGATTCACAGTGACAAGTGATAGAGCCATTGGTGTCTGTTTTCGTATATACTTTTATTGTGAATACAGCGCGGCTCTTACGTCACTTTATTATGGATGCCAGACATACGGAAGAGTCCTTAAGTCAGTTCAACATTCAAAAATTAAATAAAGTTTTGTTCATAATTCATATTTTTGGAGAATAAAATACAGTAAATAAAAATATTTTCTTAATGATGTCAGGTAAATAACTTTCATTTTTGTCGCGAAAGAATTCCTGTCATGGAAATAGCACCTGCTGCATGTTGCATTAGAATAAAGGAAATCGAATTTGTAAAAGAAAACACTTTTTCAGATTTGCCGTACCCGCCGTCTGATAAGCTCACATTTCTTGACACATACACGCACACATATGTAGACGCGTGCCCACATTCATTGGTCTGGGTCCACTACCATCACGTTGGTTAAGTTGGGTTCTGTCTGTGGACATGATGATGATGATTGTATTTTTAGCAATACTAACTGCCGGTGTATCATTGACGATTGTGATTATGCTAATGGTAAATAATTTACTATTGTGATTTTTTTTAATGATTAAATTCTACAGGAATTAATTTTCATAATCTGCAAGAAAAAATTTAAGTATGTATTAGAAATCTTCTTATATTTAATTGTAACGTAACTTATGGACTACCATATATATATATATATATATATATATATATATATATATATATATTGATAATTAGTAGGGATAATTCCAAGGAGGACATTAATCCAAAGAGAGTTCAATTTTAAAAGTAACAGAGAAATATAATAATGAGTACAGACGATCCTTAAAAATTCATTCGGTTATAATTTATTTTATGAAAATACAAATATTAATCTTCAGACCGAAGTTTTTGTTTTTAATAAATGGAGTCAATTTATCCAGACAAAAGGAAAAGGGAGAGGGAAAAAAACAAAAAAACGAAAAGGAAAATATTAAAAGAGGAAGAAAGGAAATAAACATTTCAAGTTCTTAAAAAAAAAAAGATTTTGGGTGGGAGAGAGAGAAAGAGAAAGAGGCAGAACGGAGGGGAGAGGAAAGGAGAGAGTGAGAAAAGGAGGGAAAGAAAAGAAAGGAACGAAGGAAGAATTAAAAATGAGCCTATAGGGTGACCTAGAAATGATTTTTCTTCAAGGACTGAACAAGTTAAAATACAGGGCGAGGAAGGGGAGTGATCAGATTCAAAAGATATATTGAATTGTCTGATATTCGTGTCATTTTCGACAACGCATTATAATCATAATTATTTCAAATTGATAATCATAATAATAATATTTGACATCAAACTAGAGTAAGTTAATGTAAAATGAAGGAAGTTAAATAAAAATTAAAAAGCACAAATATATAAGAAATATTAGTTTTCATAATCTTGTATAAAAATTAAATAAAATCAAGAGATATATAAAGAACAATTATAAGGAATTTAAAATATGCACATATATGCATATATACATTCACATATACATATATATATGTTTCCCCAATATATATATATATGGTGGATTCTCCCGTTGTATATGATGTATGAGGGCCAGGCATCCGACCGCCCAGACACCAGCGCATATGATTTGATTATAGTGATGAAGGCTTTGTGCAGAACCATCCACACTTTTTGAAGGGCTGAATATAGAGACCTGGTGCACTACATCACACAAGGTCCACAAACCATCCTCCGTAGGTTTTGAATTCAGACCAGTTGCCATCCAAGGCTATAGAACCCAGTGTGTGTGTGTGTGTGTGTAACACAATACAAGTAGATCCTATCAATACAAAATATTAAAATTGATCTACAAAAGAGAGCTCAATATAATTTTTATTATAGAGCATATAAATGAATTACAATCAATGAAACCCAAACAAATTACCCCATACAGATGGTCATTTGTTACTGCCACACCATCTAAACAGCATTCTTAAAACAGGGAATATTTTATTAAAACAAAACGTCCTACACAAAGTATCATCTCGATTAAAAGTAGAAATTTTAAGGTAACTTTTGTCCGTTCAACAGAAAAATCGGAATTAAGAAAAAACTTCTGAAAGGAAACTCCTTGAAATAGAATTAAGAGAAACAAGTGGGAAGGGGAGGAAATATTTAATGCTGTCCAGAAACCAGAAAAAGACTCGCCGAAAAGTGCCAGTTTATGTTTTTGCTCCCTCTGCCTATACAGAGTCAGACGAGACAAGTTGATAACAACCGCCTGCAAGATGTTAAGATGGAGCTTCGTCGTGCAGCCCAGAGAAAAAAAATCCGCTGTATAATTGGACCTACAAGTGACAAAACTCAATAAAAGCTCTCCGATAACAGACTTATGCGCCTGTGTGTACCCGGACGCTAATGGGAGCATGTCTATGTATAAAGCCAGGCACGTGCTGCTCCATCCGCACTTCCAGCCACTGGATAGTCTTACCCACATAATCGGCCTCCCACCGACATTTAAAACGATAAATAACAGAACTTTCTTGATTGGTGGGCAAGACATCTTTACGGACAGATGGGAAAGCACTCCTAGTAGAAAAGATGTTCCGTACTACTACAGAATTGAAGCAGTGTATGACAGTAGAGGAGATTTAAATTCCTGAAAGTTTTTCCCAGAATCACGTTATCCATGGGATATTTCTAGGTGCATCTCTAGGATTAACTGACGTAATTCGGCCAATGTTGAAAGAGTATTTCTTAGAGATGAAATTTTGTATTACTCCGACTTAGTCAATTCTGTTAGACTCCAGTATCAATCATTGTTGGGCATTGTCTGTGCTACACGTTCTCTTCTTAATAAACTCCGTTTTTCGAGATATCTGTCCAAGGGAAATACTTTTTTAGTAGCAGAACTAATGCTAAGAACTTAGCGTATCTTAATTTTCTAATAAGAAGAAAGTTTGGGGTTGCTGTTACAACGGATAAACATAAATTCGTTCGATTGTAGTTTGTCCGATACCGATTAGTTGGTCCTGTCTAGCGGTTTGGATTGCTGTATCCCCACCCTAAAATGATCGAAGTCCTTCGTGAATTTGAATTATTGTTTTCCCAATTAGTAAAACACGTGCCGACTTCCGCTAAAAATGTAAGTCATCTTAAAGCCCGTCTAAATGAGCTTGTATATGACTTCGTCTATTGATTGTAAGACCTTCCTCTGGCAGCCACAATCACTATCAGACGGCCAGATTGTTAAAATCTACGACCAATATTTAAGTAACCAGACCTGATAAAAGATCTGGTATTGAGAATCTGAACTAATGAGATTATATAAATAAAATGTCGTCTATATTGGACGACGGTAGTAAATTTCGGAAATTAGGTGATACATTATTTGATGGCACTGCGAAAACGGAAGTTAAATTTCAGAAGAGATTTCTTGAATTTCATAAAAATATGTCCCTCTCAAAGCAAGTATAAGATAGAATCCGACTTGTAGGCTCACAGCGTCCTAGGATGTATGGGTTGCCGTAAATTCATAAAATATCCCACTTCGGCCTATTTTGTCTCGCATGAATTAGCGAAGTGGTTGGTCGAAGTTCTTGATTCTATTTTACAATATTGTTCGGAGTATTGTATTCCAGACTCGTTCCAGTTTGCTTCTGGTAATACCCTCTTGACGAGACTATCGACATTTATGCTGACTATTTGTATCATGGCCCCTTAAAGCCTCCATATTTTCTTAGGAGTGTCTTTGTCGAGCTGATGGAGATGGCTATTAAGCCTGTCTCTCTCAGCTTTGACAATGACATGTACGAACAGAATAATAGAGTAGCGATGGGTAGTCGTTTGGGTATTCTCGTGGCCAATATTTTTGTAAGGTTTCGTGAGAGGCGGTTGTTTAACAAGGTCTCTTAATACTTTACTGAAATTTCCGTTATGTTGATGACACGTTTTCATCTTTTTCACCACATAGCGAGGCAGATAGGTTTTTTTCAATATCTAAACAGTCTCTTTACAATTTATGATGGAAGTGGAGAATAATAATGTTACTTTCCCTGGACGTGCTGGTTGAGAGAACTCCTACTTCTTTCCTCACCAGCGTATATAGGAAGCCCACTTTTACTGATTTGTATCTCAGTTGGAACTCTTTCGCTCCTAAGTCTAGGGAAATTAATCTTGTTAAAACACTTACTCATCGTGCATAGGTGATTTGTTCAGAGTGCAAGCTTGATACCGAACTCAGGTAATTTACTAATATCTTTCTTGCAAACGGGTATCCGGGAAGTGATATTAAAACAAACATGAAAATTAAAATTTCTAAGTTTAATGAAATTAAAATATTTGATACACCTAAGTGTCCCGTCTACATGAGATTACTCTTGATTGGCTCCTACATGAGATTACTCTTGATTGGCTCCTTTAGTCAATCTTGCGCTGATAAGGTCTCCTCTACTGGCATGCACTGTTTCGATTCTGTAGTATAAAATTGAATGAAATGTAACAGAATGAATGAAGGTGAATTTTTCAACAAGTCTTTTCAACGAACAGTGCCGTGCTTCTCTCGATAGGTGAGATGGACGAAATAAAGACCCTCACAGTTTGACAAATCAACAAGCTGAGAATAGAGGCAGTGAAGTGGTAAATCTATGGCGATTATCAGATATTATTAAGATGAATGTTGATTATTTGAAAGCACACAAGGAGCCATGGTTCAAGAAGAAGGTAAACTCCTTCAAAAGGAATATAAATATTTGAATAAGATGGCTTTTAATGATTGGTTTGATGAAGATTTTTTCAATATTAACTCGATTGAAAATTTGCATCTGAAGAAGACATTTTACAATGGGGACAGACAATGTACAATAAAATATAAACTGTTGAATGCTATTCTGGATAATGTACAGTTTGTTTTATTTATCGAAATACATCATCTTGTAAAATCAATGGATGAACGTCTTTTAAACTACAAGATGCCCCACAAAAAATAAAATAAAATAAAAAACAGAAAATTTGGTACAATTTAATTATTTGAAACAAAGGCAAAGGATAGAAATTTAGTAACTGAAATCAGAACAAAAACACACATGTTAAATGTAGTGTTCAAATGAAAGAACTATGGCAAAATTTCTTGGCATTTTTTCAGTCTCCAAGTTCCATGTTCTTTCTTAAAGAGAACAATCATCTCACATTGAAAATTTGATAACTGTGGCCTCCTAGAACAACAAAGAGTTAAAATATTTATATGTTAATTATTTTGTTTTACTTCATTCATATAGCGAAATATACAGTTATTTTTTTTATTATATGTTAGTTAATTTTTTTCATCATATAGTAAATCTAAAATTTCCTGTTTTTTGTAGGGTACCTTGTAATTTCAGAAATTAAAGCAGATATTCTACATAAATGTTGTTTTTATAACTTTGACATTAATATAATCACATTTTTTTTCAGTTTTTTTATCAACAGATTTCTCTTTATATGCTCGAGTAAATGGATGGCGGAACAAAGTTTAAGAGAGATAACCACACAAAATTTATTAAGAGCAACAAAGGACAGGGAATTGTTGAGAGCCATGATCACCAACGTCCTGAAAAGAGCACGTCACTTAGAAGACTGTAGGCAGTAAAATAATAGATCCCTCTAAAATTGATGACGTTGTTATAAATATCGATAAATATTGTAAGGTCTTGGACAAGATGTTTTTGGATTTACACAGTTTACAACAAATCAGCTTTGAACTGAAAAAGTAATACTGTGTCTTTACGATCTGTCATACTGTCTATTCTTACTTTGCCATAAACAGCAACAATGTTCTATATATATTTCACTCGCATAGATCGCAACAAATAAGTATTAAGCTAAAAAGTATTTTTTATGAGAGACAAGGCTCCTTCATATTTTTATCAAGTATTGTCAAGTTTATCATTAAAAAAAAAAATTTAATGGAATGGCTCCGAGCTAATCCTTCAGATATTAATTAACCTAATAGAAAACTTCCGATCCACTATTAATAGAGGTGTATTTGAGAATGGAAAACTATTCAAAGAAAAAACTCTAGAGACGATGAAACCTGCTGCAAGCAATGTTAAAGTTGAAAAAATTGAAGAGTTAACAAAATCAATGAATGAAAACTTGACGAAAGTCATAGAATGTCAAGAAGCCAATAATAACATGTAAATAAGACAATAATTTAATAGGTACATGAAAGATGTAAATGTTTGTGGCTTATATTTTGGGGCTTTATTTATAAGTAAAATTTTATATTCCATAATAAAATCTAACCCTTCCAAAACAACTTATAGCCAATAATTTTAGTTAGGATCCTGAAGATTTTACCAACATTATTATGAGGACGTTGACTTGATGGGTATCCAGCTAAGATGTAGTGGACTAAAAATGACCTGCAAGTCTAGTTTATTTGTTTACTAAATCCTACCTCTGCTATCACCGTACAGTAATAATACAATAAACAGTAAAGAAAAAGTATTCTTTATCTGGGTCTACAAATTTAGAGACCCAAAGAATAACAAAAACTAATGCTACTTGCCAATCCTGTGGCTAGTTATTCGATTCGACCCCAGAACATTTGGATATAGCTATGAAGTCACATGATTAATGAACAAATCAAGGAAAATAAAAAAAAAAAGAAAGTCGTTAATTGAAACTTAATTAGTGCGTTAAATGTCGTCATTATTCTGTTGACAGTCAAGTACCAGTAATTAATTAAATCTCTTAATTAGTTGACGTTGGCAAGTCCGACAGCATTTTTCTTTTATTTTCATTAACTTCACCACCAACCTTTAAGCACCTGGATGAATTTATTTTAGGTGTAGACAAGTTGAAAAAAAACTGAGTCGCTATTCTTTCCTTCTTAGTGAAGTAATTCAACCCAGAGAGCAAAACGGATTGAAAATATGCATAATAGCATGTTATAAATATAACTGGCCTCCCTCGGCGAATAAGAATGACCCATTTTACCTTCATTAATCAATTACACCAAGAATCGTCGACAGTTTAATGAAGAAAACATTAACATACAAGAAAACGCACAAAGAAAAATATAATAAATATAACACAGAATAATTGTCAGATTGATAAAAGACTATAGAAAAGAGAGGGATATCTATAAACAGTTCTTTGGGGAGACAGAGTCACCCAAATCCAAAGGTTTAAAAAGTGGTGGTCCATCTGTATTCTTACTGCCGGATGTAATTTATCATCATACTCAGTACTGAGTGGTGAGAAAAACAACAGAGTGAACACGTTAAGAAATGTAAAGCGATTGAAATTATTAAATATGGACAGATTGTTAAATCACTTCTAATGCCATGAAGTATTATTATTCTCTGCTGGGAAGGAGCAAAGAAATTGCGCCAAGGGAAGAGCGAAGTGAAAAAAAACTGGCAACGAAAGTGTAGCTGATAGTGAGATATTTTATACAAACCACTGTTACTATATGTATGGTGAGAATATGTATTTAGGTATTTGTCACATTTGTAAAGATGTTCGCGTCGCTGGAATAATGAGTCGAGCAAACATTTCTGAGTACATCCAGAAGACATGTTTTCAATTTCTACTTTCTTGAGACGAATTATTCGTTGCTGAGCAGTAGAGGAAATAATATAATATCTGAAAAATTGAAACAAATGTTCCCAGCAATACGTGACTACATTACTGAAAAGTATTCCTAGAAAGCGAATTCTAAGAATATTTTCAGTAGTGGTACCATAATCTCATAAAGTACCTACCTTTATAAGAAGAGTACTTTGAATGTGCCGGCAACCAATAAGTAGCCAGGTATACAAACCTTTTCTTTCACGTTAAATTGATACGCTTCTTATTATGAAAACGATAAAAAGTATTCTTTATTGATAGAAATGTTGATGCTCTTTTATAACTTTCTAAAGGAAGTGAAATGAAAGTCTGCTATCCACTTACCGAGCACTTAATTGAGAACACATAAACAAATACTATTTTGTACACACTTCTAATCAGCCAATGACGTGACAGAAAATTAGTAAATCATAATTAAGTGATAAGCATTTAAATATGGTCATGGTGACCAACTGAATTTCATTGCATGGAAAAGAAAAGTAATTTACGCTCCTTTGAATACAGTACGGCCCTTGGTGCCACGTGGATAGACTGGGTATTTAAAAATAAAAACCTGCTAGGATTTTAGGCACAACCATTTATAGGGTTTGCGTAAAATGGACACACAAATAAAAAAAATCAGTCAATTTTTAGGTGGAAAAGTTGCTATATGAACATGATGGAATAATGATTGAAGCTGATAGAAAGGCTATAGCAGCTCAAATGGCCATTTGCACAAAGAAGTATACGGAAGAAGATCTGAATGCACAACGTATTGAACCTTAAAGCAGATGGGTTACAACATCAGAAGACCACGCCAAGTGCTACTTCTGTCAGATTTAGAACAAAAACAACTGAAGCTACAATTTGCAAAGAAACACAAAAAGTGGAAAAGAGAAGATTGGAAAAACGTTGCCTGGTCTGATGAATCCCGATTTCTGCTGCGACAATCGAACGTTAGGGTAAGAGTTTAGCCTAAATTACATGGAAATATGAATTCACCCGGCCTTGTATCAATGATTCAATCCGTTGGTGATGGTATAATGGTAAAGCCCGAGAAGAAAAAGCGTGAGAATCTAGCGTCAAACCATCTTGGCTGCTACAGAACAGTTTGAACAAAAGCGTCACAAAAATGAAGAGAAAAAATGAGAAAAACCTACCGAGACCAAAAGCAGTGAAATAGTTCAAAGAACAGATGACATATACTCGAAACTAATCTTAGATTAATAAATGTGGACAGACTAGTGATGCTAACATTAAATAATAACTATTAACAGACCATGACGAATTTAGTCTTCCTGTCCTATGTGGTGTCTAGATTCAAGAGGTTGGCGATCATGGATCTCCACAATTTCATTTCTTTTGTAGCTCTTTATTATTTTTTGTCTTTCTGTTACCTCTCCCAAACCCGGTTCTGACATCCATGAACACAAGTTCGTTAGGCAGGTCATTCACTGTTTTCCTCTGTCCCTCTTGCATTCATTATGTCCTGTGGGTGTCAAATTTTTCAAGCCTACTTTCTTTATTATACACCCTACAAATTCCAGCTGTTTCTATAAAACTTCGTCTTTGCTAACATGTTCAGTTCATGGCATTCTCAGCATCCCTCTGTAGAACCAGATTTCTATTGCCACAAGTTTCCTCATTATCTGTGAGAAGGTCCAGCGTCCACTGCCATATAGAAGGACTGATATTACATAACAGTTTAATCCTTTTTTTCTTTGTTTCTAACGAAATTTTCCTGTTTTTTAATACTTTACTCAGCTTTTGACAGACATCTTTCGCTATCGCAATGCGCCCTCGGATTTCGATGTCGCACTTTCCGTCCTCTGTTAAAACACTTTCCAGATATTTAAATTGTACTTGTTTGATTTTGGTATTACCGATTTGAAAATTGCATAGTTGGCCATTCATTTTGCTGACAACAATGAATTTTGACAAATCACCCATAGTGAGAGTCGAACCCGGGCCTTAAAGTCGGAAAGCGAACGTTCTAACCACTCGTCCACATGAAATTGGTTAGACCGAAGTATTTGGGAGTCATTGATGGTTGTATTAGCAAGGAGTCACAGGTCATCGTGACCGAGGCTTTGAGCGAACTGGCATTGTTCAGGTTTTCAATCACGCCAGATAATGCGCTCTCGACTAGAAACTGTAACTAAAGTCTGATCAGCATAGTTGCAGATTAAATCACAGGTGGGCTCTGTAGGCGTCGAACAAACACAAATGTGCCTAATTAGGCGTCTGCAGCAGGGATTGGCCAACTATTATTTTTTCATTGTTTGTTGCAGCAAAGGTAGATAAATATAAAAAATATTTCTGTTTACGATTTTGCAATTATATGAAGGCATGAAAAGATTTTTAAGGGATTTCCTGGATAGATAGATAGATAGATAGATAGATAGATAGATAGAGTTCGTCAAAGAGAGTTAGATATGAAATAGAAATAAAATTAGTCAGCTTCACTTAAGCGTGAATGATCGAACGAAAGAAAGATCAATAAAGATGTTAACAAAGATGATGGAAACGGAAATGAATCCGTAAATATGAACACAGATTTCTTGTTTGACACGATTGCCAATGTTTAGTATCTTAGTCAACATGCGTGAATCTTTAGCGCAAGCCACTGAATGAAAACTACCGAACGAATTCATTTCTCAATGTCCACATCGATTGGACATGGCGTTTGAGTTCATCTTCAATTTTCAGAAACCCTACAAGAATTGGAATGTTGCTTGTAGGAAAGCATTGAAATACGAGAACGGCATGTTTGAACAGTTGTGACAATAAACTGGTTCAGAAGTCTTGTAATAAGGCTTCGAATCTTTTCTGCGTCTTCGACCATTCCTTTAGCAACCCGTAGAATCAAAGACATTCAGTATGCGCACCAACCCACACCAAAGGAGAGTTCTGTTCTAAATTACGGACATTATGAATATCACTCGTTATTGTAGTCATGCACTGAAGACAAAGGATTGAAATGTGATAAGCCTGCGGTTCCCTTTAAGCTACTGAGACGATGTGATGTTACTGTTATAAATTGATTCGTTCGTCTTAGTTAGCTAGTGTATTAGTGTTCGTATTTCAGAGATGTGTTCTTATGATTCCAGAGGTGCCCGATTCTACTTTGATCACTACTAATCTATGTCAGGTGTCCGATATATTTACTAAATATAATCGAGTTTGATAAAAATGTCAGGGTTACAATGGAGAGTTTAGATCGAATTGACTGCATTGCGAGACTAACTAGCCGCAAATTACTCCATTGTCGAAGACCTGTATGAGCATTAATAACTGAATTTATTTTGTCACAATACTCTAACAATGGTGCAATTGAAGTCTATACTTTAAAAATTGTTGACGAGACGAATTTGTTTGATAACGACGCTTTACTCCATATGCTCCCCATGCATACACACACACACACATATATATATATATATATATATATATATATATATATGTGTGTGTGTGTGTGTGAATTTCGGACAATTTATCCAAAATTTCGAGCACAATACTCAAGTCCTTATCCGAAATTAGATAGACAGACCTCGTCGGTTCTTTTTAATCAAAATTGTTTGAATATATATATATATGTACCACCCTCTTTTACTATTATCGTAGTAGTGGAAGGCACAGTAACATATAATATAAAATCACGGAATCTTTTACCAGTGGTTCTTTCCTGATTGATCAAACACGGCCGAGCTAAATGGGATCATTTATCGAACAAACACGGCATGTATTTTCTTTCTTTCGTTCTATCTGCTTCTTTTAGAACACCGGAGTTTGATTTCTTTGAATCAACAATTTACTGAATCTTTTCCACTCAGAAACCTTAATAGCACATCCAAATTTATAGCAGATCATAACAAGTTTAGCTGGACGTCCATTCGGTTTGAATTCTGAAGAGGGACTGACTTTGTGGTGGTATTTATTTTCGCGACTCGATTTTAGCACGTGACCCATGACTTCCAAATATGAGTTTTTATATGTGTAGGCGAAAAGAGGTCACTGACCCTTTTCCCTTTTCTAACGTATTTCAGAGAGTTCAAGGTTGCTTTAATGTCGGGATAGTACCCGGTCAAATCATCACGCTATCACGTGACCAAGAATGAGAACGTGTACTTTTCATAGGATACGTTATCTTTCCTCGGATGCATGTAAGTTTGATCAAGAACTGTTAAATGTCAATTTCACTTTATTTCTTTTCATTTTCACATTTTCTGAAAGTACTGGCACCTCATTCAGAGTACTTCTAAAATATAAATTTTAGTGTTGATTTTAGAATAAATTTAGACGAGGGTCCGTAACAATATATATAATAAATATAGGGAGAGAGATAGGGTAGTATGAACATAGTAATCAATACTGCATGGTGACTGTCAGTGTCAAGCACAATTGAAAAGGGGTTGCAGTCTGGGGAGCTAGGTGACAAAATGTAAGGAATAATGTGGTCACTGAAATTGTTTGACTGGGTTATCTTGCTTGGTTAGTATGGTGCATAGTCCTGTTGCAAGACATATGGTCTTCCAGCAGCCACCCTCTTGACCCAGGGTAGCACTTCCTCCCCAGAGCACTTGATGCAGGCCTTCGTGTTGAGCCTGAAGTCTTTTGGGAAGATGAATGGAGGCATAACGTCGCCATCACTAATAATCACTTCAAACACCTTCGTAATCACCATTAGACTCATCCATCTCTTTCTGAATCCTCTACACTGTCCTCAGATTGACGCCTAAACACTTTAAAATTTTCGTATTGGAGTTTTCGGTGCAAAGGCCAAATAGTACAGCATCTCATTTCCAACCAAACATTTTATGTGGCAGAAGTAACTGTTTTTTTTTTCATTAGCGACAGTAGTCGGCGTTTGAAACCAGGTAAAAACTGGAATTCAAATTCCGATTTTCAAAGCCCTCGTCATTCAGAATTTGTCTTCTTTTTTATTCGCTCCCTCTTTTCAATCTTCAGTCTTTCGTTTCTTCTTCCCTCTGTTTCTCTTAGGCTTTATTTTCTTACTACTTTTTCATCGACACGGAGAGATAGCGACCATAGTCAACGTCTTCCTTTTACGTCAAATGAAAACTTCTACATCCGTGAATTCTTGAACAGGATGAATAATTCCATTTCAGTGCGTCAATATCACTGAAAAGTGAAAGACGTTTCAAAAACCACGGCTGGGTTTGCGTGAAAGTGATATTTTAAGAAGACAGAATCACAATAGAATGAGACAATCGTGTCTAGTGCGCAATACGCTTGGAACGAGTTTCTAAGGCAATGAAACAACGGATGTGAAATCTAATACAGAATCACAGGAAAGAGAAATGTCTAACCTGTGGCATTCACTGTTTCAGGGTGATTCAAGCTTAGAAGTACATTTGTTCAAAATAGGGTACTGTCCGAATGTTCTGGGAATTTGACTCTGAAAAAAAAAAAAAAAAAAAAAAAAAAAAACTTATCCAGAGACTGGGTGGAAAAAAAGGTAGCCACAAAATTTCGTACTACATTCGGTTCCCGTGTGAGCAGTAGAAATTCCAGCCGATTTGGGGTATCAACTTATATGTACTTTTATTCAAAATGTCCCTGTAATCGAAACGTATGCCCCTATATTCAAAATGTGCGCACCTACATTCAAACTATATGGGTCTTTATTCAAAACACGTTTACTGTTCGTGGAAACCATTTTTCTACAGGTAAATATTCTGAGAAAACCAAAAGCGAATTGACTTTAAAGTAAAAACAAATTAGGTTTATGTATTAAAAAAAGTTGAAAATGGTTTTATCAAATTATTTTACTTTCTTACCTTAGTGGACATAAACTACTTCTCTTCCTCCACTGCCATGGACGAAGGGAAAATCTGTGTCCTGTGAAATGAAACAAAAAGAACATACGATATGGTTGACCAAAGGTTTAAAAAAAAAAAAAAAATACAGGAAATTCTCAATTTCTTAAAAAAATATTACGATCAATCAGGTCAAGAAAATTGCTGGACAATAATTAAAAACAAACTGAGTTTATAAAGAAGTTCAACTTATAATAAAAACTAAAAAAAAAAAAAAAAAAGTCTCAACGTTTATGACTCTCACATATAAGAATTTACAAAATCTGAAAAAGGCTGAAATAATTAAAATTCCTTTGATTTCATGTTTTTCAGCCTTAAATGTTCAGTTCTCGTTCTTTGATGTAAGATTTGACAAGAAAATGGAGACAAATACTAAATATAAAATATATATATAAATATATATATATATATATATATATATAATATATATATATATATATATATATATATATATATATATATATATATATATATATATATATATATGAATATGAATAAAAGTCCTATACGCTAAAAATTAACATACATACGAGATTTGGTGGGAACTTATTCAACTATTTTGAATATTTCCTGGTTGTGCGGCCTTGTTATAAGTTGGCAAACAGTCAAAGAGAATGTCACTGCGCATGTGCGAAAAGACACTCTTCTATGTAGTAAATCTGTAAAAATGAAACAAGTGAGTGAGCTCGTATACCAAGTGAGCTTCAAATTCATAGTAATTGAGCGAAGAGATTCTTCATGTCACGTGCTTTCTTTCTTTTTTTTTTCATTCTCTAAAAACATCGCCTCATTCACATCTTTCAAATTCTCTACATATCAGATATGGCTTCTGTTTCTTTACGAACAGGTAATATTGCTACCAAACCGTCATGGACGAGAACAAGAGAAAGAGAAGTTAGAATATTGTGTAACGTCCTGAGGAGGCTATTTACATTAGTTGGACTATTGTCCTCATCTTTGTTGCCATATTTATAACAACGTTTCGGCCGTTGTACGCTCTGGCATTCTTCCTCAAGGACACATGGCACAGTGGATAAAGGCGTTAGTTAGATCCAGTGACAGGACGCAAAGAGCGTGAATTTAATACCCTGTTAAGGCAGTGGAGAACTTGGAGAGGGGAATTAACAGAAGATAACTGACAACTGACATCCATTAAACATGGCACGTGGAACTAGAACAGTCTACTCCAGTGAGCGAAATAAAGGGTTCAGTTCGACATTCCAGTCACCCGAAGAAGGCCGGAGCGTACAACGGCCGAGACGTTGTAATAAATATGGCGACAAAGATGAGGACAATAGTCCGAATAATGTAATAGTGTACATAATACCTCATCTCAGACATATAGACAGGTCCTGAGGAGAGTAGAATGCAAGAGAATCAGACTCTTTTCTTTAATATAAAATAACTGGATTATTTCCGGGCAGATTTCGTACATTTCGAATCGCTATCAACGCGTTTTGAGTAGTTGTAATTTTGCTGGTTAGACTAAAAACTTTAATGGTTCAGACGAATAGATGTAAGCATGAACACAGCTATCCCTTGATAATACAAAAAAAATCGTTGCTTCCTTGTATTGGGTCACATATCTTAGTTGATGGACTGTTGATGAAAAAAACAATCATTTTTTTTCCTGAATTTTACTGTCACAAGCTGTGCAAAAACGAGAATTAAGTTATAAGACTTTCATGGAAAGAACATCTCAAAAGAGTGGTTCAAGTTCAATGGATTTGGTGTTTTTTCAGTATTTCGATAGAATTTGAGAAACTCAGAAACGTATTTAAGATATACGAGTATAATAAGATCTATTCCAGGAAATACCAGATGGTCCGAATCGCATTTAATGTCAACCAGGGACTATTGTTTTAAGAGGAGTTTATCTACGGTGACACCAATCTATACTGGGTTCACCCTAACAGATACCAATGTAAGTATTGCGCTCAGTGTCATGCCAGGCATCAGAGAAGTCAGGTGTATCAGAAGGTTAACCTAGAATGTTCCTCCATAGCCACCAGGTGCAGATTCGCTCCTTACAGGATGTCAGTGGCTGTCCCCAACATTTAAGCAGATCAACCCAACTGCGCTTCGGGTTAGATGTGTGGGTCAACAGAATGATAGGATAAAATCACCCCCCACACGAGAGGAAGAAGACAAAGAGTCTCTCACATAACGAGTGAAAATCCAAGCTCAAAAGCCACGCCTCCAACCGCTAATATTCATTAACGAAGCTCAGAAGTGAATAAACAATAATTTTACATATGTGGGATTTAGTCTCATGTTCTTATTAGTCTTTACAACGATAACATTACGCGTGTACTACAAACATTAAATAAGTGTTTGTTTAAAGTGATGGAACATTTTGTTAAGGCCTCGTCTTCAGGGCGTGTAACCGAGAAAAGATATCAAGACAAGTAGTGACACATCGATGATTCATTTCGTCTCTCTTCGGTAAGCATTGCATTTAATTCACTTTAATTAACCCTCTGCATCAATTAACCCACGTAAGATCTTTATATGATAGTTATAGAAAACTTGAACCATCTTAAATAGCCAGATTGAGACTTTCATATGGATGCCAAGCAAACCCATTCAGAAATTTTCACACATAAACAATCTATTTGCAATACTGAGCACTCTTCTCTGTGTGTGTGTGTGTGTGTGTGTGTGTGTGTGTGTGGAACCTCGCTTAAAATTGTAGAAAATTTCAAAAGATTTAAGTAGCATCATTAAAAATCTCAATTCTGTGCCAAGAACGGCTCACGCAAAAATTGACTCATTTTTGTGCAAATAATGGGCTTCAAATTTAAATTTCTACATTAGCATTAATTAATCAATCAGTGACTATTCCAGCCTTTTAAAAAGACTGGTGACAACCATATTTTGGTTGTTTTCTACAATTGAGAGATCGCTCTAGAAAATGATTAACAATATTTTTCTTCCTAAAATAGATATTAAAAAATTTGAAAATATATTTATTAATCCATAAACTTCTGAGTTTACTAAATCTAACTTTTAACACCCTTGATACTATTTTTTCTTATAAATATCATTGTGTAAATTCCTAAAATCAGTGTTCAGTTTTTCGGTAAACCATTGACCAGTGGTTTGTGCACACTGCTGATTACTTACAGTTTTTATATAATTATTAAGTTTAAGTACTTCTTACGAAATACTTTTTTTTAAGTACAACACATAAAACTCGCGAACGGATATATGTAAACAAAGCTATCGTAGTAGTAGTATAAATAAGGTCAACTATTAGCCTTGCCTGCTGCTATAATCACGCAAGGTATTCCGCGTATACATAAAACAACGCAAATACGTGATTCTCGCGTTATGTTGTCACATACATCTTTTCAGTCATACTAACGTAATTCATTTCTCTTGCGTTTTAAAAAAAAGAAAAACAAAATATTTTTCAATGAACTTGGAATATGTAACTCATTTCTTTCGACTTGAAAGAAAACAAATTGATTTTATATTCAATAATAAAAATTATTTAAATCTATGGATCTGTGTTTGAAGATTGTTTTCTTCGCTTCCCCCTCTCTTCCCTATATATATATATATGTGTGTGTGTGTGCAGCGCGATGGGGGAATATATAGGGTGCACCAAATATATAAGAACATCTTTAGCGGACCATACACAGACGACGAACTACAATAATATTACGCGAAATGTGCCAAAGCCTAATCAGAAATATCTAAACTGTCAGCTTTATACAACCACTTCCTAAGTTCAATGGTTAAAAATGGGTTTGGACGAGTGAAGTCTCGGAATCTTGACAAAGACTATCCTCTGAACATTGAATTTTTAGTGCCAGTCCACAGAGACAAAGAACTGTACCAAATAACAGTAACCACACGACTTGAGGACTATCAACAGTCACAACTAAAATAGATAGAACATGTAACTCGAAGATAAAATAATGACATAATAAAGATGTTAAGGTTCCACATAACTTCAAATAAAAATTAAGGAAACCTCTATCAATACTCGAAAGATAGATAACAGCTACTGAATTTTAGAAATTTATTTTCCTGAAAAAAAAATTGTTTTAAAAGAAAGATTTTATTAATTTTAAACGATAGCAGTACGAGCTGCTCGGTTAATGAATACCAAATGTTTCCTTGTAGGGAAATGGCTAATATTACCATTACCGTATATGATATTTACTAAGCTTACAAGAATGAAGTATCTGATGAAAAAGAAACTTACTAGTAACGATCTGAATGACTAACTATTGCTTTACGGTAATACATACTTAGTATTTATTAATGTTAAATTAGTCTAGCATAAATCCACAAATATGTAGCATCTACTGATTAGTGAACACGTTACACGAGCCAAATAGTTTACAAGAGTAGGTTGCTATGCTTCGATCCACGATAGACGCCTTGTTTATTTACCAAACTAAGCTTAGGCTGGCACAAGAGCGAAGCAGCTGTGCATCGAGTGAACATCGACCTTACTAGACTGCGAGACCAACTTGTTTAATATCAGTAACGGGACTTGGCAAAGGTAAAACGATGGAAATAAGGTGTTCAAAGGACAGAGATACCTGTGATCTAATTGTTGATTCACTTAATCTAGTCACGTGACTTACATAACACGTCAGTATCATGTGGTTTTGTTTGTCGGATGCAGCTCTATACATAAATTCAAATTTTATTTTAGTGGCTACTTGAATTTGAAATGGAACTTTTCACCCCACTCTTTAACTGTATGTGTTATATCTATCAACCTGCGCACTCAAGAAATCGTAATAAAGTAAATGTGCTCTCTAGTAGAGTTCGAACCAGAGTTCCTCTGTCTAAGAGAGACAACCGTTTGACCCGACGCGCTTTAGACCATTAAAGCACAGAAAGCGTCACAGCCCAGCAAGGCTCTATTTTCGCATTTAAGAAATGCACACCCCAGATTTTTCTCATATCTCAAGACCCATATCTGCTCAGTTTTGTATGCGAAACGTAAACAAACCAATTTGCAAAGTATTAATGGATTTATTTTTAGTTCGACATTTTTATTTCTTCAAACATTTTTAGTGGATACCCGTCTTTGAACAGAAGTCTCGTTTTTATTTTAAACAAGATGTATTACGCCTGTCATCTCGAGAGCGCAGTCCGACAGACGTAATGAAATAAAAACGGGGTGTCTATTTCAAACACCGGCATCCACTAAAAATAGCGTTTGAAGTAATAAAATGTCGGAGTAAAAATAACCCCCCCCTCACTCACGTATATATATATATATATATATATATATATATATATATATATATATACCTGATTAAAACTCACAAGTAACAGGTAACAATTGTGTACTAGAAATTTCATACACAGGCATCTTCAGCTTGAAGTTGGCTTACTATGTATAAAACTTCTAAAATCCAATTATATTTGAAATTCATTATTTTTAATTCGGTTTTTACCACTGCTCCATAATTCATTTAATATATATATATATATATATATATATATACACACACAACCAGATTATGCGATCTCTGCAAGAAATTGTAACTAAGGTCCGTTCGTCATAGTTACAGTTTAAACGACAGGTTGGCTGGGCAATTTTTTTTTCAATAGATATTAGCTAGGCACCGTATACTCCAAAGTCAGCCAGCGCAACACACTCACACACACACTATTGTCCTGTCCACAATCATTCCCGGCCATTCGAACCGGAGTAGTGTTTATCCCAAGTTTCCTGTTTAAGATTGGGTTTCCGGTTCCTTCAAATGTTTTCTCTTTCTTTTTCACTCCTAGTGGCTACTTGGGGCGTAGTGACATTATCGTTTTGCTTGGGATGAATTGATTCTACATACACACATATATATATATATATATATATATATATATATATATATAATAAATGGGGGAAAATGTATGACAAAGAAAAGTTTTCTTGTAAAATTATGAAACGCTTCATCAATATGCCTCATCCTTGGCTATGCTAATCTTCTGTGTGTCGTTCCAATAACGATACCGAGAAGATTAGCATGATCCCTGCACAACGATGTCACGCAAATTCGTGAAGCGTCATATTTTTACTTTTTCACTTTGTCATACATTTTTCCCCAATACTGTTCTAGATATAAAAAAAATATGTCATTATATATGACGACACGCACGTCACAATCTGTCAATTGCTTATGCAATCCATTCGTCTTACTCTACCTCTCGCGGGCCAGTTCATTAAAACGTATGGGATGGGGTCATTGCAACCCTCTTAAAGGGTTAGCAATAAAGAAAGCTTGTCCCTTATTTGACCTCTCTTTATCTCTCTATTATTTGTCTGAATTAGCCAAGTGCTCTCAACCATAACTACAGAATCCATGTCATGTCTTATTACTCCGAACCGCTAAACTGAAGATCACTGCCCATTCCAGCAATTATTGCATATCACATTTATTAACCACCGCCTACTGGCGAGGTCTCCTAAGACATTTACTAAACCTGGCTCAGCCTGGTACAAGGCCGTAATTGTAGAGAACTAAGTAAGAACTGAATTCACTGCATGGAACCTAAGCAGCAATGCACTAGTGAGTTATGGCCTCAGTACAGTAATTTGAACACATTTATTCCATGGTTTTGCACCTGTAACTTTGTTTTCAGTTGAAATTTGATTATGGCTCACTAATTTCATTGTTCATACTGTTAACTGTTGGAACATTCACAACTCCTCTTAGAAAGTACCTCACTCTTCCTACTATGCTCTACATAGTATATTGCTGCTACACTTGGACCGGATCCATCCAATCCTCATTTTCCAGCCTTGACAGAGTTTAATGCGTTTGCGCAGGTTTATACTTTTGGGCTCTTGAAGTTACAGCGCGCTTAATCATTTGCTTGTTTTGAAATCCAAATATACTAAATCCCGAAAAGTGAGCGAATTCTTTCAGACAATCATTTAACTTCAAGAAAGATAAGTTCATTAAGAGATAAGGGGTTACTGAGAAAGAAACTGAGAAGACGTTATTGAGGAGGAAGGACAATAAAAGAACAAGATTTAAAAAGACAGAAGATAATGAACGATGTTGCATTTAAATCTAATTTAAATACTTGGTGCAAAAATTGTTCCTGACAAGTATTGCGATAAACCACGTGATCAGCAGTTATACTTTTTGTCAGGCCATTGGCAATTCCCTGATGGTGTTAAAAAGATTCTAATATTATATATATATATATATATATATATATATATATATATATATATATATATATATATATATATATGTGTGTGTGTGTGTATGTATGTAATTTTAAAAAGTTCTTGATTTGATTCCATAGATATAACACTTAAAGTACGGAAATTTCCAACCGATAACGTGAGGAACATTGAGAAAGCAAATATATTTTAAAAAAAAGAGATTTAAATGATTTTTCAGAATTACTGCAGCAGTGACTCTCCTATAAAAGTCATCTCACGACTGCCATGCTGCAGTTGTCAAGTTGATCAAACATAGCTCCCTTCCCTTGCTGCCTCTTTCATGGATAGAATTTATTTCACTAAATTACGCTGTACGTTTTTGTTTTTACTGACATTTTCTTTTCATGAAGACGTTCATTTTTATTCTTCTTTGCACTGCCCGTAAGTTATAATGTCCTAATGTGGCGACAGAGCCTCGTTTTCATTCTTTATCTTTTTTTTTCCTGCGTGATACTTATATTTTTTTTTTTATTTCATGAAACAAAAGACACAAACAAAATATTCGCGAACTAATTAAATTTTTCGCAAAACTTGTCTTTTTCTTCGTTCCTTTTCTTAATCCGAGAAAATGTCATTCATCTTTATAAAATGCGGATAAGTGTAAGCGTGTGATTCTCTTGGTCTTTGTTAAATACGCCGTTCTCTTTCAAACGAATGACAATGGGCAAGGTTAAGAAAACGTGGTTGAACGAAACTGAATGGAAAATTTAAAGAAAGTTGGAACATTTAAATTCCTTAGACGAGCAAAATTAAAACAATATAAATATGCGCGCGTGTGTGTTTACATTTATTGTAATAAATATACTAAAATAATATCTATAAAAAAACACGACAGAATTATTTAGATATAAGTGGACACTTGTATATAGATCCAGTGGGTCTACCAATAATGCTGGAGAGCAAAGTGTTGCTCTCTGGTAATTTACCTAGGATCAATGACGTATCTGTGCTCTCTAGCTTACTTAATATATTGTAAGATATGTAACTTGCCTGCTTGCCTCCAGTCAGGGCCGACGCGTACTACCCCCGAACTCTCTTGACAGACTGTGAATCCAAACCGGATTTGGGTGCTCGGGCAATGCTTTGTGACCCTCACTATCTTATCAATATATGCCTTTTTCTACCTACATTTATATACGTTACAAATTAAACTAAACAGATAAAAAAAAAAAAAAAAAAATGACGTCATTCTGATGTCTTTTTTGTCTCAATCCGTGAATTTGTTTGGTTTATGTCTCGTATCGAAAAGAACACGACATAAAATTAATTATTTTTTTATCCATAATGTTGAATGTAGTAAAATTATTCAATTTTTTAACAAGAAAAATCTCAAGTTAATGTTAAAAATTTCAGCAAAACATTGTTGATTTGTTTAAGATGAAATGATCTATTATGGCATGTCCCTAATTTGTATTTAGATACATTGTATTTATTTCCAATTTTTCTAGTTGTTGTTCATCGATATTGCATATGATCTGTTATTGTACATAATAAGGTTACAATAAAATTTGTATTTTATTTTTAATACTACCTTAGGAAAAGTGAGATGTATTAGACACCAACTCTATCACCAGTTTGGACGTTCGAATCAGGGCAGGATTCACTTATTCATTTTGTACGGCTATTTATTTTAGCGTGACAGAAATAACGAACACAAAAACAAAGCAACACACAGAAAACACTATACTGTTCATCATATATATATATATATATATATATATATATATATACCCAAACGGTGAATTATCATGTCAAAGATGAGTAAGATTTCAAGCGGACCATTACTTGAGTAGTGAATTTGATCCTCACTCAGTGTTCCATGCCTGTAGACAATATCTCTTACGACACATACCATAAATTATATAAGCAAGTAAACTGGATCCTGATTATGAAACATTTTAATTTTCCTAAGTTGCACAAATGTCATTACTAGTAATAAATGTATTAAATATTTAACCAATTTCTCATCCTTTGTTGCATATGTGTCTTACAAGCAAATAAATGTAAAAATAATATGTGCGTATATGATTGTTACGTATATTGTCAATGAGAATCGTGCTGATATTATGATGACGTCCTTCATGGAAAAATTGCTCACTTCGGTCGCAAAACGATTGGAAATAGGCTTGCACATCAATCCTAATGTCAATATTTTGGGGACACTCTCTTTTTCTCACTATATATATATATATATATATATATATATATATATATGAGTGAGAGTGTCTCCAAAATATTTTTATATATACGCCCCCGATAAATTTAATTCCGGTCGAGCACTCTGAAGAGAGGAAGCACGAAACAATGACTAGTACTGCAAAGCTCTTCTATGTGTTGAGCCCTCTCGGTCGCTGGTATGTTTATTCGAAGAATAGGTACGTAAAAAATTTCCTTCCTCTCTACTGGGCGCTGATAGCTCTTTCTGAATGATCGCTCGGCCCACATCTCAGCTAAAATTCACCCCTTGGGAATTGCAACGAAAGAACAAAGCAGAATGGGTTTGATCATAATGATCCTTAGCATTGGATATTTGTCAAATATATTACCGCCGGAATGTAAAAAAAATGCGCCATCAACGCAAAATATTAATTCAATTTCTTTCTCTCCCCCCCCTACAAAGCTTTCCTCGCTTAAAATCTCGTTTTCCGCTTTTCTTTTAATTCGCTATTGACAAATAAATTTTCTCTCTCATCCTACCTCTACAGATTTCTATCTGTCTACACGAGAGGCTGCTGAAAAGTTCTTAGCCCGACTAAAAAATCTGATAATTATTTTGAGCTTTTTTTTTTTTCCTGATAACATAATCTTGTTCTTTCATTGTTCTTCCTCTTTAATAATGTTTTCTTTTTCACATTCTCTCGCACGCGGTCATCCCATGCGTCTTAGTGGCTTTATTACCTTGCTTGAGGTGAAATGATAAAAATGGATTATAGATTAATACTTTAATTTGTCACAAGGCCACAATAGTCGGATAGCGAGTGAGAACTAAACACACACAAGTTGAAAATTGGTTTGTCTAATGTGTAACTAAATGCACCAATTATTGCGACTATGTGCCAGACAAAACCAAATTTAGTAGCGAGAACAAACGCCAGGAAAGACAAATGTTGATAGAACAAAAGAATTAATTAATTGGTTATCGAGTGAGGATCAGGCTCGCTTCTCTAGTGATTTGGTTTGCTACATTTGTTTGTTCAGAATGTTTTCGTTGGGAGGAGGCTTCTTTGATGGGGACGAAAACTACTTTCAGCTGTGGGTATATATAATTCATCCAGTCAGTATCTGTCTATATTTCTGAGATGAGGTATTATGCACACTATTTACATAATTCGGACTCTTTTGGGTCCTTTCACTGGATCTAACTAACGCCTTTATCCACTGCGTCATGTCTCCTTGAAGACCCAAAAGCGTGTGAGTTCAATACCTGGTTAAGACGGTGGAGAACTTTGAGAGGGGAATTGACAGGCGATAACTGACATCCATTAGGCATGGCACGTGGGACTAGAACAGTCTACCCCAGTGAGCAAAATAAAGGGTCCAGTTCGACATTCCAACCACCTGAAGAAGGCCGGAGCGTAGAACGACCGAAACGCCGTGTAAAATATGGCGAAAATGATGAGAACAATAGTCCGAATAATGTAAATAGTGTTCCTCGATTCACTCTAAAAGAATCCTTAACCCTAGACGGCCGTTTCATCCTATTTTGGGACTCATCAGGAGTGTGCATCCACTACCGAGATTCGAACCCGAACAGTTTCGATATAACGCAAGCATCATACCAACTATACCAACGGGCCTCGGTGGCGAAGAAGAAACTGAATAGACTCGATATAGCTCACAAATTCCGCGGTGATACTCAGCCAAATATTCATAACCTAACGGAGCCACAACTTTTCTTTCCCTACGTACCGCTCCATCGCAAAGCATTAGCTGAGTCAAGAAATGATATACAAGTAATAGAATTTTGGGAGATTTAGGCAAATCATAATTCATCAAGTTTAGAAGAATCCTGTTTTATAGGAATAAAATGTCGCTGCCGATCCTTGAGGTTGATCGCCGGTGAGCAAACACAGGCGATCCCATTATTGACTTAAGTAGACCACGTGACCATAGGGGAAACGCATATATAGGAAGTCGAGTGACGTCTAGATTAATCTTTAATTCTACTCTATTACTATACGGACCGCTACTCTCTACTCTACTCACTATATTTCTCTATTTGGATCACTACACGGATTACTATTCGAGCAAGTATTATTAGTGCAAGTGTTATTCGAAGGCGTCTGACACCAGTATTGTTCAACGGCGTTACTATAATTGTATCGACGATTACAAAAAGTCTACTACAACGAACATTACGAAAGTGTCAACGAGTATTTGTAAAAGGACAATATGAATAAAAACAAAACTTAGCCGACAAAAGGAGAATATAGAGGATCAAAATCTCAGAGGACGAAACGTGTCGGTTGAGATAAGTTTTTTCTTTTGTCTTTATTCATAGTAATTATCAACGGAGTAAAACAAAGAAATATAGAGAACGATATGAGAAAATACTTCGAACCTGTCAACATATTGAAAAAAAAAATCCTGCATCGAATAATATTGAAGTGCTTGGAACAGTCCACAATATCTTTGGAAAAAAATGTCAAAAAGGAAATTTGAGGAAGCGTTGCAAACATTCAGACGACAACATTAATAATAAGCAGAAAGCATATTGAAGTGATTAATGGAGTATTTCTTTAAAATGATAGGCTCGTCCAGGACGGAGGCAATTATGACTTTTCACTGATTGCCTTTTTTTTTTTTTTTTTAATTATCGGTGAATTGTCATGGTTTATTAGAAAAATAGCGGAGTGGTTCCCCGTCCTGGCATTTACCCAATATATAGGAGGATAGAAATATATCGATGCCTTTTCCAAAAGACATTAGTCCGAAATGAAAGCATTAAACTAGAGGAAAATTTGAACACAACTCCTCGATTTCACTTTCCATGCCGATAACCACGATGCTACCCACACATCCATAGAGGATTTAGTAATACGAATTAATTCAGTGATTTATTTTTTACGGCTTATCAACCATTTTCAGGTTATTTAAAGTCAGAAAATATTTTTAGATAAGACTCTTTTGGAAATAATAATGATTAATTGATACAAGTTCTACTAATTAACACTTAACTAGGGGAAGAAGAAATGAATTAATATCTTTCCCAAAAGGTATTTGTGCGTAAGCGAACTCATCTGGGATTGGAACTCGGCTCTCCGATTTCCATTTCTAAGCCATTACACCAACTGCATATCCAAGTATACAACACTAAGTATTCCCAAGCGGTCACCCATCAAGGTACTAACCAGGTTCGACGTTGCTTAACTTCGGTGATCGTACAAGAACGTAATAAAAGTAAAAATGTATAATAATAACAATAATAAGAAATACATAAATATTCTAAATTTTCCTATAAGTGAGACATGATTTGAAGTGTCACAAATAACGAATTAAATTGAAGTGGCTGTTGCCATTACAAACAATTCTGCTAGCATCTGAAATTATTTAAAATATAGATTACTCGATAATGATATTAATTACTTGCATGAAATATATATATATATATATATATATATATATATATAGATAGATAGATAAATAGATATAGATAAATAGATATAGATAATAGAATTTTGGCGATTTAGGCAAATCAATATAGTAATTCATCGAGTCTAGAAGAATCCTCAAGAGAATGCAGAAAGCCCTGGACGGCCGTTTCGCCCTATATTTGGGACTCACCAGCAGTGCGCATCCACTACCGAGATTCGAACCTGAACCGTTCTATTACTTGTATATCGTGGCTTGATCCAGCTAATGCTCTGCGATGGAGAAACGTTGCTCTTGGGGCACACACCGTTGGGTTATGAATACTTGGATGAGTATCACCACGGAATTTGTGAGTAGCGGCGCTATATCGAGTCTAGTCAGTTTCTTCTTCGTCATCGAGGCCTGTTGGTATAGTTGGTATGACGCTTGCGTTGTATCGAAACTGTTCGGGTTCGAATCTAGGTAGTGGATGCACACTGCACACTTCCAAAATAGGACGAAACGGCCATCCAGTGATTTCTGCATTCTGTTGAGGATTCTTCTAGACTCGATGAATTGCTATAATGATATATTATTTTGCATTTATTTTGTATAGAAATATGAAAACACAGACAGAGAAAAGAAAGTGAGATGTTGATGAATCAATAGACAGTTGTAGACTAATGAGATAAAAACAACTGATACAGTTAGATGGAAAGATAGGTTGATACAAGAAGACTTCAATTGATATAGATGCGTATACTGACAAGAAAAGACAGATACACGACTCACTATATTTCTTTGAGCAGATAATGCTTGATATATTGTTTTGTTTTAGAAATGGATTTCGATGAATAAAACGTTATGAATTATAAAACATTTTGGATTTCCTAATAAGAGTAAAGCTCGCGAATGTCTTTTGATTGAAGCGCTATTTTGAATATTTGTTTGAGGAGACAACGTCAAATGCTACAAACCAATAACATTAACTTTTGCAGAGGCAACATAGCGTTATTCATTCGAGATGCAAAATTTGAACAGAATAAATAATTTCAGTAAAATATTATTATACTTATAATAATAGATATCAGAACGTTTTAATGCTGTCTTTAATGCTCGCGTTAAGTGCTGACTGGTGCATTTAAAATGCTTTTCTATAGAAAATCAATAGAAAGCAATTTACATTTATACATAAATGCACCATTCTATCAGTAATCTTTGCTTGCAAATGACAATATGTTCCTTTCTGATGTTCAAAGCGTTTCACTACTGCATTTGCATTATACATCTAAAACCTTATTCAATCAGTAATACTTGCATGAACTCCTGTCAAATAACAATCCCATTCTTCCTGAATTTTATATTGAAATCTTTAGCAAGGCATTTACTTTATAAATATAAAACGTATTCTATAATATTTGCACACACTGCTTGCCAATGACAATCCAATTCTCTTTTCTTTTAAAATCATTAGCAATATTTTATATTATACATATTAAGCCCTGTCCTCTCAAGAATACTTGTATGTTTTCTTGACCAATGGCAATTTCTTTTCTTATTTCCATTGGATTTCTCTTTTAAAATCATGAATAGTAATTTACCTTATTCTATCAGTAATAGTTTGTATAGCGGCATATCAACATCTTATGGATCATTTAATACCGAAATTTAATTTTCTTGGGCGCATTATTAATTCTTTTTACAAAAATGTATTGCTGGTAAAATATTTTTTCCTTACAGAAATGTATTGCTGGGATTTTTTTTTAACAAAAATGTATCGCTGGCAATTTTTTACTATGAAAATATATTGCTACCATTTTTACAATGAATTTTTTTGTACCTTCATAGTATTTTGACTGTACTTTGGGGTTAACTACTTGACCATAGCTGGGACCCCAACAGGTGCTACCACCCCTCGTTCCGCGTTAATCAAAACCTTCCAATCAGAGGCCTTGCCCCCGGATGTTTACAGTCATACATTAATTTCTGGCCTCTAACAATCCAATATTTCCTGATTTTTTATCTATTTTTCTTAAGTCATTGCTAATGGATTTACATTATACATATAAAAGCCTTATTCTATAAATATTTGCACAAATTTCTATTCAATGACACTCCCATTCTTCCTGGTTTTCATGCAATCTTTACAAGAAAATCTTTAGCAATGCATTTACATTATACATATAAATGCCATATTCTTGTCGTAATATTTGCATGAATTTCTGGTAAGTGAAGTTCTTTGAGAAGATTCTTAGCAATATTTTTACATTATCCCGATAATTGCAATATCCTTTATTTTCAATAATTCCTAGCCAATGACAATCCCTTACTTCCTGATTTTCTGTATAATTCTACAGTGAGATCATTAGTCGTTCATTTACATACAAGTGCCAATTTATAATCTCCTGTTGAATAAAATTGTAACTTTTATACCGCTAAAGTTTGCTTAACATAAGTCTCTAAAGCCACTCGAGGTAGATGTTTATTGAAATTAGGTGCGTGATATGCATGTAAAAGGAGATGCTGGGAGTTGAGATTATGAGGACAAGAAAGCCCCTTTACTTGAAGAGATTAAGATTTTAACGTTCAAGGAAGCATCCAGTTGGCAGTCTGTTCCCCATAGTAGCAGTGCTTGAGAAAATCTATATTGTTGGTTCCTTAAATTATTCGAAAAAGTTCAGCGTCTTATCATTTCAAAGACATCAAATCAACGAGAATTGTTTGATAGAATCAATGTAATAAAATGATTTTGCTTTTTTGGGGTTAAACGTGCGTGGTTTAAACTAAATCGAATATGCTTATATCGTATTTACATTCAGAATGTTTTGGTATGTCAGGATTTTGTGTTAGCACATGCTTATAAATTGAAAGGCTTTGTTTTATATTAATTGAAATTAGCATCAAGAATGTTTTTGTCTTCTTTATAGACAAATAATATTTTACTAGACTACATCATGTACGGATTTGGCTTGTATAGCATTATTTGTGTGGGTAGTAAGCAAAAAGGATTTTGTTGCTCAACACAATAGAAATAACATGTCACAAGAAATTCAAAGAGAGAAGTGGGTGTTGATGACAGTGTACAAAATGCTGTGATGACGGCAATAAAGTTGGGGAAACCGTTTCGAAACACTCACCACTTACCCACACCCAGGTAGTTTTTGCGATCGGTCAGTCCAGAATCATTAGTTTGAGGTTTTGTATTAGTATAAGTAGCGAGATTCTATCCACCAATCAATCAATATATAATAACACAATCTCAGGAATACAGATAAGAATGTTTATAACTTGAGATAATTATAACTTGAAAGTATTTGATTTGTTAACTTGGGAAATTGTTCCATTTTTGTGTGTACGGGCGTTGTGCAGACATATTTGTCCTAAGCCTAAATAATCTCAGATCATTTCCAGTCTGTTTTGATCATTATTGTTCTCATCTAATGCAATGGTCAACTAGCTGAAGAAATCGTTAATAACATCTATCCTCTCTGGGACCACATGGTACACGTATTATGCATGCCTAAGCTAAGCATAATAAATATTTAAAGCCTTACCGTGGAGCTGTGATTAACATTGTAGTCAGAGACAATTGCAATGGTATTGAATTCCATCCTCACTGGGGACTCAGATTCTATAGGATTACGCGCTATGTTGAGAAAAAAAAACTGTTTTAATATCTTAAAATGAGAAGTATCACGATTGAAGTAAATTCAGTTATCCCTAGGTACCACAGTATAATGGCCTTTTGTCATACTAAACAAATTGTATTAAACTTAACTTTGGACGCCTATGCTAACAATCGTCTCACTTAACAAATCACTAGTAAAATGAATTGGTTTCCACTGGAAATTCCACTTATGAATTCTTGTAAAATACTTAGCTAATTTTACCAGATTTCAATTTAGTTGGCAAAATGAGGTTCGAAAACAAAAATTGCAAAACAAATCCATAGAGAAGTGAGTCTGATCCTCACTGAGTAACCAGCTAATTCTTTTTTTTTTGTATCAATATTTGTCTTTCCTGGCGTTTACTGGAGCTACTAAATTTAGTTTAGTTTGACACATGGTCACAATAATGGGATCATCTATTTATACATTAGGTAAACTTATTTTTTAGTCCTTACTGGCAAACAGATTATTGTGGCCTTGTAACAAATTAAAGTATTAAAGCCAATCTCTAATCTTTTTTTTTTTTAATCAATTCACTCCAAGCAAGACAATGAAGCCACTAAGACGCAAGGGGTTACTAAATGTGAGAGAATATGAACAAAAGAAAACATTATTAAGGAGAGAGAAAAATAAAAGAACACGATTATGTTTCCAGGGAAAAAAAGGCCAAAATAATTATCACTGTCTATCGTTTATGGCAACACAAAGTGGCCAGACGTCCCAATGTGGCTTCGAGGTTGCCCACCTGAAGTACACGTTGGGACACCTATCCATGCACGACATAGCACTGCAAATACTGATATTATGCAACTGTTGACAAGAGGATTTACTCTAAGCGCTACCAATCGCAATGCAGCAACCAGAATTCTGTTAACCCGGCACCTTCATAAGGAAATATCACAACCACTAATCAGTGAGATTACCAAAAAGTTAATACAGTTAAATCATTAAGACTATGGAAGAAAGAAAGGAACCGGAAAACCATTTCCTAAACAGAAAACAAGGGATAAACCTCTATTCCAGTTCAATAAACACCGAACCTATCTACTCCTATTAAATTTGATACAAGTTACTATATATATGTTTTGTCCTGTGGCTAAACTAGTTATGTATTTTTTTTTTTTTACCACTGCCACAAGTGGTTCTTCACAGGATGGGTAATTCTGCTTTTCAAAGCAGACTGAATATTCCTGAAGAGACGACTGGCGCAATACAATCTTTCTACTCTCATTTTCACTCCATTCTGGTTTATTGTTGTACCAAGATAAGTTGAGTAAATATTGTTTTGGGTTTCTCACAGATAACAAGAATTAGAATATTGATTTTTTTAGGTAGGCCTTCCTTCATTTGAATGTTAATTTCAGCGAATAATATTGGTTTCTTTTACTTGGAGAAATTTATTGCGGTATTTGGGGGTCAATTCCATTGCCATTTGTCGAGAGTTCTGTGGATCAATTTGAAATTCCGGTGATAGTTGGTGTAAGTGAATGTCTTAGCGATCAGGATTGGCGGGAATGTGACTTTTGCCTGTTCTAGTGGTTGAAAAGGTTAAGATCATCCAATTTTCAAGGGGCGATCAATTGAAAGTGATATTGCTTCATTGGTTTTGTAGGCGAAATCGAGGGGGAAGAAAAGAAGTGTGTGTGCGTGTGCGCGCGAGAGAGAGAGAGAGAGAGGGTAGGAAAGAAGAAGTAAAAACAAAAACTAGAAAGAGTGAGAAATGGGAGAGAAACAGTGAGGAAGTTAAAAAAGAGAATGGTAGAAAAGCAGAAAGAAATGGGGTGAGAAAAAGGAGAAAGAGCGTGATAAAGGAAAAAGGGAAGAGAGAAATAAAGAAAGGAAAAAGAAAGGTAAATAGATGGGGAGAAAGAGAAAGAGAGCAATAAAAGAATGTAAAAAAGAGAAAGAAAGGAAGAGGAGGAACTTAACAACAAAGTGTAAAGGAAGTAAAAAATGAATGACAAAATTAAAATGGAGAAAGAAAGAAAGAAGATAAAAGGAAAAGGGTGGGGAAAAAAGAAAAAGACAAAGAAACCTCTATCGTTCAGGTCAAAGATCACTCTCTGCTACTGGTAGCATGTAACCTAGTAGAACCAGTCAAACACTAGAAAGGAGATGTGCTCACCAAGGAAATCTTGTCGGGAGAATCGATATTAGCGAGTTTTGCAGGATTTTATTACTATAATGTGTTGCTTAGTTATCATGGGCGAAACGAGGCTAACCTATCTATACTTCAGTACAGTAACGATTAGAAAACTATTCTTGCTAACTATTTTACCTCACTAAATGCCTCACCGAGAAAATTAATAATAATTGTATGGATTGGGAAATCTTTTTTGTTTTTTGTTTTGGTGTCAGAAGAACCTTGTAACTGGTGTCGCTAGATCGTCTTAAAATGTATGTATGTTTTCCCGCCGGCCTGCGAATCGTTGGGAAGGGGATGGAAGTGAAGCTGGCTGTTAGTCTGCGACTACTAAGGCCATTTGCCTGGCCTCGTCCTATGGACTGACCTCAAGTGGACGCCGCAAGCTGATTGGTTGGAGGAATTCTGAATCTTCACAAGACATATATTGCACCAATCTATCAGCGGTAAGGATTAAGCGAGACGGTTTTTTTTCAGCTCTTTTCAGTGTGTGTTCCTGTTGTTCTGAACTTGACCCCAGAGACTGGTGTCCATTCTGTTATGGTTGCGTAGGAATAAGAAAGGAAACATCCGAGTAATGGAAGAGGGGCGAGTGAGAAGAACGAATGAGTTTGAAGATGTAAAAAAAAATGCAAGAAAATGCCAAACTCGTTTGTTTAATATCCATCCCTGTTCTTATGCCTGCCAGTTGTTTTATATCTATTTAATCAAGTGTTTCTTTCTTGATTTCTTAATCTGTCAGTATCTATCTATCACACCCTGTTCAGGTTTTAATGATACCTATCAGAATTTATTTATTTCTAACACGACGTCCAAGTATAACGATATCTCAGTCTATTCATCTCAACCTATGTATTTCTATTCATATCTAACTATTCATATTGTGGTTTATTCGTCTAATCGCCTTGATTATGTCAGTCTATTCATGTCTAAGTTCTTTTCATATCTATATATCCCTAAATCTAACAGCAGCAAATAAATCACTGAATTTGATAGAGAAACGATTTCTGAAAACCTATTTGTTTTTAAACGTTGCAAAATCAATGTCTTATCGAACACAAAAATGATTTTTATATATATATATATATATATATATATATATATATATATATATAAGTTTATATCCACTCTCTATAGATTGTAAATCTATTAGAATAAGATCTAAACAGGCTTCGCAGAGGAAGCTTCTAATTGATTTGCTGTTTGAAAATGGGAAAAAAAGTCTTTATGGAAATTCACTCAAAAATTCGTCATTTACCCTGCAGAATTATTTTTAAAAAAAATTAATCATACTTATTATAAAACCCAGGTTGTGTGTGTGTGTGTCTGTTCGTTTATATATTGGATCGGATTTCCTACATTTTTCAAATTTCAACAAAATTTCACAGGACTACGAAAATTACCTTGCGGTGGTTCTGACAGTGCCAAAAATCGGAAAAAACAATTGTTTTTGCATGAAATCAATTTGAAAACACGATTAAGAGGCATCGGTGTTTCGAGAATGAAAGGGGGACAACTCATATCGATTTATACTTATAAAAACCCAGGGTTGTTTGTTTGTGTGTGTGTGTGTGTGTGTGTGTTCGCTTATATATGGGATCTGATTTCCTACATTTTCAACCGATTTCAACAAAACTTCACTTTTTTGGGCAGGTAGTGTTTCTTATTGTCTTGCACACTTTTTTCTTTATTTTCACATTCAGAATACTTTAAAAATTCCATTTACAAGACAATTGTTTATAATAAAATTGAAAAATTCGATTCAATCGGTAGACTCATAACGATTGAAAACAATGTTTTTGTTTGAGTTTGACCAATTCGTAAAAACAAAAACAAAAACTAATTAAGACATGCGTGTCCGTCAACCTTAAACAATAATCTTTGTCAATTTTATTTTTCAGTCTTTATGATGGTCGATACTTGATCTATCTCTTACTGTTACACCCCCGGGCAACACCGGGCTCTACTGCTAGTCTATGATAATCCTAAAAGAGCCAGGTTTGGTAAAAGCATGAAATCACTCCCACCTGCGCTTTTTCCTGTCGCCAGATATTATAGCAAAAAATGTTTCATTGCTGGTACGTCACAATGGTTGACGGAAAAGAGAGTAGGCAAATGAGCACTAAGGCAAACCAATCTCCCTAATCCCTAATCTGCTACCCAAGAGACGCGACAGAGCGACGAGAGAATTAACAAATAGATTAAGTTCTTCATTTGGAGGCATTTTTAAAGCTATCATCGGTTCTGTCAATAATGCAAGAGTAAATTGTTTTGTCCTAGTTATGACGATAAACTACATCCGGCAGCCAAGTCTCTGATCGCGAGTTTAGAGGATTTGAGGAGCATGATAGCATCTCTTGACTGCTGTTGTTCCCACATTCCACCCTGACCTGGAATAGTAACACCTGTTAGAGTCCCAACTATGGGCAAATAGTGACCCCAAAACAATACATTTTCATAATCAAATGACCAACAATACATTTTGATAGCAAATTGGCAATCAATACAACACTACAAATATATAAAAATACATTTTTATAGTAAATTTACCAACAATACATTTTATGATCTACAAAATATATATCTAAAAAACATAACTTTACTCTGAAAGTAAAAAAATTATATACAAATTTCTGTAGTTGAAAGCATAAAATTACGCACAAAATATTTCAATTTTGGTAAATAACCCATTGATATGCCGCCCAACAAAATCAACCAATCAAACAACCAACATAAAAGAACACTTTCATAACATTAGTTCATAAAATATCCTACAGTTTCTGAAAGAAATCAAACTAAAATATAACTGTGTCAGTATTGACGGCCTAAATCAACCCGCACATTTTTTTACTTTACGAATATGTAAACAAACGCAAAGGCAACAAAAAGTAACACAAAACGGTTTTATAACAACAACGAGATTTATATTTATATAATGATATACAAGCACAGGGGTTACTTCCCTTTAACAGGTTTAAATTTTTTAACTAATGATTTTTTTTTTTTTTATCTGAGCTCATAAAAAGTTGAATGAAGTTGCCGCTCAAAATGTTCACTGTGAGAAAGTTGAAAGAATTCTGTAAAGCTGAGAATATGTTGAGTGAACTTTTAGCTTCAGAAGGGTTGAAGGAATAAATGTTCCGTAATTAAGTTTCCGTTGCTTGTCATTAAGTTTGTAATGAATTTGAAAAGTTTCGTTTGTTTGTAATGTAGTCTGTAAAGTTTCGTGCGTACGTGTGTGAAGAGGTTTTCATAGCGTCCGCCCGAACTGGGATCGGAACGTGATTTTTTAACGCTACATTTTTCGTAGGTGAATGAAATTAAGAAATAAAAAAAACAAAAAAAAAACAAAAAAAAACAAAACAGGAAGAACGAATTCGTGTCTGGTATTTATAATCAACTTAATCACGTGACAGGCTCTAAAAGCATTGATAGATTTTAGGCGGAATTATTTTTCAGTCAGGTCAAGAACAAGGTCGATGTTATTCGAACTTAGTTGAGATCATGATTTAAATATTAAGTGACCAATCAGAAGTTGAGGTTTTCTGAGAATATGTATGAAACTGGATAAGCTCTGTGATCCGCTTTTTGCACAGAAATCGACATTGATAAAAAAAAATAGTAATAGGGGAATGCTAAAACTTCAACAAAATTACAACATAAAGCACGCATGTCGCCGCCTCTAGTGATCATGTCCACACAAACATTTATATGCACAAAAGCTGGGTATCATTTACCATGTATTGTTCAATTATGAAGGCAAAATAATGTGTATTATATTTTTATTACTTTAAAACTCACAAGAAAATTAAATTTCAGCATTAAATGACCCATAAGGTGTTGATATGCCGTTAAACAATCAAATCAATCAATAAGCATGATGTTTCCAAAAAAATTATTTATAGAGAAAGAATCGAATATCTCAAATATATGCCGTTTTGTTCAAATTAAATATAAGTGAAAGATTTCAGCCAAATTCGTAAATAAATGAAAAAATAATTGTGAGCTATGAACCCCGAGTTGGGGTCATTTTGAAGATAGAGAATTTTGATATTGTTTTCAAGCGGCAAGTGACAAACGAAATCAAATAAATTTACATCGGTGTGCGATGCGCAAATCAAGCAGATTTACATCCGGTGAAAAGCAAATAGAAAATAAAAATATCTGTGAGAAATTCTGTCTGGATGAAAATAAATGTTTCTTGCGTGATTGGACCTTCTTTTATCTAAGTGGAACGATAACCAAGATTGCCACGTGGCTAAAATAGTTGTCTCTTTCCTACCCGGTACTAAATGTCCATGTTCAAGATAAGGCCCTCCTCAATACGATTTTCATCAATCCATTTGGTTATGCATCGTATGAAGCTGAGGAAAATCAAGTGTTAGAAATAGAAAAAAGGAAAGAAAGAATAAAACAACAACTAAACGAGAAAGAAAGAAAGAAAGAATGAACATAAAGATAACTGTGTGACAAAGAAAGAATAAAATGACAAATGAATTACAAAAATGAAAGAAAGACGGAACGAATATAAAATGACTGAATAAATAAGAAAGAAAGAAAGAAAAGCAATGTAAATAAAAACTAAAAAAAAGCATAAATGAAAACAAAACTAAAACCAGAAATAAATAAAAATAACAAAAAGTAGCAAATGAAAATATGACGGCTAAAAATAAAAACATGTGATGAAAATAAAATAAAGCCGAAGAGTAGCGATATTTTTATTGCTTTTATCGTTTGAAAAATCTTCTTGATTAGGCACAATTACCTCCCTTTCGTCTTCCTATTACTTTTTCTTTCAGAAAATAGAAACTAACGTCCGGTTAGCCACAACAGCTCTCTCTATAAATATCGTATTGTTTTCCGATGAACTTATTAGCATACTTATCTGGCACATGCCAGGGTATGTATAAAAAAATATTAAGCCTTCCCCACCAGGCAGTACTTCTCCTTCGGGGACTGGATTTATTGCCCAGCGCCTGAGGCGTCCCCAAAAAGGAAGTGCTGAGGGGGCTTGGGCAATTTTTCCACAGTATTGCCGTTAAACCCACTTTAATTCTTGGCCTTGTGTCAGACTCGCTAGGGACGTGGGCGCGCTGAAATATACCTTATTACCATACTTCTAACATTTGCCATTTTATTCAATATCAAAGAGACAGAATTACAGTCACGTAAATAAATAAATAAATACCGCTTTTGCCTTGCCTTCGAATAGCTACGGATTGTGGAGGATTTTGAGATGATTTATTTTTTTACGGCTTATCAAACTTTTGCAGGTTATTTAAATTCAGAAAATATTTTTAGATTGTAAGAAGATTTTGTAGAGGAGATAATAATAATTTAGTAATACACGTCCTACTAATTGACCTACAGCTGGGGGAGAAGAGGTAAATTCATACTTTTCCGAATGGCATTTGCGTGTAAGTGAATATAACGAACCCAACGGGAGGGGGAGCTCGGTTGCCCGATTAACAATTCTGCGCCATTATCCATTACACCACTCGAACATACAAGCTTACGGCACCTGGTATTCCCAAGCGGTCACCCATTTAAGTACTGCCCATGCTCAATGTTGCTTAACTTTGGTGATCGTACCAGAAGCGGTTTTTCGACATGATGTGGCCGTAAACCCTTCACTAATATAGAAAGTGGAACGAAAACAGTGCACCCCGTAAACTAAATAAAGGGTTCAGTTCAGAATTTCTTGTAGGTTACCCAAATCGATATACATCTGAAGAAGGTCGGAGAACACAATGCCCGAAACATTGTGATTAAAACAACAAAGAGGAGGACAATAATTCGAGTGTAAATAATAATTCTTCATCTCGGAAATTCAGACCAAGTTTTTCAAGATTTGTTCAGACTACTGTACTCATCTTTTGTTTTCCTTTTGCTGAGGTTTTATTATCACATTTCGGCCTATCTATTCTACCGCCTGCTTTAGTCGGTTCCTAATTCAGCAGCAATTATCTCATTGGGAGGATACAATGAAATAACGTTAGTACAAAACGCTAGAGAAGATTTTGGGTAAAAATAAAGACATTTTCATATCTGCCTCAGACAAAGGAGGTGGAATTCTCAAGGATAAAAATGCTTACAGTAAAAAGCAAAGGTTTATGAAAAATCATTGAACATAATAAATTTCCGATACTGTTGAAACTTGACTAATGCATGGAATAATAATGCAACACAAAATGTACTTAGAACAAAATGTATTGAAACAAGAAAGTGTCCACAATATTTACATAGAGTCTTTTGTACAGTATTTACATTAGTCGGACTATTGTCCTCATCTTTGTCGCCATATTTGTCACAACGTTTCGGCCGTTGTACGCTCCGGCCTTCTTCAGGTGGTTGGAATTTCGAACTGAACCCTTTATTTCGATCACTGGGGTAGACTGTTCTAGTTCCACGTGCCATGTTTGATGGATGTCAGTTATCTCCTGCTAATTTTCCTTCTTTATATGGTCGGTACTCCACTATGCAAATTAGGTGGATCCTACCACAACAGATACTTAAAAATTCAACAAATCAATTAGAAATTTACTTAATAATGAGATAAAAACATTATCAAAATTGATTGAATACCACCATAACATAACTAAAATTTATAGCATTCCAATGTGACATATATGAAATTAGAAATGCTTCCATAAACTATCGAAATTGAAGTAAATATTTTAACCCCACTTCTTAGAAGCCCACAACATATTAAAAATCCCGGTAACCTTGTCAAAAAACTAAAATACATAAATATGAAAGATCCACTCACGCTTAAAAGCCGTAAAGAAATATTTCGTAAAATCAAAAACTAATCTCTCTCTACGGATAGATAAAATTATAAGGATTCAATAATAATTTTATGGTTTACCGATGGGATCACTGCTTAACCATGTATTAGCTTGTCTTTTCTTAGAAATTTTCTATAAAAACTCGTCCTTCTCAAATTATTTTGCTTAAATAATCAGCATATTTCCGATATATTGATGATGCTTCTTTAATATCTCCACGCAATATATTCCCTGATCTTGTAAGTAAAGTAAACATCGAACGTGCAATTGAATTTACTTATGAAACAGAAACAATACATTACCTTTTCTTGATATGTTAAATCCCATTGATAATAATCTAAAACTAAACATCTATTGTAAATCTAAGATCTAAAAAAGATCACATAAATTTCTATTAACACCAGCGTCTAGAATAATTGATTATATGTTTCTACTTAAGAGCACTTTGAATTTATAGCCCAGAACACTTACTCGACAAAGAAAAATACATTAAAACTCCTCCAATATTCGAATTATTTAATAAAAAGCACGAACCTAACAAAAAATAAAAGCAAATAGCACAAATATTCTCGATAAAACTAAACTCATAATATTACTTACGAACTCATTAACAACGAAAACTGAAAAGAATTCCTCTATACTTAATATAAAAGGAGGGTGCTGAGAATAAAATGGACCGAATGGGGGAGCAAGTTTTAGAGAAAATGGAAACAAAAAAAAAGAGACTTATACTTAACATCATAAAGAGACAGTTGAAATTTCTATGGCACATAATGAGGAAAGAGGGTTTATAAAATTTGACACTCATAGGACATACTGAAGGCGAGCGGGACAGAGGAAAACATTACATATCCTACCCAATGAACTTACGTAAATGGGTGACAGAACAATGTTTAGAAGAGATTACAAAAAGACAAAATTTACTAAGAGCTACGAAGAACAGGAAATTGTGAAGAGCCATGACCTGACAGTACACAGTCATTAGAACGTACTCTACGACCTTATTTACCTTAGAAATAGTGGACTAGTCCGGTTTAATCGCAAGGAAAAATGAAAAATACATATCAGGGAATCTATTTGATTATAAAGAAAGAAAGAAGCTATAATAACACTCATGTGTTTAACGTCTGCTTCAGTGAGATGGAAAAACCTTGTTAATTTCATATCTCTTCATTTGTACCTTAAATAATAACCTGCATCCATATTTATGATTGCTATTGAAATATTTGGTTAAAGTTATTAAACTCAAATCTTAAAGAATGTAAAATGGGAATTTCTACAGATATTCTATAATAGTGGGACTCATAAGCCAAACATTATATTAAGATTCATTAGGAAATTTCAAACAGAAAAACAGTGGCATTTTCAAGAGTGTTATTATTATTATTGTTATTATGGCTGTTATTGTTATTATTATTATTATTGATGTTATTATTGTTGTTATTATTGTTTTAACATTTTGTGTCAATACATTCTACCTTATTACGAGTTTTACATTACCTTGTTATTACTGAGTTTTAACGCAGTCCTCTCGATAGTATATTTTTATTAGTTTTACTCCATCTTGTAATTGTTGCTTTTTATTTCAATATTCTTTTGTAAAAAAAAAAAAAAAAAGAAGAAAAAAAAAAAAGAACCATATACGCATGTGAATACGGTAATTAAAATTAATTTTAATCAGATAAAAAAGCTCAAGGAACACCGAATTGTAAAAATTGAAACAAAATCCTTAATTAAATGCATGCAATTCTGTTGATTTATTACGAAATCTAATTAAATTTTAAATGTAATGCGTTTTTTTTTCAGGTCAGTTCAACAATAAAATTATGATACTGTTAGTTTTGCTTTATTCTGAGACAATAAAATTAAGCAACACGTACACTGAACTTTGGATATTTGAAACCTTGCATAATTAGATAATGTTATGTATGATTACTTCTGCTTTAGTTTGATAAATTAATTTAAATTTAATAACACGATCGCTATTAACTTGGGTATTTGAACCCCTACATAATACTGTCTATATTTTCATTAGCAAATGGTATAAACCGAATCAAGGTCTATCAAGCAGTGTAAAGGATTCTATTCAAAAAAAGTCTTTAGCAGTCCCGGGTTAATACAAACCGCCAAGCACATGGTGTATCGAGCTGTTGTAATCTCGACTCTCCTATGAGATCTGGGTACTCTACGGAAGAGACATCCGCAAAATTGAAATATTTCATCAAATTAAACTTGGTCAAATCCCGCAGAACACGTGGCCGGACCGGATCATAAAAAAAAAACAAAGATGATAAACTGCGGGAAGAAAGAATAACCATTAGGACTTGCTACCGATTTCGATGGGTCGGACACCTTGCCCAAATGCCAAACATCCGCTTACCCAAACAAATCCTCTTCTCGGAGTTTGCATCTAGCAAGAGACCACGTGGAGCTCCACGTCGTTGATTCAAGGATCAATACAAAAACTGAGGACAGAAATTTATCCGTTCAATTGGGAAACGGAAGCTGCAGAAAGAATCCGTTGGAGATAAGCAGTCCACAAAAAAAAACATTACCCTTCAAAGACAAATAGAAGAGAAAAGAGAGGTAAAAAACCCCCAAAAAACAGAGCTCTACATCCCCTGGAGCCTTCTACCTTACCAGTGGCTGTAGACGTCACTTTTGATCCAACCTAGGGCTCATTTCACACAGAAGGAAATGTCGATGAGCACCCCAATACTTGGGAACGAGTTCTACCAACGACGACGGCATAAACTATATACTAAAAAACAATGTCATCAACAATGCTTTTTATGTGTCATATCTAAACATGTGAGCAACGAAGAATTTTTAGAGAAAATTGAAACAAAAAGGATACTTATGCATAACATCAGAATGAGATGTTTGATATTTCTAGGGTACATAATGAGGAAAGAGGGCTTAAAAAATTGATACTCACAGGGTAGATTGAAGGCAAGAGGAAAACAATGGATAACCTAGATAGTGAGTTTGAGGAAATGGATGGCAGAGCAAGGTTTAGAAGAGTTAACAAAAAGACAACATTTAATAAGAGCTACAAAGGTCAGGAAATTGTGGAGAGCCATGATTACCTAAGTCTTGAATAGAGAAATACAAATCATTGAATGTCTGCATATGTGCGTCACAACATGTCACACGACGCATATTTTTTCACAATGATGTTCATCCTGTACAAGGCCCAATAGCCACTTGAGGTAGAGGGTTAAAGAGTAAGTGGTGCATTTTTGAGGAAGATAACAGCTGATGCTAAACCTGAACAGGTTAAGATTACAGTGATCGGGGAAGAATCCTCTTGGAAGTCAGTTCTAAAAATCAGCTGTTCGTGAGAAGAAGCTACTTGAGTTACACTTACATCTCATTAATGGAATGCGAATGGCTGATTCATTACAATGTGCGTGGCATGGCGGGTCTTAGCTGCGAAATTTGAATTAAGGAATGTTTGTCTGAACACCCTCCATGGAAATAGCTTTAGAGCAGCGAGATACTTGCGACGCTTCGTCTGTGAGAAAGATATTACAGGCTAGTTCGTCACCCACACGGACTCGGAGACGCTTTTGGGTTCTATCGATATGTGAAGACTGTGCAGCTTTTGTCTATATATGGCAGTAGTACTCAATTTTCGGTCTGATCTGGCTCTTATAAAGTTAGAGGATACCAGGAGGAGTCAAGTACTTACTATGTGTGGGGTGTGACAACGTGTTCTTTTCATGTCAAATCAAGAATGATATATAGAGAAAAATGGAAAGCGTTTAATACATTTATGGTTTGGTTTGGTTTGTTGTGTTTTACGGCATATCAACCTCAATGGGTTATTTAATGCCGACAAAGTTTTTATTCATGGTAATATTTTGTTTTGTCAAAAATCTATTTCTGGCAATAATTTTTTCCTTCAAAAATGTAATTTTTTTTTTTTTACAAAGTATTCCTGGTATTAAAACCCATTTTTACCCCAGTTTCGGGGTTAACTATTTACCCATAGCTTGGACCCTAACATGTGCTACCACCCTGGGTCAGGGTGGACCTGGGAACACGAGCAATTAAGAGGTGGCTCCACGCTCCTCAAAAACCTCCTGATCAGAGGCCTTGCTGCTGGACGTAGTTTATCGTCTTACCCTGGACGCGGATGTAGTTTATCGTCTTACCCAGGACGCAATACACTTATAAAATTTATCAATAGAAAAACAAAATGTGAACATTTCATTTTAATAATTCGCTATACTGGTGCAAAGTTCCAACCACTTTCTGACTAAATATTTTATTTATATAAATTCATAGCATCATTATTCAGTTATCAAAGTATTTCTCTTGTCTTTCTATAGCCTTACATCACTCCCCTGTTCCACTAGTTCAGAATATCATAGGTAGGATAGTCCTGGGTGTGACGATAAACTACATCCGGTAGCAAGGCCTCTGATCGAGAGATTGGAGGTTTTGAGGAGCGTGGAACCACCTCCTAATTGCTGACCCGGGGTGGCAGCGCCTGTTAGGGTCCCAGCTATGGGAAAATAATGTTTTGATTTTTGTTTGGTGGTTCACCAAGAAAGTATAAAAATGCATTATGATAAAAATACAAGCAATATATTCATAAAAAATGACCAGTTGTAATACCTTTTTATAACAAAATGACAATTAATGAGTACTAAAGTATAAAAATACATTTTTATAGTAAAATTACCTACAATACATTTTCTACAAACTGTATACCTAAAATCATACGTTTGCCATTATTAAAGTATAAAATTATGAACAAAATATCTGGATTTGAATCCATAAAATTGCATACTTATATTTAAGCATTAAATCGCCCACAAAGGTTCATATGCCGCTAAACAAAAATAACCAAACCAACCATAAGTAGGACTCGCTATGTTACGTCCACGGAGTTAAATCGTCCACATTTCTTCTGTATTCTAATTGTAAGGAGTAAGTTCCACATAGCCATTTCCAAAGATCTGCCACTTTAAGAAACAAAATCCCGCGTGGATGTTCCCTTGAACATTATATTCTTAACCTCTTCAAGTCAAGAGTCAATTGCTATCTATCTTCATCATCTTCACTTCCTTTTACCTCCTGTTACATTTATATCACCCCCCCCATTCAGTAACCCTCTATCTTGAGTTGCTATCGAGCCTTATATTAGGTGAACTTTAATAAATTAAAAAGCAGCTAAATTTTGTTTTTCGTCATATTACAAAGGGTTACTGAAAAGTTCTCGGTCCGACCAGGAAGAGAATCCCTTAGAGCCATGAAACGCACCTGATGTTCCACATATTCTCAAGTATTTTCAAACTCTTTTTTTTTTTTTTAATTTGTAAGATCCAGTGAATAGAGGAAATTCTTCAAAACATCCATCGACTGGTCGACTCTGAGAACAAAAAAAAAGAACACCATTCTGCAGCTTCACTAACAGTTTTCTTACAACGTCTTTTAATCGACTCTTTTTAAGAGCAGTATTTTGCATTAATTTCTTCTACTATGTGACATAAACGATCATGACTCTCCTTAACTTCCTATCTTTTGTGAAAATTAGCAAATTTTCTCCTTTTGCTAAGGCTCCTGCCACCGTCCCGTCAACCATTCACAGAAGCTCGTCATCTAAGTGACTCATTGTTTCCCCTGTATCTCTTGTCCTCAATATGTTCTGCGAAGGTTCAGTTTTCCAAGCCATCCTTATGTGTCAAAAGAATTTCAGCTGACATTTTCTGAATCTGAGTGTTCTTTTGGTTGCCATTTGCTTTAAGACTTCATCACCGCTTACTCGCTCCGTCGAATAAAATTTTCAGCATTCTTCTGTAGAAACACGTTTCTGTTACCTCCAGTTTTCTTATCCGCAGAAAGAATTTTCCAGTATTCAATGCTATATAAGAGGCTGGGTATCATAAATCTTTCCGTTTCTCAGCACCTTGCTTAGCTTTTGGAATACTTCTTACGCTAGTCGATTACGTGTTTAGATTTCGATGTCGCAATTTTTCAGCCGCTGTTAAAATACGTCCCAGACATTTAAACTTTTGCCCAAGCAGATTGACCTCGAATGCATATGTAAGTGTGAACGGAGTGTATTTTACTTCCTGTTTCAGTTTATTTGATATAATTGTATTCATATCTTCCCCCTGCACCTCTTGCCCTCGCCGCTCACAGAATTAAATATTATATTTACTCTTGTTACAGCAAATACGACAACTACATCTATTTCGGTTTCCTCACCGAACTTTAAATTTAATGTTTTTAATATTATCTATTGCAGAACAAACATTTTGAAAACAGGACCATTAGACTAGAGGAAAATCAGAAATACATATCTAATGGCTAATTGGAAAAGTCTGTTATAGCGTCCCATATGTGGAGAGAGAAAATATTACACTCTCCTCTTTGGGATAAGATCCAAGTAATTGGCAAGAAGCATAGCAGGATTTTGAGATAATAATAACTGCGTAAATTAGCGGATAAATATCTAAGGCACGTGTGGATTGCTTTACTTAATAAAGAAAGGATTGAAAAATCAACCATAAATTCCTGGCATCTTTCAGTTAAATTATATATGCCGTCATAAAAGAATTCCGAAACACCACCTACTTGACCCTATAAAAAGTAAAAAGAAAACGTTTAGCATCTATGGAACGTCAGTAAAAGTTAATCTAATCTGTTCAAGCAATATCAAATTAACCCATTAATACTCTCCGTAAAATCAGGTGTTAATTTTTTTTTTACAGTGATGTTCACTCTGTACAAGGCTCAAGAGCCGCTCGAAGTAGAGGGTTACAAAGCAAGTGGCACCACACCAGATAAGGTGATAAGGCCACGAAGACGTAAGGGGTCACCGGAAGTTAAAGAGGAGGAAAAGATTTTAGAGGGAACCGAAACCGGAATCCTAAACAGGAAACAAGGGATAAACCTCTACACCTGTTCAAAAGATTAAGGAGGGTGTGAACTGGACGATAAACAAACCTATTCATTCCTATTAACTTATAAACAGTTAAATTATAAATCAGATATTAATTATTAGTTTTTAAAAATATTCCTGTTAATTATTATTTTATAAAAAAGTAAAGTATTAATTATAGGATTTTTTTATTTATAGGTCATTATGGCAGTGAATGCTGGATAATCTCCGCACAAAGGAAAAAGAGATTTGAAGCAAGAGAAATGTGATTCTTGAGAAGGATGCTGAGAATACCATGAACCGAACATGTAAGCAACGAAGAAGTTTTGGAGAAAATGAACAAAAAAAAAGAAACATACTTAATATCAAAAAGAAATAGTCAAAATTTCTAGGGCAAATAATGAGGTAAGAGGACTTAGAGAATTTGATACTCACAGGGCAGACTGAAACCAAGAGGGACAGAAGAAAATAACACATAACCTACATACGAGCGTGATTAAATGGATAGTGGAACAAGTTTTAGGAGAGTTTAGAAAAAGACAAAATTTATCAAGAGCTACAAAGGAATTGTGGAGAACTATGATCGCCAACGTCCTAAAAGGACACGGTATATAGATAAAGAAGTTTAATATACAAACAAGTCAACAAATAAATTTGGTGGATGGACAGAGTTAAGGTTTTTGAAAAACGATAAAGGAGAGTTTTAATATACGTTCGGTTCTCACGTGATCTAAATACTGAAAACGTGATCGAATAGAAAGAGCGTAGTGTGTTTTCAGAGGGAAATAGTTTCGTGCAAGCTACGGGTCACGGTTTAGAAGTGCAGATCAATACGAGGATTTCAAATGCTGATATTTAAGACAAGCAGTCCCTTCCCCCACTTGAAAGATTGGTGTCATAGAATCTCCTTTCCGCCATTTGGCCTTGTTAGAATTGAAGATAAGCTTAGTAGATATCAAGAAGGGGCAACGGTAAAGGAAGAAAAATATGAGCTAGAATAAGAAAGGGATTGGATGAGAGAGAGAGAGAGAGTAAAAGAGAGAAAAGATTGCTAATGCTCAGTAAATATTAGGTAGATGTGCGTAAAAGTTTCCACCGAAAACCCGGCTTTCAGCTGTGTATTCAGTATCATTTTTTTAAAACGAGCTCTGAAAACTTATGTCTACACCTAATATACTTTCTCGTGTATTGAGTGTTATCATGCAGGTGAAGAAACAACTGTACATATTAGCATTTACTCTGCTTAGTGATGCAAAGCTACGGTTTTAGAGCACCTAGTGAAGATTGAACTAAGCCCCAAATCATAATGGCCTGTTATACAAAGTCAATGATCACTGCTAGGACAGAACAGAAGCGGAAAAGTAGGTGGGACAATTAGTATGAGTCTATGATTCTAAAGGGGTCTATCTCCTTCCCCGGTAAAAGCAGAGGGACACTTTGATAAAGAATATTGTAAAGAGAATTAATTAAATTCAGTCAGTTAAGCGATCATATATCTTTCGATACATCACTGTAAGGCAGATTCTTTTCAAACCAGTTGCATCCAAGGCTATAGAACCTGGTCTGTCCTGCTGTGTGTGGGGGGAGAAAAAGAGGATTCATATCTTTCCCAAGGGTATTAGCACGTAAGTGAATGCAATGGATTTGACTGGAATTCGAACTCGGCTCTCCGATTCTTCAATCAAAGCCGCTATCCATTACTCCCCCGTGCCCCTTAAAGTCAGTATGTGTCGTGATACATACTTTGGCGATCATGTATCTTTCGATTAATGACTGACGAGGCAGATTTTTTCCCCCAGTAGGTTGCCATTTCTTTATGCACTAGACCAGTTGCCACCCAAGGCTATAGAACACGGTCTGTCCTGCTATTTACCTATATTAGCACGTAAGTGAATGTAGTGACTGGAATTCGAACTCGGCTCTCCGATTCCTCAATCCAAGCCGCTATCCATTACTCCACCATGCCGCCTAAACTAAGTGATTTGACTTAAATTGTCTAAATTCAGCGTCTATTTTTTTTTTTAGTACTATGTCATTTCAGGACCTAAGCGCTCATGGCTTTCCACAAATTTCTTTTCTTTACTGTGTGTGAATTGACATGGGGAAAGGTAAGGGAGTGGTTTCCCGTTGCTTCCTCCCCGATTTTAATTTCAAAGTTTTTCTTCTCTTATACTGGCTGCCAGTCAAGGCAAAAGAGAGCAGTTTATCTTGTTATTTAACCTACAAAAATATACTTCAATCAAAATGTATTTAGCACAGAGTAAAAAACAAAAACAAAAAAACAAAAAAACACGAAAACCTACTTAATGAGTAGTTTGACACTTCCCATCTGGTATAGGCCTATTACTAGCTTCGCATGGGCGGGTTTGATCCTCAACACACAACATTGCACACAAATCATAGCCCGGTATAAGTCTACATTAGTACGATACCTTTTGTGAGGGTTGAAATCAAATAATAGCAAATTGGTTTGAAAAACGAGCTTTCTAATTACTGCGCTAGAGCAGGCACCCTTATAATGTTCATGCAGCCTTTGCTCGTTTCTTAAACATGACATTCTTGGTTGTGTATGAGTGTATACGCCCGAAACTGTTGTGTGTAGGGAAGAAAGACACGCGAAAAAAAAAAAAAAAAAGCGCGCTGTGATCACGCCGAGTGAAAGGTCAAGCAAACGATAAATAAGACGCGTAGAAGAGAAAAAAAAAACACGATTTGAATTTTAGTAAAAGTGCACGCGACATTAGACCTAATTTTAGGGATTCGGTATTTCTTACAGGATAATTTCTCGGCTTCTCAGTTCTTATCTATTTATCTCTGTAAGCCAAGGTGTTTTTGTTCTCTCTACACCCCCCCACCAACTAGCTTAATCTTTTAAAAATCTTTAGATATGTGTTTTACCTAGTTAATTATTTATCTAATTCTTTAAATAACTCGCTCTCTTTCTATTTTTCTTTTCATAGCCATCTATCAGGTCATCCCATAAGTTCTGTCCGAATTTTAACTTTTTGTTAAAATGAATGAAATTTAAAGAGCATTTTATGTCTAATGGAGCTGAACATTGTTTAGATGCATTTAAACTGATCAAATTTTATTTCAGAGAACAATAAAATTAAATTTTGTTTGATTTAAACCCTGCTAACATGGAAGTACCCAAGAATCATTTGAGGCACATAATGCTTTATGAGTTCAAGAAAGGAAACTCAGCAGCTGAAGCGGCTAGAAACGTTCACTCGTGTGGATGAAAGAACTTACAGAAGATGGTTTGCAAAATTCAGAGGTGGAGATTTCACCCTTGAAGATGAAAATCGAACCGGACGTCCAGTTGAGTTTGATGAAAAACTTCTTAAAGCAGCCCTTGAAGAAAATCTTGCTTTATCAGTTGAGGAATTGGCAGTGATTCTCAGTTCAAACCATACAACTGTTCATCGTCATCTTCAACAACATGGAAAAGTTCCTAAACTTGGAAAATGATGCCTCATGAATTGTGTGAAAACAACCTCAAATCCCGAGTTGACATCTCTTCTCTCCATTCTCGCCAACTTGTTTCACCTTTTTTGGATAGACTTGTGACTGGCGACGAAAAATGGACCCCAGCCACAGCCGAGAAGGGAACTTCATGGGCAAAAGGTTCTTATTTCAATCTGGTGGGATCGCCAAGGAATAATCCACTTTGAATTCTTACCACATAATGCAATAATCAATGCTCAAATATACTGTCAGCAATTAGAGCGTTTGAACCAAGCTTTGAGGAAAAAAAGACCTGCTCTAGTGAATCGAAAAGAGGTGATGTTTCATCAGGACAATGCGCGACCCCACACAGCAAGAATCACGTCACAAAAGATCGAAGAACTTGGTTGGGAAAAAATTCCTCATCCACCTTATTCTCCTGATTTGCTCCTTCAGACTAACATTTGTTTCGTAGCTTACAGAATCATTTAGAAGAAACAGCTTTTGTAACACAGAAAGAGGTTAAAACTGACATTTGTGAGTTCTTCGAATCAAAGTCAAAAGAATTTGACAGTAATGGAATTAGTAAGCTTGTTAATTGATGGAAGGAAGTCATAGATAATCAGGGAAAATACATTGTTGATTGAATCTGTAATTAAATGTAACATTTGGTAACTTGTTTTTTTTTATTCAAATTTCGGACAGAACTTATGGGATGACCTGAGATGTGTGTGTGTGTGTATATATATATATATATATATATATATATATATATATATATATATATATATATAGAGAGAGAGAGAGAGAGAGAGTTTCAAATTAAAAAATAATGTTTTATTTTATGAAAGTATTTATTTATTTATATATATATTTGATATTTCAAATTGTCCTCAATTTTTCATCAGAAATAACTTTGCTACAAATAAATTAAAATTACTGTTTGTTAGCAAGTAGCGTCCTTCGCGAGACGTGGACGTCACGTGATATGGAACGTCACTGTTCGGATATTCCTAACTTAAATCTAACTGTCATAAATATTTTAAATGTTGTTTAAAAATTTTTTTTTACTATATCTAAAAAAAAATTGCTTAACTATTGAAATATTTATAAAGATTTAAAACACCTAAGTCCCTATTCAACCCTAGTTTATGTGTATTTAATTTTAAAATCCAATATGTTTCTTTTTTTTCTGCGTGTGAATGTGGAAGTAAAATCGGAATCTATCAACAAACATTTGCAGTTTTCTAATGTGTGTCCTGATTGATTGTAGTGTTTAGCTATGGGGGAATAAGGGTTGTTTTGATGTATTGTTTGTTTATGGTTATTGAAACGAAATCTAAAATTATTTCCAGACTCACCAATATATCCACTATTAGGACATAAGTTGCAGAATAAATAATAGATTACGTTATGGCTATCGCAGGTGAGGTTAGGTGGCTGTATCCTGATATTGGTGTTGGGTACAGAAAATATATTAGCTATTATTAAATGTTTGCAAACTAAGCAACGAGGTTTGTTACATTTGTAATTTCCTGATTGTTTTCTATTGTTTAGATATTTGGTAGAGGTGAGGATAGCTGATAGGTTAGGTGATTGTTTTTTTGCATTTATGAGTGGTTTATCGAAAATGTCTTTGATCTTGTCTAATTGGAGGTTCTTGTAATCGTTTTTTAAGTTGTGAATAAGTGTGTGGGAATATTGATTGTGGTTAAAAACCATGGGAATGCGATTTTTGTTTTTATTTTTCTTGTATGTGAGAAGTGTGTTACGATTTATCAGGATAGTTTTATTTAGTGTTTCTTTTATTATTTTTATTGGGTATTTGCATTTTAGGAATTGTTTTGTTAAGTTATTAATGTTGTATAGAAAATCTAAATGGTCTGAGCATATGCGTTTGATTCTTAGAAATGAGCTGTATACAATAGATTTTTTTTAATTTAAAGGGATGACAGCTGTTAAAGTGCAGGAATTTATGTTGGTTTGTGAGTTTGTTGTATAAACTGGTAGAAAGTGTATGTTTGTTTAATTTTATCATAACGTCTAAGAAAGGGATGGATGTGTATGAGTGCTCCATGATAAATTTAATTGTATCGTGGAAATTGTTGCAGAGAGTGAAAAGGTTTTTAATTTTTCTGATCCATGAGTCCATAGTAAGAAAATGTCATCAATATATCTAAAGTAATGTGATGGTTTATATTCTGAATTGTCTAGTATCTTCTTTTCTAGAATGTGCATAAAGATATTAGCATAACTAGGTGCCATTTTTGTGCCCATTGCTGTGCCACTAATCTGTAAATAGTGTTTGTTGTTGAATTTAAAATTATTATGTGTTAAGATGAAATTTATTAATTGGCATATATCTGTAATTTGGTAGTTAGGTAATTTTTTGTTACTAAGAAACTCATAGCAAGCTGATACTCCTTCAACATGTGGAATGTTTGTGTAAAGGGACGAAACATCCATCGTTACTAGGATTGTATCATGGTGGACTAAGTTAATGTTTTGTAATTTGTTGAGAAAGTCAGTAGTGTCTCTAATATAACTAGGTATGTCAGGCAATAAAGGTTTTAGGATATTGTCTATGTACCCAGATATAAGTTCTGTGAGGGTACCAATGCCTGATATTATGGGTCTACCAGGTGGAATGATTTTAAGGGTTTTTGAAATTTCATAGATGTTCTCTTCATTATTTGATTGTGTAATTTGATGAGTCGGATGAAAAGTGTTAGGGTGTTTTTCTGAAAGGATTTTGGGGAGTTTATGTAGTTTTGGGATAGTGTAGAATGTTGCTGTTTTAGGGTTCTCAGGAATAAGAGATTTTATGGTATTTTTTATGTTGTAGTTCAGGTTCTGAGTGAGAAGCGATAATTCTGTTTTGAATGTGCTAGTTGGGTCTAGAGGTAAGGGTACATAGAATCTGTTATTTTGAAGTTGTGATTCTGCTTCTTTAATGTAGTTGTTAGTGTCTAAGATGGTTATAGCTCCGCCCTTGTCGGCTGGTGCGATAATTAGGTCTCGGTTATTTTTAATAGTATAGATGGCTTGGTGTTCTATTTTGGATAAATTGTATTTTTTTATCTGGTGTCCTTTGTTTTTTAAGAAGTTATCCATGTGTTGTCTGGCTTTGTAGGCATATTGATCCAAGTGTTGGTTGCGTCCGCTTGGTGAGGTCCATATATTGTTATTCTTCGTTGGAGGAAGTTTGGAGCATGATTGGTTAGCGCTGTTGTCTAGGTATATATATATATATATATATATATATATATATATATATATATACCTAGCTCCATATTTTTCATCTCTCTTTTTGCCTATCAATGTATCGCTTTTCATATTTATCAATCTCTTTATATTAGTTTAACTTTGTTCATGTATCTTCAGTATATACAGTACTAGTTTAGCAAGCTATTAATTTGGGGTTCAGCTGTACTATACTCGAATCTCTTACTTCATCCCACCCATTTACTTCCACTTTCTTTCTGTCTTTCTTTCAGGCTAATGTGTGGTGTCTGATTATTTGTGGTGAAGTGTTGTTATTATTTGACAAATTATTCAAATGAGCAGCCTTACCTTAGGTCGGGTAGCGCAGTGTGGTAAGAAGAAACAACGATAACGTTGAGGATATTAGTCTTTATAATTGGTCTTAACAAGAGAATTTGTTCTTAACGAGGCCATTGTCAGTGTTTGATTAATGGCTTACATTAGCGACGCATTTTTTCTTCCACTCTTTCAAATGTGTACATTTGTCTTCATAGAAGATATTTAATACACTTAGGTTTATTCGATTTTATCTGACAAATGGAGAGTGAAGATTATATTGCGCTAAGCTTTTAAGTTGGGAAGTGAATCTATTAAAAATAACGGAATTTGAAATCCTAATTTCCATTCCCTTTTTTTTTTTTTTTTTTTGTTTTTACTTGAATTCTAAAAACTAACTTTGGTACTGCAAGGAAATGTGTAAACATTATAGCCACCAACTGGAGTATCTTTTATCACTATTATTTTTCTATTCATTCATATCTTTACACACGCAGAGTCTATATTTCGATCTCTCTTTCCCTCTCTACCTTTCTGTTTATTGGTAAATTTCTCTCTTTTCCTCTCTATCTGTACCTTTTCTTGTATCTCTCTCTCCCTCCCCTCACTTATGTCTCAAGTGCTCGATATTACTAGCTTAATACAAATTGGGAACGAAAATTTGTGTTACATCAATCTTTCAAGTTGAAAGGGTGTGCCTGTCGAGAAAATCAGCATTCGAAATCCTGAGTTTCACTTGATTTCTGTCATGGAACAGAAATAACTTAAAATTTGCAGCCGAGAGGCAAACCATCTTATCTGTATTTTTATGACTTTCTGCTCGCATTCTTTTATACGCACGTATTCTCTTTCTTTCCTTGCTCACTCTCCTTCTACCCCACTCTCTCTTCCACTCTCTGTTCTACTATACTGTGTACTTATGTTTTGGGAAATACTCAACCTTCTTGACGTAACAACGCTCATATTTGAGTTACTTCATTCTTCGCCGAGATTCGACCCATTTTAAGGACAACTGCACTTTCGCGCACAAAAGGTGGGAAAGGAGGTCAAGTGATTCAACACAAATGGTTTGCGCGGGAAATGTATTCATGCAAATAAGTCAAAGTAAAAAGAAAATCAAAGAATTCGTCCTTTCTTCTTGTTGACTAATTAAACAGTCAGTATTTGTCTATTAAGAAAATCAACATAAAATCGAACCGAGATGACCAGAGAAACTTAATGATTAATCTTTAATTGATTGATTAAAAGGAAATGTAGTAAATGTTATGCTTCGATCAATGCATTGTGACTTAATGTAAAAACGCAATAAAAATGATTGTCAAGACGATTGAATGTTGAAATAGAATAAGACAAATTAACCATAGGAAGACATTGACTATCGATATTTACTAATCATAAGGACAAACGAAGTGAAATATGAAAAGAAAGATTGTGTTATGTCAACTTTTCAAATAGGGGGGGGGAGTCAGTGTGCCTTGAGATCAGCATCGAAAAATCCACTATTCGAACAGCGTGGATTTGGGACTTTAACAAGAATGGGGAATTCTATTTATAGAAACGCATAAACTGAAGTGCCAAAAAATTAGAAATTGCTATCTAGTAGTGTAACTTATTTTTCGAAACCGCTACTAGGGGACGCTCTCCGGTACTATAAATACTCCACGATAATCTCCGTGCTTCATTTTTGTCACCTTGTTAATATTAATAAATGTTTTTCGTACCGATTTCATCGGTACCCTTTCGTTTGACTGTTTTATTGAGCAACTTATCTACTCTATAAACTATATGAATAATACGTGGACTCTTTACTAATTTTATATATATATATATATATATATATATAGGTTCTTGTTTTTTTTACATTTCTTTTCGTGGACTCACGAGTCTACCATGTTTGCTGTGGGCATTTCAGGAGACCCATACACCGGCCCGCAACAAGTTGGTGACGCCCAACGCGATAATTATTTGTCTCCTGATAACAAGAAACACACAAGACAATATATATAGAGACTCAAATATACATTTACACACCTTTTTTCAAACCGAGAGCCAGTGAAGAAAAACATCGACAAACTCCTCCCCCCTTACCAAACATGGCGGATACTATAAACTTATAGAAAAAACAATTTACACAGCTACAAAATTTGGGATTATACCTTATGAAAGTGAAAAATCACAATTTTCAATCGCTACAACATATCCACAACACACGATGTTCTCCGACTCGGTAGATAGATATTTTGTTCTTTTTACGACACGTGGACCCGGAAAAAAATCGCTAGTCGATTTCAGTTACTGCTACATTGGTCCATCAATAGTCAACACTACACACCTCTTCACTACTGTTTTTTAGCTTGACCCTTTTCTTCCCTCAGGCACCGTAACGCTCGACTTGACCTCAACCGGCGGATATCTTAAAAAAAAAAAAAAAAAAAAAATTCAACAAAACGAAAATACAACTCGTTTCAACTTTAATCAACACCGTTTCTTCTTTATCCACGCATAACAAACAAACAAGTTTTTTCTCAAACAAAACTACAGCCAGGAAACAATACAACGGGGTGTCAAAACCAATTCAACGTGAAGCATTGGATAAAGACAAATTTTAATAGCAAACGCTGAATAGTTTACACTACCGATGCATTTTCCAGAGAGTACTATATTCAACTAGAAAATGAGACAGCACAAATACATTTCGTTGACGTGTTTTAACACGCATCCCAACTACACTTCTGACATCTTTTCTTTTCAGCTCACAAGGACAGAAACAAAACTACAAGAACTTTACATATGGTTATATACAGTGCTGTTCAATAAAAGTGACTCACCTGATTTTTTTTTTTTTTTACTTAAAATTTTTTTCGCTTATTGTTTTTGGGGTCAAACTAATTTTTAATCTTACTAATATAAAGACCCCTTCCTGACCACCTAGTAAAAAAGTTTACTCACCCTAAGGTATTCTATTGATAATTATAATTTTTGGATATAAATGAGATTTAGGGAAAAACTGTGCAAAAAAAAGTGACTCACTTATTTCCTGCAACTATTAATCAATAGAAACATAACCAAACAGCTTTAAATAAAGAATAATAGAGGTATAATTTATCTATAATAGGCAATATAGTTCGAAATATTTAATAATCTATGGGTCCTCCTTTATTTTGAATAACCTTTTCAATCCTTTTTGCCATTGACTTGATTAGGTTCTGGCAAATCTCATCTCCAAGCATTGAATTCCATTCGGATATGAAATTCACAATCAAATCCTCTTTGTTGCTCAACTGCTTTCTTGAGAGCCTGTACTTTATAATGCTCCATAGGCTTTCTATGGAGTTGAGGTCAGGAGATTGGGGCGGCCATGTCATAGCACTCACCTGCTTCTCATCAAAGTATTCCTTCATCAATTTTGATTTGTGACAGGGAGCATTATCCTGCATAAAAATGAGCTTGGTGGGGTCGATTTGCACCCTTTCAGCAGAAGGGAGCAGACAAGACTCTAAAATTCTCTTGTGCTGCTCGCTCCTGAGGGTCTTTTCAATAGGTTTTAAGAAACCAGTTCATGAAAAGAAAAACATCCCCAAAACATTATACTGAACGGATGCTTGACAGTACTTACTGCTAAATTCAAAGAGCTTTCAAAGCTTCTTCGGATTTTAGATCGCTTATCCTTTGAACTTTCGTTTCATCGGAGAAGAGAAGATTTAGTAAAAAAAATCAGGTGAGTCACTTTTATCGAACAGCACTGTAGTATTTTTGTGCTAGTGGTAAGGATTTGTTAGACTTCATGTATTTTGTTATTGTGCTAGTTGGATATATGCTATTTAATTGAACGATTATCGGATACATGGCACATTAATCGGCGCGATAATATAGTAGTCGTGTAACCAATGTCATTCTGACTATTATTATTATTAGCGAGACATTTTGAAGGGAGAGTTGAGCTTTTTAGAAGACAAAATGAAAAAATAAGGCTTGGAGATTTTGACACTCACAAAATAGAGAGAAGGAAAGATTGAGAAAAGGAAAACAGAAAGTAACGTACCCTAAAAAACTTGTGGAAATGGAGAGCAGTACAAAAAGTGAAAGGACATGCTACATAAAAGGTGCGAAGAAAAACGTTGTATTTTTTAATGTAGACCTAAAATTTAAGAGGCGTTCCATATGACCCAAACAATAAGAACGCTCGCCTAAAAGAATCGCTCAATAGAAACAAAACATCGTCTCAGAAATGTTCGAGACATAAACAAAAATGCTATGGCTGTAAACTCCGCAGGAGTCATCAAAAATTAACATGGGATCGTTCACTATTTCATACAGGTCGACATATGGATGTCCATTTTTATCACTTTCAAAGAAGCGATGATGTATGAAGATTTTTCTGTATTTACCAAAATTTCAAGATGCTCTTTCACATTTTTAGTTGGCATTTTGATTTCTCTTCCAAAGCCAGCTATTGCGTACATATTCTCTGAATAATGAATATTTAAATTTATTTTGTCTTACCGGAAAGGGTGAAATGTAAATATGAATCCATTTTCCGACAAGAACATGATTAACCCATTTAGGTCCACCAGTCTTAACTTTTATGCCACGAACACCGTCAAGAACCCGATTTCCTTCCTATTCAATTGGTGAGGTATAAGTTTCATTCGAACAGCTTCTTCCCACGAACCACTGTTATGTGGAACTGAATCGCAAGACTATGCTTACCCGATCAATACAATCCTAAGCTAAGATCAACCGTTACCTTCCTCACATATCTCCATAAACTGTGTACTCTTATTCCCCATATAGTTCTTGGGTCTTTTACAGGGTGAAAATAATTATAAAAAAAACACAAAAAAATGGTATGACACCCAACTAGTCGGGCGTAGTCTTAATCACCTGTAGACACTAAGCTTATTATTGAATAATATATTTTTGTGCCATAATGAGTATTCTCAAACTCTTCGTTAGGATACGAAAATAATGTATCGATTGAAACCATTTCATATCTTTTAAAGGTGATTAGCAAGAAAGAAAGGAAAAAAAAAACGCTCGACATCCGGGTTCTGTATGAATTAAATGAGTATGAAGTGGCTGGATTAATCAATTTGATACTTGTTCATTCAATGCAAATAGAACCCAGATGTCAAGTTTTACCCTTTCTTTTTTGTTAATCACCTTTAAGAAATAGAAAATGATTTCATTCGCTACATTACAGTTTAATCCGACTTTTTTTTTTTTTTTTTACTGAAACTGCAGGATCAATTCACTTCAGAACTTACTTTCCTTGTCAGTCATTAAACTGAAATTTCCACTTGCAACTTTTGGAAACCAAACTTGAACAGTTCGTCAAATAACAGCAACATCCTCAAATTTACATTCAGAATAATATCTTAATCTTTTAGTGTTTCGGCCGTTGTGACCTCTTCAAGTATCTGTCGATACAGGCAACCTTGAGCTGAACCCTTTATTTAATCTACGGGAATAGATTGTTTTCGATCTGCTTTCTATGTTTAGGCATATCCCATCTTTTTATTGCTACTCCGTTTCCATTGAGTCTATGTCTTTACTAACCAGCACAGGGATTGAACTCACAATTACTATGCCACCAAATTCAGGAACCGACGCTTTAATCCACTAGACTGTTGTGGAAGACCTGAAGAATGTCGGAAGACACAATGGTCGAAACGCTATGATAATAACAGCATAGATGCGGACATTTGTCCTAATGTAACAAATCTTCTGCACAGAAAATCAAATAGAAACTTTGCGCAAAAATGTAAAAATCAATGAGAATTAATATTGAGTAACCAATAAAGAAGATATTAGTGTGCATAGAATAGCTTCATTTTCTCAGTCTGGGTTTCAAATGGAGGAAAATGCTACTCAGATAGCTTTTTTTTATTGATTTATTTGTTTTTAAGGCTTATAAACCATAAGGTTATTTGAAATGAGAATATTTTTCCAGATAATAATGATTTAATGACACACGTCCTACTATTTAACTCACAGATGGGGAGAAGAAGATTCATACCGTTGTCAATAGTATTATCGCATAAGTGAATATCACGAACCCGACTGGAATTGGAATTCGGCTGTCCAATTTCCAATTCCGAATCGTTAACCATTACACCACTCGCCCATCCAAACTTAAAAAACCAAGCGGTCACCCATCTAGATAACGAGCACTCAACGTTGTTTAACTTCGGTGATCGAGCGAGAACTGGTGTTTCATCGTGATATGGCCGTAAACCACAGCGTTCCCCCCCCCAAGAACTGCTACTTTGTAGAAAGGACTTCTGCGTGGGTGCTTCCCTGAACACTTCAATCTTGACCTTTTCAAGTCAAGGGTCAATTGTTATCTAGTCTTCTTATTCTCATAATTTTGACTTCCTACCACCTTTTCTCCCATTCATATCACAACTCATTAATCATTGTCATTTGTACTCCAACCATATACCTTAAGTGTTTTACGAGCCTTGTATTCGGTGAAACGTAGTAAAAACAATAAAAAAAAAATAAAAAAACAGTAAATCTTGCCTTTATTCTCAGCCTACAACAATTAAGTATTATTACAATAAAATATTTTACAATGTATTTACATTATATCACCTGTATGAATTTCTGATTAGTAGCAATAATTTATTTCGATAATGAAATCATTAGTAAGTCTTTATGTTAGAAATTATTTGCAGTACCTTTATATAGTACAATAATTAGCAATTCATTTTTATTATACAGTTAAGAGCCATAATCTGTGTTGCGAACCTTACCACGATCTTATTTTCCATGACTTTTCAATTAGCAACATATAACGAGTGTCTAAAATTTACTCAACAGCGTTTCAGTAAAAATTTTCGCAATTTGATGTTACTCCTCCGTGCCCACCCCCTGCTGCCCCCAAAATATTTAGTTTGTTGGATACAAATTGAAACAAAATAAGAAAAAAACTGTTGGAGTCGTAGACGTTACAAAATCTTGACATTTTAACGGCTTCAAATGCATTTGGCACACATAAGAAAGATTGTCGTTTATTCCCTAGAGCAAGATTTTGCAGTGTCACTAATATAATTTGATGGAATGGACGATTAGATATTTAATCCTACCTGTGATATCAGGATTTATATAAAGGCATTGTATTAAAATAATTTGCTGTACCTTTTATAGTAAAATCATTAGCAACGCATTTGCATAATAATTTGCTAATTATTTCTACAATAAAATATTTTCAATTAATTTTTTGTATATGCTTTTAGTATTTACTATTTTTATATAGGCATTTAGTATTTACTCTCTCTCTCTCATATATACAGGATGATTGAAAAGTAACTCCCTATTGTATGTATGATATTAATCATTTCGGGAGATCATCAAACATAAGGAAATAAAGCCACTAAGACATAAGGAGTTAGTGAGTGTGAGGGAATAGGAGATTAAAAAATCATTATTAACGAAAGAAAATAATAAATGAACAGAAATTAAGACAGTAGATAACGATTGACATTACATTTAAATTTTTGAAGATAAAAGTTGACTAGAAGCAAAAAGTCGGAAGAGAGTTCCACAAGCGAGAAGTACGAGAGAAGAAACTTACGGTTACATGTAGCCACTTCATCTGTAAGATGACGAGACATTGCCGCCAATCTAGCAGGAAGCTTAAATTTAATTCATAAAGTCTAGGCACCAAAAATGAATATATATATATATATATATATATATCCATGTAAAATGAGAACGAATAGAATCCAAATCCGTTGTTTGTAACATTCAATTTAAAAGATGGCTCAATACAAAAGTAGACCAATATTCTTTATTTTATAAAAAAACATGTAAAAAACACACACACACACATATATATATATATATATATATATATATATATATATATATATATATATGTGTGTGTGTGTGTAAGATGAATAAAAATGATCAAACAACACTATAAAATAACTACAAGTAACCACATTTGAATCTACAGGTATTCCTATCCATTAGCCTCTAAATAATTTGAAACATAACCGTTAATACAATAGAACTTGCTTCTCCATAATGGACCATTAATCAACATATATAAATACTCGAACCAAAACACAACAGATACGGCCTACGAGGATTTACTATTTGATACTATAATGCGATTTCATTTGATTCTTTTCGGAAAATAAAACATGAAAATGCCAAGCCTAAAATAAAATCGCCATCTTGTTTTAATTTTTTGAGGAATCTAAACTAATACTTAACATCAGAAAGAGACAGGTGAAATTTCTAAGGCACATAATGAGTAAGGAGGGCTTGACAATTTGGTAGTCACAGGACATACAGAAGGCAGGCGGTACAGATGAAAACAAAAAAATAATCCACCTGGCGAACCTGAGTAATGGATGGCGGAACAAGGTTTAGGAGAGATAACAAAAACACAAAGTTTATTAATAGCTACAAAGAAAGGGGAAATTATAAAGAGCCATGATCGCCAACGTCCTGAAAGGACACGGCACATAGGAGAAGAATGGTTTCAAACTAACCTACATATCTATCAACGTGAAAATGAATCCTGTAGGACTAAAGTCCAGCTCGTAGATTTCGTTTCAACCCGTAAAATCTCGTTTAATAATAATAATAATAATAATAATAATAAAACACTGCCCTATTTCAGAAGAGACTCACATAGACGCCCCCAAAAGAGTTCATTTAAAGAATATATATGTAGGTGTCACTGCAAGCGTGGAATTACTGTTTTAAAAACCGATCGGAACCGAGTTTCAGTCCCACGCTAAGGTCGATGGTTTGTTTCCATCCCGACAAAATTTGTCGTAAAAGCGTCTCAAACGTCAGGGAAAGACAAACATAAATCCCTAATAAAAAAAAAAAAATGTTTGAGTCCGTTGCTACAAACCATGAAACAGGAAACTTGGCGTCAGCTAACAGGAACTAAATAGGGTGTATGTATGTCTTCGTTAAAAAGGGACCTTATAAACGGCACTCTAAAGAATTCTTTTTTGTGTGTGTGGAAAAGGAGTGCCTGTCCTAGATTATCATCTACTAACCTATTTTTGTTATTTTCTAACCGTAGCCCATAAGTATAGCGCAATAAGTGAGGCGAGTTTTATTCAATAAATTTAGTTTAGTTTCGGCTAACTTTCATCTACAGCACCTAAACTTTATGAATTTAAGCGCAGTACAAGATTGACGGCAAGGTTTCATCATTTTATAGTTGAGATGGCTAGATGTAACTAAGTTCTATGCTAACAGTTTCTTCTGTCGCACTTCTCGTTTGTGGAACCCTCCTCCGGCATTTTCCTTACCAGTTTACTTTGATCTTCAAAAATTTGAAGGCAATGTCAATTATTGTCTACTGTCTTCTTAATTCTTGTTTTTAATTGCTCTCTTTCATTAATACTGTTTTTGTTTTCGTATTCTTTAACATTCAGTAAGTCCTTGCATCTTAGTGACTTTATTGTCTTGTTTAGGAAGAAATGATTAAAAAAACAAGCACACAAGCGTGAGGCACCCAGTAGTTTGCTTTTGTATTGTTTATTGTGTATTGGAAATGATTACATAAAAAAAAAAAAGTGGGTCGGAGGAGGTTGTAAATGAAAAGCAAAATAAGATTACACTTCTGACTTGATGTAGTGGTTGGCTTAGCGTGAGGAGTTCGATCCTCACTGGGAGATCCATAGTTTGCTTTTACTATAATTAAATTATTACCAGAAATCTCTTTTGATTATTTTATGTATTGACTTAAATTCTTATTGTTGCACTGTACTAGGCTGAACTCGCAAAATAATCGTGTATGAAGATATATTTAACGCGTTACGTCATACTTGACGGTTACACACCTGGCCCAGGGTCGGATGCGCAGTTACACGGTGACGTCGCTCCTCCCTGGTCGCTCCTCCCGGGTCCAAGCGTGCGCCCAACCCTTGGTCAGTGATCCAGACCTTTTTTAATACCTTTCTGTCTGTCTACGCTGTGGATCTTAGACAGACGGGACCAGAGGGTTGAGTCCGACGGGGTGGCAAAACACAAATAAAACAGAAATAGACAAAAAGATTGCTGATGAAAAAAAGGGTAACAACCCTTTATATCTTAATGTCCGTTACATAAAACAAAAATTGGCTCTGTGGACTATGGGCTTCTATCACACAACCTAAAGATTTCGAATTGCCTACTTTAGAATGTATGTGAGTGTGGTTTGGTTCGACACTTAAATCGATCATTGCAGTTGATTCTTCTCTTCGACTTGAGTTGTATTTCTTCTTCTTCGTCGACTTGGGCTGAGTTCTCTTGTCTTCGACTTGGGCTGGAAGGATCTCTTGCCGCAACTCAGCCGCAACTCTCTGTCGTCGAGGTGATCTCTTCTCGCTGCCGTCCGGGGCTGAACTCTGCCGTAACTCTGCCACAACTCTCGGCGTTTCGAGCAATCTCCTTCTTCGTCTGCTTGGGCTGGAAGTTCTCTTGTCTTCGACTTGGGTGGAAGGATTTCTTGTCTGAGGATTCTCTTGCCCGCAAAAGTGAATCGGGATGCCCGCGTTCAGGCTCTATCCCTGCCCGCGGTCCAGCTGCAACTCCCTAACTCCAACTGATTTCTGTCGACTGGGGTCCTGCTTTTATTGACGCCGCAACAAAATGGGGTGGGTTTATTTTTTTGACTTCCCATTATCGCTATTGTTTTCACCCCTACTTCCTCACAGTGCCTTTTGTGGGGATTAACCCATCTCTTAGTCTCTTGTATGTCAGGTGACCGTTTTTCGACCAATGGTTCCTGATCGGGCATTTCTTTTCTTCTTTTCTGCAGATCACGTGACCGTTTCCGACCAGTTGTTATTGATCGAGCATCCTTTCTCCTCCTTTCGGGCGTGGTTACATCGTTCTTGTTTTTAAAAAAACAAAATCCAATTTTGCCTTTTCTGCACGTACGAAAAATGACAATCTTGGCTTTTCTCACCTGGGCTCTGTCAACCAGCCCGCCGCTAATTAGTTGTGACTTCAGGAAAGAATATTGTCGCCATCTGTGATCTGACTGTCCTCTTGTTTTTGTCAGACCCGGCAGTCAGAAAATCTTAATTTATCTGAATTGAAAACATCTTTCACTCGTCAATGGGGGTTCTAATTTTAACAGGTCAGAATCTGTATACCGTTCCACCGGTCACTCCCTCAACCCAAAAGCACTTTTTTCTCTGATTAAGATTTCGTTTTCATTGTTCCTAAAATTTCCATTTATCCAAATTGATAAACAAAAGTAGGCTAGATGCTTTGACCGATATCTGGTTTTCATCAAGCGGCCCGTTTTGATATCATGTCTTTCCCTTTCTTTCTTTTTATTATTTCTAATTCTATTCTTCTAATTGTCTTTAAAAATTCGGTCAACATGCTAGCTAAAATATCTTCTTTCGTGTGTTTTGTTAATGACCGCTTTTTGTATTTCTCGACCTCTTTTTTCCTTCCTTCTTCTTCTTTTAGGATCGTCCAAGTACAATCTTAGTGAATTATTTTCAACTCAATTATTTTCTGTTTAAAAAAAATCAACAACCTGTTTAGTAAACCGAGTAAGAAAAAAATTAAATCATATTTCTATGAATATTTCTAATAATGCAAGGTGCCACAATACGGCAAGCTAGTCTCTCAGTAATTAATGGATACCTTTTAGAGATATCTAAATTAATTAAAAACCACGAAATTTTCAAATAACATTACTTGAAGTTTTTATTCTCCATTTGATGTTGCATAAAAGTAACTTTGATAAAAAAAAGGTATTTGGTAGCATAAGAGGCCCTTCATTTGCAAAAGTTTCCAGTTTTGTCTTTTTTAAAAACTAGAGATTAGATTCTTCGATGTACCGTGTCGGATCATTACTCTCCACAATTTCCTATCCCTTATGGCCCTTAGCAACGTTTCTCTTTTTGCCAAGCCTCCTATCGCCCATTCCGCTATTTATTCGCACAAGCTAAGTAGGTGACCCGCTGCCTTCTCTCGCTCTTGTCATCAATATGCTCGGTGAAGGTGGTCTTTTCCAAGGTCGCCTTCCCGATTATGTGTCCAAGAAATTTCAGCTGTCACTTTCTAACTCGGAGTATATGTTCCTTTTGCTACCATTTTCTTTAAGATTTCCCCCTCTCCGTAGATTGAATTCTCAGTCTCCTTCTGTAGAATCACTTCTGTTGTCTCCAGTTTTCATCCCACCCATGAGGGGTATTTCTGTCTTCTTACCATTGATGGCTAATATAGTTGAAAACTATTTTTCTTACTGGAAGATTTTGCACACATAAATTATTAGAGGTTTATTGAATCAGGCTACTAACAAGTAGCGGTAATATACAGAACCTGAGTAAACATTAACCTAGCAGATACATCAAGTTCGCATATAAGACTTCCCTTATAGTTTTTTTAATATTAAAAGACTATAGACTTTGTAAAAGAACTGGTAGAATATGACCTCTAGATATATATTAACCTACCAGATACTTCAACTTTGCGTATAAGACGTTTAAGATATTTTTTTTAGATATTTCTTTGGAAAAGAGCGGCTCTAATATGATAACAAAAATAGAGTAATTCCTGAATAAAGATCTTTTTTCGATTCGGACTAGTTGATCGTTGTTTAAGTTGAGTGATTAAACGTTGTTTAAACTTGCAGATCTTTAAAGCACAATAAAATATAAAACGCACTCAGTTTGTCACATGGTTCGTTTTTAACAATCTCGGCTTCTAAGGACCTACGCCATTTAAATTGAATGCAAACTGCCCAAGGCGAATCTTCTAATCAACGCCTGCATTTCCTTTTAAACTCTTATTTCTTGTCTTGTGTATTAGAAATCTGCGGTCGTCTTTGGCACGACCGCCTCGAGGGCACTGCCATTAATAGAAGCGTTGGCCTAGGCGTTCAGAGATTTTACTCTGACCGCGAATCGCAACTGCGAATTTTTAAGTACAAGAAAAAAAAATCAATTATTTTCGAAGTCATAAACGCTATCCATTAAAATAAAAGCACGCAGAATACGAGAAGTAAAAGGTAACTCTGAATAACACACACATTATATATATATATATATATATGTTTTAAGGTATGATATATTTATGGGTTAAAGTGCAAAATATCATAGTGTGTATGTAAATATAGAAGTGGATATTGAAGTCAACATACAGAGTCCAAAGTTTGTCTCATGCTAAACGCCTGACGATTGCGTTTAGTATGAATCAGACTGTCGCCTCCGGGTGTTGATTTCAATGTACACACACACACACACACATATACATACACACACACTCATTATATAAGTGAACACGTACATTATATAAGTGTTCATGCTAGACGCAATCGTCAGGCCTGACGATTGCGTCTAGCATGAACAGCCTGTCGCCTCTGAGTTTTGACTTCAGTGTTAACATTTATATTTACATACGCTCTATCTTTGATATTGAGCACTTTATCCCATATACCACACCTTAAAATTATACACGCACATATATATATATATATATATATATATATATATATATATATATATATATATACACACACACACACACTAACGATAATAAATCCGTTGGTATATAATCCAAGTGGATCCTAGTAATATAAAATATTAAAAGTGATCTATAAAAAGAGCTCAATATATTTATTATTACAGAGCAGAAATTAATACACGATAAAATCCCAAATCACCTCATATGGAGAATAAGCTTATTTCAGCCGACGAAAAAATTATGTATGTATGTATGTGTGTATGTATAATGACATTCACCAGCAATCACAGCTAAAATCAACATCATATGTAACTCTAAGAGAAAATGACAAACTAGATACTGATGTTCCACAGTAATTCAAATAAAAGGTTAGGAAGGAAACCCCCATCAATACTGGAAAGAGCAATAAAAGCTACTGAACTTGAGAAACTTAATTTCTTGAAATTTGTTTTAACAAAGATTTTATAAATTTCAACCGACGGCAGTACTAGCTGCTCAATCAAGGAATGCGGAATGTTTCCTTATAAGGAAACAGTTATATTACCATTACCATCAGTAGTATTTCTATAAATTTGTAACGCCTGTCACTTTTACTGTTACCATTGCAAAAAAGATAATTATAGTTATTTGCCTCGCACTGACGATGCCAGGTGGTGGTGCCATTATTATAATGGTGAACTGTTCAAACGAATAATACAAGGAGGAGACCATCTTTGTGTAATCTAGAAAAGAGCAAGAACAACGATGATCATCGGAAGTTGCGAAATGGAGGCGCAAATTACTAAAAATATAATTAGAAAAAATATATATGAAGATTCACATGTGTAAACCTAACATTAGATCATCAAAACAAAATATGTCATCAAGATTCAACTGGCATAAATAAAATACAAACAAATCAGAAACAAGATAACGCATAAAATAAAGCAGAAAATTAAACCCTGATTCTTATAATACTCTGAATACATAATCAAATTCTTTGATAATGGCTTTTAAAAAAAAAAAATTCTATGACTCTTCAGATTCTCACTGATCACAACTCTCCAAAGATTCCGTTTCTTTATGTCTGAACTATCGGGATTTCTTGGCAAACACAATGGAAGCTATTTCCAATTGTCTTTTCCACGGTTTTTAAATTCAGAGTTATTCTCCTAGACTGATTGCCAATCAAGGCTAGAGAACTTAATCTGCCCTGCTAGTTGAGAAGATGAATTTATGCCTTTTCAAAAGGTATTGATGTGAATATGACGCCGGCAGTTGAACTCGAATCGCCGATTTTACTATATTTTTTTCCGCGCCGATAGACGTTACGAGATTCACTCGCCGCCCTAATAATGTCTTATGGAAGCCGAAAACACTTAGAAGATATGAGACAATTCACGTACAACGTCAAACCGGAATTTTGAAGAAGCATTAGAAGTGAATATAACATTAATAAAGAAAACTTAAACAAGAAGTTTTAATTATGTTTTTAATAAAGTTGCACCAATGAAAAACTGCCAGATCACTTTCAAACAGCGATTCTCATACGATCACTGGTCAGTAACTAGATGTGTAACTGGTGTGCGGGTAGTGCCATGGATAATAACTAGAAATTGTTAATCGGAGGGGCGAGTTCGAATTCCAGTCGGGTAGGTTATATTCACTTACTCGCAAATACCCTTGGGAAATGCATGAATCCACCTCTTCCCCAAGCTATGGATTAATTAGTAGGACTTGTATCAGTAAATCATTATTGTCTACAAAAAAATTCTTAAATCTAAAAAATATTTTCTGGCTTTAAATAACATGCAAATCAAACTAATATCTGCCTACATTTCTAAGATGAGGTACTATGTACACTATTTACATTGCACGGTCTATCATCCTCATCTTTGTTGCCATATTTATCACAACGTTTCGGTCGTTGTACGCTCCGGCCTTCTTCAGGTGGTTGGAATGTCGAACTGTTCCATGTGTCCTTGAGGACACATGGAATAGTGGATAAAGGCGTTTGTTAGATCCAGTGACAGGACCCAAAGAGTTTTTTTAATACCTGGTTAAGGCGGTGGAGAACTTGGAGAGGGGAATTAACAAGAGATAACTGATAACTGACATCCATTAGACATGGCACGTGGAACTAGAACAGTCTACCCCAGTGAGCGAAATAAAGGGTTCAGTTCGACATTCCAACCACCTGAAGAGGGCCGGGGCTACGATTTCACAACAGGTCGAGAAACCTGGAAAGATGCTGAACTATGCAGTGTCGATAGCTCTCCACAGCATCAGGATATTTGTGAGTAAAGAATCTCACAAGCGAATAGACCCTGGCTAACAAAATGACGTTACTTCACAGTTCGTAAAAAGTAACATAGAAGTTGCAAACACGTTCTTTGTAGATTCCCTGCAATGTGCCCGCAACGTTATCTTGTGACACTCGGAGCGAACGAATGCCTTGTAAGGTTACATTAACAGAAAATGGACAATAAATCCCAAGAAGGTATTAAAACGGACATTTATCATCTAAATTAGTGATTCTCAATTCAGAAAAATACGCACAGAATTGTTACACCTTCTACACACATTGTTAAGAAAAAGTATTCCGATATTATAATTGACCCATGAGGAAATTTTCAGCTACAGCACTTTGCAACGCGACAACATTGGGGATGAGTGGTCAGTTTAGGGGTTAGGAAAATAGATTGCTACGTTATAGTAACTTCACATCCCATCGCATATTCCCCAAAGAAAATTCAATGTATTTGCAACGTTGGAAAAACGTTCTGACTTTGCTGGGAGCGCTCCACGACATTCTATAATGGTTTGATTGAGCTCATGTCAAGCGAGCGTATTAACCACACTATTAAGGTGTTATCTCGCGCCTGATGTATGGATTTGCCTCTGCGGAACTCTGAGACGGGATATAAGTCATTGAACATTTTATTTATTTATTTTACACACACACATTATATATATATATATATATATATATATATATATATATATATTAGTGCGTTCTGCTTGATTATGAAAAGTAAATTTTTCATCTAACGTGTCAATAAATTGTTTTTTTCAGACTTGGTGCTTCTTTTAGATTAAATTATACTTTCAGACAAGAGAATATGGTCAATGAAAAAAAAGTTGTATAGTAACATAATTCTTTTTCTCAAAGTATGTAAAAAGGCACAGTTTCAAGTGTTCGGTCTGATTAAGCAATCACCATATAAATCCTTAATATGGGTAAGAAAAAGGGTCTTACTGAAAACGATCATGCTGAAATTACTCGCATGCTTGGAAGTGGTCTGTCAATGCTAGAAATTTCAAGAAAGTTACATGGAGACCACAGTACAATCAAAGCATTCGTCTTAGGCGGTAAATCATGCAGAACGACACCTAAACGATGTCATTTGCGAAAGTTAACTGCCAGAGATCTTCGTAAAATTAAATATGAATTGTCAAAGAAACCCCATGAAACTAGTAAAAAATATTTGAAAGCACCGGAGTGCCCAAATTTGGTAAAACTACCCGTTGTGAGGTCCTCAAGACCCTTGCCAAAGTGAAGAGTCCCATCAAGAGGCCCCCATTGAGCAAAGCAAACAAGATGAAGAGTTGAATGGGCACACAGTGACATGAAGACCAATTTTAGCAATGTGATTTTCACCGACGAGTGTCGTGCTACCCTTGATGGGCTTGATGGCTGGTCATCTGGATGGGTGTTAAATGGTCGACCGGCAGGAGTACGCATTCGTCGACAACAGGGTGGCGGAGGAATGATGTTTTCGGCTGGGATCTGCGGAAATGAACTAATAGGCTCACACAAAAGTACCCAAAAAGGCTTAAGCTAAATTCAAATGCATATTGTAGGTTTTTGGAAGATGCCTTCCTGCCCTGGCTTGATGGACAACCAATTTAGAAAAGAAGATCGTTGATATTTCAGCGCATAGATCAAGAAGCACCACCAATTGGCTATCAGACCATGGGTTCAAAGGGCAAAATTTAATGGTATGGCCTCCAAACAGCCCTGATTTAAATCCAATAGAAAATTTGTGATCTATAGTCAAGAGGAGGATTTATGCTGAAAACAAGCAATTCACCAGCTTAGAAGTCCTGTGGAAAGCAATTGTAAGTGTTTGCCAATCAATCAAACCTTCTGAAATTGAAACATTGACGTCAGCAGTGGACAGACGCCTCATAACGGTTTTGAAGAATGGAGGATGTCATGTTTGTGCGTAGCCGCATTAACAGACTTGTTTTGTTTAACATGCTATACATATGTATTATGTAATGTAGGACTTAGAACACACGATGTATTGTCATATGCGCCACAATTCAATTAATAAAATTTAGTATAAAATGTGTTTTTCTTGTTTTATTTTCCATTTGCATAATGAAAGTGAACACTAAATTAGGGCTTAAGTTCATAAATCATTAAAAAGAAGCACGTTTTGTATATTTCGACAACTTAAATGATTGACAAAATAATAAAATAGTATCAACAACACTTTAGCTTTTATTCTTCAGAATATATTGCTTAACTTGGATATTTTTAGGCAAAAAATAACTTTGCATAATCAAGCAGAACGCACTGTATATATATCAAAATTAGCAAAATCCACAGAAAATAAATAAATAAAAAAAGACTTTCTGGTTTCAGTGATTTTGATTTAAAATTCAATAGATATATATATATATATATATATATATATATATATATATATATATATATATATATATATATATTATACCGAGTGTCACGTTAATCCTGGACACAGGAAAATTTCATTAACTATAGTTTTTTTTTTCATCTCCACAGATTAAACATGGTTTTGTTGAAAGAAGAAAGAATTAAACTTTACTGTTTCATTCTAAAGGAGAAGGTCTACTCAATGAAAATTACAGATGCAACACATTTGATTGAATACATAAAGAGTGAATGTGCTAAAATTGATGGCAATGCATAGAGTTCACGTGAATCTTGAAAAGCACATGAATCTTTGCATTACAAATGATGGAAATCATATTGAAGATGTTATTTGTTGATATTCCAATTTAATAAAATATTGTCAAAAATTTAATTTCCTGAAAATATAACTTTTTGCATATGTATCCTGACTTTAGGGACATCCTGTATAACAAACACTTTCTGGCTTCTGGTCATCGTATCTGATAAGCTAATTTAACTTATAGTGCAAATTTTCCTCAAAACTCGCAACACATTTTCCTTACATACAGTTTTGTCTTTCATTCTAACCCGAAGAAGCTGAAATCAACAGACGTTCGGCGAAAAACGTCGTTTATAGCTTTTCTACTTTGTCCCCTCATTCCCACTTTTGTTTCGAATAATACAGGGTGCAGCAGAAATAACACCCACAAAAGACATTAGTGTCAATAGCGACTTCATCTAGCTAATGTTTTACCATTATGCGGAAGGGTTTTCTGCCGCACTCTGTATTACACATCCTACAAAGACATGTAAATGAAAGCGTACTCGGTATAAGCCCGTGTTTTTAAAATATCAAAGAATGCGGTATCAGATTGAAATCTAAACTTCTTTAGCGAAATGTTTCAGGTGAGACGCTACAAGTCGAAAATAGCTCATCTCTCCCCGAGCGAGACGATTTCGTATTTGTCTGTATAAGCAACAAATGTCTAATTAAACCCAGGTCTTGTCACGTGATGTTCTGTTTTCATATATGAATATACACTCCAATACGCGTAGTTGAATTTACATAGGAACTCGCATGATGCCTATGTCGTCATTAATTTCGGTACATCACTTTCGTCCTTAGTTTAGAGATGGTCTTTCTCTCCAGGGATTTTGGTAGATCATAGTCCTGGTCAGCATTTCCCCGGTCAAAAATTTTCCTGCATCAATGAAGAAATAATGGTCTAATCAAGACGTGGCTCCAAGCAATTTGAGGTGGAACTTTTCTCTTATATGGCGTATGTTCATAAACTACATCCCATCTGACATCATGTCATAATGTGTCGTCGATCAGGTGTGCTAATTCAAGCTTCCCCAGAAACGTACAGCTTATTAAAATGAAATGAGATTGAAAGTAATGCATGCGTACCACAGATTTTAGAAACACAATATTTTGCATTTTTGATTATTAAAAACTGACTTTTGCTCTCGGGTTGTCAGCTACAAAATAATTAAACTTTGGTAAACAAGTTTCATCCTCTTGAATTGTTGTTCGCTAATTTATTTAAAAGCAAGGATCAGAGTATACTATGTTCTTTTAGTTACTAAATAACTTCACAACTGGGATCTGTACTCTCTCATTCGTTATATATATTTCTTAACCTTTCAAATTATTTTATATTATAATTTGATCTGGTACCAGGAGTTATATTATAATTTGATCTGGTACCAGGAGTTATATTATAATTTGATCTGGTACCAGGAGTTATATTATAATTTGATCTGGTACCAGGAGTTATATTATAATTTGATCTGGTACCAGGAGTTATATTATAATTTGATCTGGTACCATCAAATTATAAAATAATTTGATCTGGTACCAGGAGTTAAATTATAAAATAATCTGGTACCAGATATCTGTTCTCTACTCTATAATTAAATCTGGCATCTTAGTAAAGAGAATCAATATTGGACTTAATTTGATCTGGTAAAAGGAAGTTCATTATAATTTGATCTGGAACCTTACGTTCAAATATTTAGTTTATTTTTGAAATCTGGCATTATCATTATTTATACGTATTAATTTTGATCTGGTACCAGGAGTTATATTATAATTTAACTTCTGGCTTTGTTCTGTTATATTTGATAATTTTCTCTTATTCAGGAGCCATATTTTTATTCAGCCCACAAACGTATATTGTTCTCATTTTGCTGTCCATGCCAGGGGCAGATAACTCGTATCAGTTAATTAATTTTCCGAGTGATGCTGGTTCTGCTCATTATTATGAATTTGATCTGGTACCAGGCCTCATTAGGATTATAATTTGATCGACCACCATTAGTTAGATATAATACCAGATCAAAGTAATGAAGTTAGCTCGATAATTTTGTTGGTTAAAATTTTAAACTTAATGTCTGTTCTTTTCTAATCAGGTCTTGTATATATTATTTAACTTTAGGCCTAGAAATAAATATCACTACAAGGGAGTTGAAAATTCTCGACCAGATAAAAAAACCTTTTAAATATAACTCCAGGTACCAGATTGGCTACTCGTTTCCAATGTACTGTCTGCTAGGGTAGTTGTTGTAGACATCTGCTGTCTTAGCAAAGAAAATGTTTCTTCTTGGACTTACAGACTCATTCTATGGTAAAACAGAAGTTCTGGGAAGAGACCTTGAAGATCTTCAGTGAAAAAAAATTACGTTCAAATATTTGGTCACGATTTTTGAAATGAGGCATTATCATTATTATATACGTATTAATCCAATTTTTGGTCACTATTAGTGACAAGTTTTGAGGCCGTTTCCAAGTGTCACGGCTTTGTTCTGGTACCTGTAACATTTGATAATGATTCTCTTATGGTGGGAGCCAAACGTTTTTTATTCAGCCCATGCATAAACGTATATTGTTCTCATTTTGCTGTCCATTGCCAGGGGCAGATAACTCGTATCAGTTAATTAATTTGTCGGTCTATGATGCTTGTTCTGCTCTTTAACTCATAAATAACCGAAGCATAAGAATTTTTCACGGCCTCATTCAAAATCTTAACATTGCGACCACCAATATAAAATGGATATCGTAATTTACCAAAAGAATGAATGCAGGTCGATAATTTTGTTGGTTAAAATTTTAAACTTAATGTCTGTTCTTTTCTAATCAAGGTCTTGTATATATTTTACGCTTTAGGCCTACGTCGGAGTAAATATCACTACAAGGGAAGTTGAAAATTCTCGACCTAGCAAAAACCTTTTAATCTTTTGGTCAGATTATATGGGATTGGCTACTCGTTTCCAATGTACTTGTCTGCTAGGGTAGTTGTTGTAGACATCTGCTGTGTTCTATTTATGTTTCTTCAACACACACAGACCCAACCTATGGTTTATACAGCAATTATACTGGGAAGAGACAATATGGTATGATCTTTTTCACCCTTTATATTAAAAAAATGATTTAAACGATCAAGAACTTTAACGATTACTTGTCACTTATTTCTGCATAATGAGTCGACAAAAATAATAACAGTTTTATCAATCCAATTTTTTTTATTTTAGTGATTTACTCAGTTTTCTTGGACACTGCGGACCGAAAGTGTCACAGTGGATTGTCTCCCATGTCGATATTATCAAAAGGAACACAAAGGCCTGACATATCGACTATGGTGGGATTCAAACGTTAACGCTCTAACCACACACCCATGCATATAAGAAATACGAGAAATTTCATGCCACAAAGTCATGCTTGACGATTGCGTGAAACATGAAACAGGTTTGCCGGGCAACCAAATAAAATTTATATTTAAATTGGTTTATAAAACGAGCTTGCTTATCATCACGTTACGATAGACACTATTTCTCTCTCTCTCACACACGCGCACACAAACACACATACATAATGTTACGAACCCTCATCTAATTTTATTTTAAAACACCCGGAATGTGGAGCCAGTACTTTCAGGAAGTGTGAAAATGAAAAAGAAATAAAGTGAAATTGACAATTAACGGTTCTTGATCAAACTTACATGCATCCGATCAAAGATTATGTATCCTATGAAAAGTACACTTTCTCCTTCTCGATCACGTGATGATTAGACCGGATACTATCCAGACAGAAAAAAAAGCAACCTTGAACCTTGAGATACGACAGAAAAAGGGAAAAGGGTCAGTGACGTCTTTTCGCTCACATATGTAAAAATGCATATTTGGAAGTCATGAGCCACGTACCAAAATTGAGGCGCGAAAATAAAGACCACCACCAAGTCAGTCCCTATTCAAAATTCAAATTGAATGGACGTCCAGCTAAACTTTCTATGATCTTCTATATATTTGGATGTGCGGAATTGATAGAAATCTGTTAAGGTTTCTGGGCTTAAAAAGGTTCAAAAGTGTTAATTCAAAGAAATCAAACCCCGGCGCGCTAGATAAAAAGCAGATACAACGAAACAAAGAAAGATACATTATCCTGAGGGCCAAAGAAAAGAAAAATTCAACTTATTCTTCACTCAAACCCTGGACATAACGAAAAAGAAAAAGAAAGAAAACCAAAACGAAATCCATTTCACAGATAAACTTTCTACCCAGCAAGGACAAGATAAAAGATAAAAAAGAAATATAAAAGAAAGGGGAAACATATAAGAGACACTTAAAGAAAAGGAAGAGAAAAAGAAAGACTTTTCAAATAACAGATAAATCTTTTGTTTCTATTGCTTGTTTTATCTTTGCTCATTTTGCGTTTTTCTCATTTGTAATTTCACGCGAGTTTGGCACAAGGTCGTTTATCAATATAATATTTACGTTCCTGAAAAGATAGCCCCCACCCCGCATTGTTTTGTTCCGTAAAATCTGTTTTTGTCTCACTGTTTTTTTTTTGTTCCTCTGGTATTCATCTTTTAATATACCCCTCCATATTTAATCCCCATTCGTATATTTTAGTAATAAAATGGTTATTTGTTACCCTTTATATCTTTGCCTTTTGTTGTTTGTCACCTACCGTGTTTGTTCGTTAAATGGGTCCATTTAGCTCGGCCGTGTTTGATCAATCAAGGAAAGAACATAGGGAAAAGAATTCGTGATTTTAAATGTTACTGTACCTCCACTACTGTCATAACAGTAAAAGGCTGTTGTAAAAAATAATAATTATATATATATATATATATATATATATATTGTCACGTAGCCACGATTTCATTAACCATATAGGCGTTAGGCTAAAGTAAAACCTTAAATAAAGAGAGAATTAGTTAGATACAAAAGAAAAATAAATAAATAAATAAAAACAGAAATTTAATCCAATGCTTCCGACTCGCGAGCGAGTATATTCTATGATCAGCCATATCCTTCTTTTATCTTTACAATTTTTTTCTCTCCTTATCCTCTCTTCCGCCCACAAGCCAAGGGCCCGTGAACTTCGAAGTGACCTGACGCGAGAATGACCTGGTTCCAAGATTTCGCGGCTGACCATAAGTGAATTCCAGGCACCATCAGGGTCTCCTGCTGCGATTCACGTGATCGGAACGTACTGAGCTTGTGTTGAACTTTTGGTCATCACACAAGAACTGCGTGATTTGCGCCCTATTCTCCTGGGTACCCGGTCAAGGACGAAGGGAACCCACGTGACTGTCGTTGGAGATAGCGAAAACCAAAAAAGGATTTTTCAGTTTCCCTCTGACCAGCGGCAGTTGAACGTCGCTGGGAAAAAAATCGCCAGACCGCCCACTGAGATGAGGAAGACAGCAAAGTCTGTCGACTAGTGGTGGAAGGACTGCTACGGAACTGACCGACCCAACCAAACGCCTGTATGAAATGCTGTGGACCCTCGAACACTTGTGAAAAGAAGAAGAATCCAGGAACATTGTCGGCCGGCCAAGATACTATTTTATCATCAGAACTCTCGCTTCGGCGAATCAAAACTTTATGTGAAGATATCAACCCGACTGCAAGATAAGTTGATTCGTTTGGCTTGATCTGTTTTCATATATGTATGTATTCGCTCGCGCCTTCTATTCTTTAATGATGTCCTCCCCCTTTGTTAAATGAATGTTCTTTTTTCTTTCTTTATTTCGTTATATATATTTATAAATAAATGTTTTATTTTGAAATCCATCGTCTTGTGTCTGTTCTTCGTTGATTCCCTTGTGCCGCTTCCATTTCTGAGTGAAGACCGAGAAAATTTTTTAGAACCCGTGGTTCATCTATATGCTAACAATATATATATATATAGTTATATATAATATAATATATATATATATATATATATATATATATATATCTACTCTATGTTTCGCGGAGATTGCATTCACTCATCAGAAGACTTGATTGTAAGATTGAATTAATTTTATAATGAAGTCTAATTCATATATTACTTATACAAACGACATTTTATCCCGCCAACTAATTTGTCATTTATCCAGTTAACGTGTTATATGTGCTTATATTAACGAATATGTATTACTAGATATTCGTGCTTACCTCATTACTATAAACCAAGTAATTGTTGTGGATAGGTACTCAAAAAAGCTGTCATTATCCAAATAACGATGTCAAAGCGAAATAAGATCTTTGACCAATATCCTTTAACAGCTCTCCGATACCTTTTGATCTTTGATTTCATGCAAACGCTCCTGTGTTCTTGCATTGGCATGCTCAATTTTTATATAAACCTTCGAATCTTGGACATTAACAGCAGAACTGCACTGAAGAATCGGAGCATTGGAAAAAGTTGCTACAGAACTATCTGCTAGATGTGTGAGACATCCCCATGCAAGAAAAAGACCCGTTGGAAGACCTCAAAACTAACGTCACAAAAAGGAAATGGCATATCTACGTAAAAAAAACCTAAGTATATTTATATCATCCTAAAAGTTATGATATTAGGCAAGTGAAGAGCAGGCCGGGGGAGAGCAAAAAATGGGATGAAAACGTTGTTCAGTGAACTAGAAAATCCTTCGCAGAAACCAAGACAGTGACACTTAACTGAAACATGTGAAGTAACCCTACGATCCTGCACAGCGACCCTCTGGCGACTACAACCGGACATGGGACGAGTAAAAGCTTTGAATACATTTTGCCCAGTGAAAAACCTGCGCAAGTCAACAAAACGCATGTAAGTATATAATGACGAACATTGAAAATTTAAAAGGGAATGAATAAATGAATAAAGTCAACGTGGGTAAACAGTTTTTACTTCCCACTAAGAAAAATCTTAGATTTGGTTAATGATTAAATTTTGTGTATTCTTTAATGAATATCCACACACAGACGCCGACATTGTGTGAGTGTGTATGGTGAACAGCACTTTTATTTGATAAGCTTATCTTGATAGGGCACAAGGCTATAACGGCTGTGTATACTGCGAGAAACAAACTCGCTACAAAAGTAATAATTTGTGGGATTAGTTACTTAAACATTGAGACATTTAATTATGTTATGGTTATAAATATACCCGGTAACAACACAAAAGAAATTAATAGATCTAATTGAACAATATAGTTGCTGAAGAATTAGCCATTAGGGAAAAGGAGGTTGGCATGTCAAGGTAAAACGGAGACGAAGAAAAGTCAAATGGAAGACAAAGATTCAAAGAACACAAGACGGAGAGGATTGTTAAGGAAATGAAAGACAAAGGATTCAAACATAGAGGATAATGAAAAAGATAAATATAGATAGATATAGATAGAGATATGGACATATATATATATGATATATATAGATATATAGATATGAAAAACACACACACATATATATATATATATATATATATATACACATACATATATATATATAGAGAGATATGAAAAAACACACACATATATAGATGTGACACACACACATATATATATATATATATATATATATATATATATATATAAATATGAAACACATATAGACATGAAAATATATCTATGAATATAGATAGATATGAATATATATATATATATATAGATATGAATACTAAATTAAATATAGAGTCAATGCTCGAAATTAATATAAACTTATATATATTATTATATATGTACATAAAAAAATATATATATATGTTGTGTTAAAATGGTTATAAGGTTAGTAATCAATAATATAATATAAAATATGAAAAAGGGCATATGATAGATTGGATAATATATATATACAGAATTAAAATATATATTATAGAGTTTTCATTTTGGAATTACAAGCCAACATGAGTTAATTTCGTTTATTAAGTAGATTTTGGTCATTATTTTTTGAGGATGAATATATTTTCAGAAAAAAACATATATATATATATATATCGGATAAAAAACACACAGCCGGATAAGGTTCTAGATTTGGCAACGAAATTTATATATATATATATATATGTCATTTCAATTCTCTCCATAGAATTTTCCATCGGATTGAGATCTGGAGATTGATTTGGACATTTTAGAATATATATTAGATTTGAACTTAACACATATTATATTTATAAGATATGGCATATATGTTTAGGATCGTTGGCATTATTGAAATATCAATCTGGTTTCAACACCACACATATATATATATATGAATATATATGATATGAACACACACACACACACACACATTAATATATATATATCTCCAAAATATCCCTATATATATGCTCCATTCTTCCTCCTTTCTATAATTTATAATGTTACACCTACACCTTATATATATATATTGCAACCCCAGATGATTATATATATATATATTAGATAGAGATATATATATATATGAATAAAATATATTATAATTATTTGAAAAACACAAAAAATATGATTCCTTATATACATAAGAGTTCTCATGTTTATAAAAACATATATAGAGACATGAAAACCATCAATATAATTATATAAAATTAAATTGAATTAAAGTAACAAGCCCTCATTTCATCCTCAAGCGAAAATTTAAAGGGAATAACCATAAAATATTGAAATTTATCTATATAAAATTTTAAGAGTTTTCATTTTATGAGCGTGATCATTTTTCGTTATTTTGAGGATGAATATTTTTTCAGAAACAGATGGGGCGACCACTTTTATCCAGATATATTGTCATTTCAATTGTCATTCAAGTCACCATAAATTTTCAGATTGGATCTGGAGGATTTCAAGCTTTGAGGTTGGGTATGGGGCGTATTTTAAATATCGAATTATATGGAGTACATTTCTCTCCACTAATATGCTCCATTTTTTTTTTTTTAAAAAAACAGAAAATACTATTATTAGAAAGAACCCTGGATTATTTAAAAAAAAAACGTCGTTCATAAGAGTTCTCATTTTTCAACAAACGACTGAAAACCATCAACATAATTATTAAAATTAAATTGAATTAAAGTAATATATCCTCAAGCGAAAATATAGTAATTCGTTACATTCAACACATTCACATTTTATGATAAGACACCTTCGGGGAAGAGGTGCTGAAACATTTTAAAAAATGTCTATTTAAATAAAACAAAATACTAAAGAGATTTTTACCAAACATCATTTTTATGTTATATTTTTTAGAATATATATATATATATATATATATATATATATATATATATATATATATATGAAGCTTTGAAATTAATGTGACCCATCTAAACACCCAATATCTAAAAAAGTAACATTTAATTCAAAAAAATAAAATGATAATAGGATCTTTGAAGTACTTTTACCATAAAGATAGTTAAACATTGTGTAGACTTAAAAAAACCACCCTTCTACTATTTTAAGGCGGATACCTATCATCGTTGGAAATAGGATTCGTAAAGTTTCTCCTAAGAAATCTATATTTAATAAAAACAAAGGATCGTAAGGTAGGGCAATCCGAAAAATTCGTTTAAAAGTAACGCTAATGTAAATAAAAATAATAATAGGCGGAGAAATAGAGAAAGAAATATAATATGGTTCAACCCACTTTTCTGTAGGTTATCTAAAAGCAACATAGGGCAAGTGTTCTTAAAACTAAGAAACAAACATTTGAAAACTAATCACTCACTAAGTAGAGTCTTCTTAGAAAAACTTAAAAAGTTGTTTTTGTACAAATAATATGTATAAGATTATTGATTCCCATAATAAAGTTGTTCTTAATTCATTCTAAACCATCAACAAATCACGTTGTATGGATACCGCATGTAAATGTAGAAATGGTGAACTCTGTCCAGTAGAAGGAAAATACAGACCCTCTAATCTTATATATATATATATATATATATATATATATATATATATATATATATATATATATATATATATATATCTGTATCTATAAATGGCATTCTGTTTGTGTGTGTGTTTGTCACCTCATCCTGTGCAAACCATTCGTCAAATTGGCACGAAAATTCACAGATTTACGCCATTCGTACTTGACGTCTTCGGATTTTTCGATTGTTCCTCCAATTTTGGAAAAAATCGATAAAACCGATAGGAGGTTGAATATTGATTCGAAAAAAAAAAAAAAAAATTCAGTTTTTCAGTGATAGTTTTCACAAATTCCAAGTGATATCCACCAAACTCACGTTGAGCAATGTCCTTACTTATAGTTTTGAGGTGCTGTCCTTTGTTTTTAAAAATTGATAACACTTATCGGAAAAAATTGATAAAATCGATCACTTTAGGACATCCGATTCAAATCCAATGTAGCTGATTTTTGGCTATGTTTTTCGCAAACTGCAAGGAAGTTTCACGAAAATCATGTTGGTCATTAGTTTTATCAACAGTTATTAGTTGCTGACTTTTTTCTTCAATATCGGTATCAATTGTCGGAAAAAATCGATAACATCATGCCACTTTTGACTTACAATTCAAATCCAGTCAAGCTGATTTTTGGCTATATTTTTCGCAAATGGCGAAGAATTTTCTGCAAAATTCCCGTTGAGCCTAGTATTTACCGACAGTATTGAGGTGCTGACTTTCGTTTTCAATATCGGTTTCAATTATCGGATAAAAATCGATGAAATCATACCCCTTTTGACTTCCCATTCAAATCGAGTTTACCTGAATTTAGCGATGTTTTTCGTAACTTGCTTGGGATTTTGATTAACTTTATCGGCTTTAGTCGTGACAATTAAAACTTTTGCCATGTGAGCTCCTTTGTGACCAACTAATACCTGAGGGAAGTTGATACAATCATGTCTTCATCGGAATTTGCGAATATACTAATCAAACGTATGTTCAACTGAGACGTCTACACTACAGACTCTACAGATAATTGTTATTCACACAAGTGTGACATTGCTTCACATAGCGGTATCTTATTGGCTGAGTGCAGTAGGCGGTCGCTGATTGGTGTTCGAGACCCTTAGACGCTCGCTGATTGGCACAAACGATTGGCCAGTAACACTTCGCATTTGAACTTGCTGTTCACAGCTGTGGGACGAAGGTCTCACTTCTGCTCCTGTTACGCCGCCATCCGGTTGATACGATAGGTTCCTTCAACTGATCATTTCTCCTACCGCAAGTTGTTTCTTACGTTTGTGTTTTCCGTTTGTCTAACTACATTTTCCCAACTACCATAAACAATTTATTCAGCTATTTTACTTAAATACCTGCCTTCCCGATTCTGGCTCACGGTTTGCTATACTAAATTTGTACTCCTGCAATTGAGCAACCCTAATCAACCACTACTAGCATCACTTTTCCCCATGCCGCCAAAAAGGAGAGTACGTCTTAGCCTTCGGTCTTAAAGAGCGTCCGCTATGAGGGCAAGAAGGGCCCGCGAGTCCCAGGAGCAGACTACAATGCGACTATCACAGGTCGCTCAACGCAGCGCCCTGACGCAGGCCTCACAGTCACAAGAGGAGCGTGCCACCGGCTTGGCTGGGAAAGCTGCCTACAGGGCTTCGTTGCGATCAAAGCTCAAGAATGCACAACGGTCGGGAATAAACGCACAGTATGCAGCAACCGCCTCTGCATCTCAAGCTTCCGAGACTCATCATCAAAGTCTTCTTCGTAATGTAAGAAACTCTGCTGCCACTGCGAAATCAAGGGAAATAGAGACACTTGACCGCAAGCGCGCCCGTCAATCCAGGGATGCTGCTGCAACAGCGAGCGCTAGGGTTGCTGAGACACAGCTCCGTAGGTCTGTGCGAAATGCTACGAATGCTGCCACCACTTCCAGGTCGAGAGCAGTAGATACTGCCTGCCCGCAGACGCGCCCGTCAATCCAGGGACGCTGCTGCAACAGCGACTGCTAAGGCTGCTGAAACTCCGCTCTGTTCGAAATGCTACGAATGCTGCCACCACTGCCAGGTCGAGGGCAGCTGAAACATTTGACCGCAGGCGCGCCCGTCAATCCAGGGACGCTGCTTCAACAGCTAGGTCGAGGGAGTCTGAGACAGAGCTGCATCGGGCAACCCGCAATACCTGCAACGCTGCAGTGACTTCTGCTGCCAGAAAATTCGTGGGCCCACAGACAAGGGCAAACAGACTTTCAAGGGCTGCTACAATCATGGCCGCTGTGCTCAAACCTCAAACTCCCCAAGCTCGCCGCATACGCCTCGACGGCGACATTCAGCGCCTTGCGACCGCCCGTAATATTACCTGTCCCAGTAGCTCTTTTTGGTATTTCTTGGCTTTCAATTACGACCCCGGCCTTAACTACGTGTGACGACATCAATGTAAGGTCCATGACCTGCAACGCCCGCAAATGGACCGGGGAGCCTAGTGGTCTGTGCTGCTTCTCCGGCAAAGTTCGACTGCCGCATCTGCATGAACCACCTACCTCGTTGAGGAGATTAATAACCGGCTCCCATCCCGACTCCAACCACTTCCTTAAAACAATTAGGCAATACATTTGGGGCTCAGGTGGTTCGAGAAGAGGGTTGGATGCCCACTTTCAAAGTACAGGGGCAGGTATACTACCGCATTGGGTCTCTGCTGCCTGAGGAGACCTCTACGCCTGAATTCCTTCAACTGTACTTTATTGCAGACTACAACCTAGAGACCGAAACCCGGATTGGTATTTTGTTGCCGTCGGGAAGAGTTCCACGCAGGGACGTCATACTACTACTTCAGGCCATGCTTCACGAGGTTAACAGCTACATTCGCAGTTTCAAATATGCTTTGGAAAATGCTCCCTTTCCTTCCTTCAGCATTGTAATTGGCGCCGATAAACGGCCTCATGATGAACGCCGCTACAATGATCCTGCGTGCAACCAAGTGGCCGCTATTATACATGGGAAGCAAGACCTCACTCGAGATATTGTCTTCAAATCAAGAGGCGGCGCTCTTCGCCGGATTTCAGAGACCCATCGATCATATGACGCATTGCAGTACCCTTTACTTTTCCCTTATGGTGACGATGGCTACCACTTCGGCATTCCACTTCATACTCCGGGTGGCCAACCTGCAATGTCTCCGAAAGCCTTGTCGTGCGAGGCCTTCGACTCATACCATTTCATGGTTAGGGATGGAGACTTCAACCTGCAGGGAGCTTTTCCATCAATTTGCGGTTGACATGGCCGCTAAGATGGAATCGGAGAGGCTTTGTTTTATACGGAATCATCAGAAACAGCTGCGCTCAGACTCCTACGTACACTTATGTGAAAGCCTTCGAAATGAAGTCAATCCTCGAGACCTACAGAAGCTGTGCATTCTGCCCTCTACCTACACTAGGGGGGGGGCGTTACATGCATGAACGCACGCAGGACGCTATGACATGCGTTAGGCAATATGGGCGGCCAGACTTATTTATAACGTTTACCTGCAACCCCAAATGGGTTAAGATAACGCGTGAACTCCTACCCGGACAGGATTACACTCACAGACATGACATTACCGCCCGCGTATTCCGCTTAAAACTGGGAAAACTTATGGACTTAATAATGAAGTGGCGAGTACTACAGTGAAAACGCAACCACTATTTTACATTGCCAGAATTAAAAATCTTGACAGATTATGAACGGATGGCAGTCTTCGGTTAAGCACAGAGCAGCAACACAGCAGCCACCTATTGCAACCGGTTGCCCTTGATCTCATTGATTTTGTTGCCAGTGAGATTCCCAGCCTATCAGTGACCTCAACAACTGCGGATACGTGAGTAAGTTCAATAATTCAAACCCTAAAGCAACGCCCGGGCTTTACTGCTAGTATATATATAATTTTTAGCAGACTTAAAAAATTGAGTAAGAAAAATATCAAAATTTTTCTTTCGAACTGTTTTTCTTTTTCCCCAAGTACTTTCAGTATAATCTGAGACCATCTTCAGGGTGTTAAGTTGTCTATGAGTATGTATATATGTTTCTGTGAATTTAAAACATTTCAACTGTTCGTTTTCTTTTGTGTTTTTTAAGCAGCGTTCTAGATTTCAATGTTCAAAATCTTTTGTTTTTTGTTTTTGCCTGTAAAAGGAAGTAACTTTTTTTGTTTTTTGCTCATACGTACATATATTTTTTCATAAGCATTTAAGGATTTTGTTGCTATATTCATAGTTAACTTTATTTATTCTGGGATTTAACTCTCGTATATAAGAAGCTTCAAGGATTTTTAGTATTTGCGTGTTATTGTTTTTTTTTTATGTAATATAGATGTATTCTCACTAATATTCGTCTAATCTATGGGTGTGGGTATGAGTGTTCCTTTAAGTGCTGATATTGATCTATGTTCAACCAAATGAAAATGTTAAGCCTTTTTGTTAGCATCATCGTAGCAAAGCCAACGTACATATTGACATTTTTATCAGAGATACAATCTCCTAAAGGACATTTAAATTGATATACAATGTTGGGATTTGCACGATGTTAGCTGGCAGAGAAGAGTTATTTTGGACAACTAGATTGTATTAAATTTAGTATAGTATATAATTAATTTAATTTTTTTTTTCACTTGGATCAGTGAGAGATATATTAGTGCTATTAGTATGTTTTTTTTTTTTTTTTTTTTTTTTTCTATATATATATATATATATATATATATATATATATATATATATATATATATAGCTGGAGGTACATGTGGAGCTTAATGTTTAAGAAATCGCATGCATTCAGAAAGACTGCTTTTATATGACAATGCACCATCACATTTGGAGAAGAACATTAATGAATAACTGAATAAAATAGGTTGTAAAGACATTTGGTGAAGTGAAACACACATACACAGTTATATCCAATATTAACACGACTGGAAATTAAAACGTAATCTGAAGAGAAAATTTCTCGTAATGGGCGAAAGTTTGCCAGCAAATTTTAATTTTTGAATGCTATTTTGGATGACGTACAGTATGATTCATATGAAAAAATACAACTATTTACAAAATCCATTGATGAGCGACTTTCGAAATAGCATTTCAGAACATCGGTCATATATTTCACATTAATGTTCTCTTCATAATTTTCTTATTACAATGATTGGGTACGATTTAGGATTCAGAAAATTTGTCTTGGCAACTTTTCTGCACGTTCTGTAATTATAATTTTTAAATTTTTGTCTGGATTTCTGGTACGAGGAGTAATTATTCACACGGTGACTATTGTCCCCATTTAATGACATGGTAATTGCGAGTTTAATCCCTGGACTGGGGAGTGTGTACTTGGACTCAGTGGAAACGAGGCGAGCAATAGCAATAACGAGCAAGAAATGGATTGGAACAGCGGATCGAGAACACTGTACTCCCGTAGATGAAATAAAGAATTTCAGCTCGGCATTCCCTGAAAGTTACTCGGATCAACAAGCATCTGATGAAGGTGACGGGGATAGGGGGCAACGGCCGAAACGTTGTCATAACAACAACAACAAAGATGGGTTATAATTTTGAATTACAACATGATATTTCAAGACTATTCATTAACTTGCCCAATAATGTAAAATTTGAAAAATCCAGGAAAATTCATAAACTGTTCGTATCAGAAAAAATTCATTCTACTAAACTGTTGTCCGTATTCACAGCTCGGTGGAAGATTAACATGTATTCTACTATTTTTAAACTATTTTTACCGTCTACTTTACTTACTGAAAACTTTTTCAGTTGAACGTATTTCTGCACTTTTTACCGTTTTACATTACTAAGACAGTTGAACGTCCCCGATGATGTAATTCCAATGCATTGTGTATCTTTATAATTGATGTTTAATCATTTTTTCCTTATTTTCTTCACAACTCTTCAGCTTTTCTCCTGACCAATGACCAACAAAGACCATAATAAATTCTATCCTCTTAGAATCATCTTACATTAAAAGTTAATTAAATCCGGTGAGAAAATATTTCTGTCGTACTCCACTTTTTATTTTTCGGTATTTGATAATCACGTTTTCTATTTTTGATGATTACGGTTTATTTTAGTAGCTTTTCTGTGTAGATCAGCTATATTTCAAAGAAGGTCGTATTTTATTAAAAGGTTTTTTTGTTATTTGTGAAACATGCGTATTTATCTTTATGTATTTCTATTAATCGTTCTGTCAATATGATGATCTTAAAAACTGTTCCAATCTCTTAAACAAAGCCAGATTGTTTTGGCCTTATTGCTGGTACAATTCTGCTACAAGCTCTATTTATTAGAATCATAATTATTGGTTTAGTTGTTTAGCTCATGAATCTGATTGATGGATTTCACATTCATTCACACCAAATTTCTTTGGCATGCGCTATGAATATTGATCTACTGAGGTCTTCCGGTATTTCGCCGCTGTCATATATTTTGTTTATCACTTATGTTAAACTTAACTTAACATCCTAATCGCTGTCCGTATCTCTATTACTATCTTGTATAGCCCTGCTGTTTTGGTCCACGTTATTTCACTGTTCAAGTCAGTAGTTAAACATTTTCAAAAAGGGTTTGTCAACTGTTAGCATTAAACCAATCAACGTCCCTTTTTGTTGCCTTTCCACTTCTTTTAAACATAAAAATCGTTTGGTAATATACTTAAATATTTTTAAAGATCAATGGTATACTGGAAGAAATTCATTTCTTCTTGTTAAACCTTGCTTCTGATTTGGATCCGGTTAAGTGTAACGTGGGTTCGGGCTTACTCGGCTTATAAATGGACTCTGAAAAGGACCTCTTCGCGATGCTTCCAGAATACATGTTTTATTGTTCCTTATTGAGCTTACTTTTCCACAATGATAATAATAATAAAAATATTAACCGTTTCCTTATAAGGAAACATTCAGCATTTCCATGGAGTAGCCAGTGCTACTGTCAGCTGAAAGTTTAAAATCTTTCTCTTAAAACAGTTTTCAGGAAAACAGGTTACTGAAGTCCATTAGCTGTTACGTTTTCTCCTGTTTTGATAGGTGGGGCTCCCTTCTATACCTTTTGTTGGAAATAATGTGAAATGTCAACAGCTTGATAATGGTATTATTTTCTTTTGCGCTACCCATTTTAGTTGTTGCTGTTGTTGAAAGCCCTCAAGTGATGTGGTTTCTGTTATTTGATACAGTTCTTTATGATTATGTAGCGCCAGTCTACGAGGTTCGAAAAAGGATGGTCCTCACTAACAACTACCAGCTACATTCTCTTGAAGACGTTTTAATCATTGATCAAAGAAAGCAGTTGCATACGGATGATAGTTTAGATATTTGTGAAAGGGTTTGGTGCCATATGTATCTTTCATATGAAAGCGATGTTGGGTGAAACTACTCCGAGCGCAGTTTATTCTATGTTAGTGCCCTTATCACCTATCCTAAATTTGCTGTAACTGATCCATAAACCAAATTATTTATAGTGTTTAATATTTATTAATTCCACATCCTGAATTTTTTATGATGGATTTAGGATACATGTCGTCACTGCTTTTATTCCAATTCCAGATCATTTTCTATTTAGAAATTTTTATTTTGGGTCCTATTTTTTGGAATAGATGGTAGATGATATTGATTTTTTTTTGGTCAAGATACTTCTTATCCCAACTATGAATATCTATAACATCAGCATAGCCTCCCCAACCTCATCGCCTGCACACTGGACTCAGAAAGGAATGCATGATTGTTTCTTCTTAATAGATTTGTTTGGGGTGTGGCATGAAATGTTTAAATGTTTAGTGCTTAAAAGAAGTCTCTATTGATATGCTCATATGCCGTTGAGAGGTCAATGAAGCAGGTATACAATGAGTTGTTTGATGACATATATGACATTTTAGAGAGAGTGAAAGACAAATTGGGTTGGGACGAGTTGATTTTCAGAAAGGGGTCAGAGTCTAGTTAATACAATATTCATTAGAACTTTCACCACAATGGATCCATTTGAGATACCTCTGTACGTTTGTGGGTCTGAGGACTATTTTTTGTTTTCATGGTGCATTAATACGCGATATATCCCACCACTTTAGGATGCACTTCCGATTCCAAACTTCCTTCATGAAATTGAGAAACCTGTTATTGAATTCCGAAAGATGGTACTCTATTTTTAAAATTTCAGCTTAAAAGCCAATTATTTTTTTTTTTTTATTATTATATATATATATATATATATATATATATATATATATATATATATATATATATATCCCCATCACTAGGTTCGTGGTTGTTTATGTTTGGAGATAGATTTTGTGGTACTTACATATGTACTTTATTCCTGTGAGCATCTTCAACATAGTGTGGTCAGGGTTGAAATGTGTCTCAAACTGTTTTATAGACCAGGACATATTTTTCTGTTTTGTTTTCTCTTGTATAATGTCATTTTGATTTTCTACCTCCTCCTCCTCCTCATTTAACGTATCCTTTATACGTTTTAGCGTCATTAGTTTGGTTTCCAGTTTTCTGAAGATATTCGTTTAAAGCCACAATATCTGTGACGATAGAATTCATTACTCAGTAGTGATGGTCAGCAAGTCTTACACGCTAATCATTACCCTCCCCGAAGCAACTAATAAGCATGTTATGTTGTTGGGAATTAAATTCACGTATGCTTTGAGCTTACCGGAAGTGCTTTTAGAGACAATTATCTACAAACTGAGCCGAATTTTCGCCCTTGCACTGCAGGTGTCCCTGAGACTTTCACTCATGTACACGTTCCAAGCAGACAGAGAAAGAGGAAATGGATAATTTATACTGGCCCACACCCGCAAAGACATCCTTTATCCTGTCCAACCTACTATCTACTACCTACCCGGCAACCACCCAGGCAATAAATATATACTGACTGTGCACATCTGTTCAAATACGCCCACACTTCAAACGAACACAGAGAGAAAGAGAGCAATGAGAGAGAGAGAGAGAGAGAGAGCAATGAGAGAGAGAGAGAGAGAGCAATGAGAGAGAGAGAGCAATGAGAGAGAGAGAGAGAGCAAAGAGAGAGAGAAGCAGGGAGAGAAAGAAAGAGAAAGTAAATAATTTATCAAGAAACGGGTAAAAATGGGTAGAAAATAGGTGGGTAAAAAGGGAAAACGGAGGAAAGAAAAGGCAAAATAAAAAATGTCGATGGCCCCGGAAAGTTGTCTCCTTCGATACTTTGCTGACGTTGACTAATCAGAATTTGAATAACTTTTAAAGAAATATCACAATTAGAAACAGGTTTTCTTTTTCTTATAAAATCAAGAAGATGAAAAAAAACAAAACAAGAAAGAGTTAGAAAGGAGGAGGAGGAGAAAGAATTTGAGAAGGAGATGAAGATACAAGATCAAAAAGGAGAGAAAAAACAGAGAAGAAACAAACAAGGTCATTGAGTGAAGGATTGGTATTGCCCGAGAAAATCAGAAATGCGAAAATAATGAAAAGCATAACAAAAATCAAGTGATTGCGTAGGCGTGGATCTGTGGATAAAGGCGTCAATTTGTTGACAATAAAAAAAAAAACTTGCCTGAACTAATATTCAATATACAAGAGCAATTCTTGTGATTCGAGATATTTAATTTACCTAAAGGGACGACACTGTCTCTAAGTCCCGACTCTTTTCAGGCAATGAAATTATTTTTCTATCAGAACACAATGGGGAATTTCTATAACATTTACATCTGTCACCGACAGAATTCCGTCAAAGTTAAGGACAGGAGTAGCGGCTTATTTTTGTTTGGATACGTCGTCAAAGAAGAGCAGTTTACACAATATATATACGGAAAAAGTGAGCCTCAATCTGTCCAAATGACAAAATAAATCAGATTTTTTTAAGGAAGGCGTTCCTGAACAGTCCGAAATATTTTCAGCACACACTCGTATATATAGATATAGCATCAATAAATCTACAGCCTAAAATGTAGTAATTTGGTTTTTATATGAAATTTGTACTGTATAACGTACGCTCACTTATTAAGATTCAGCACCGAGTTTAAACTGCATTGACAAGGGAAAATATGCTGAAAATACATATTTCTTGTACATGAATGCGTTGCTATCATGAGGCTGCGAACTTTGTTTCAGTAATATTGTTGTGACCAAGTAATTTGTTAAGAAATAACAAAACAAGAGGTTGCAGATAAATAGTGTGTTGAACAGTAAATAAGACGGAAGTGTGTTTACACGACTTGGGAGTGTGTATCTGTTGACCAGCGTTCAGTCTATATCACCGTTAATATTTAACAGCATACCCCCTACGAGGGATATATGTAGCATAAGGTCGCGTTTAACGTGGGTCATCCGAGCTCGTAGACTCGGCCAAAAAATTTTCGTAGAACCCGCATAAACGAGTTCGGGTCTGTCTACCTCCCCGGAGGATTCCTCTCTGCCCGAAAGCAGAGAGTTCGACAGGAGATGCGAACAGCCTCAGTAGAACAGTCTATATCACCGTTATATTTAACGCCCCACCCTATGTGGGTCGTATGTCGCACAAGGCCGGTTTATTGTAGGCTCGGCCAAAAATATTCCCTTTATAACCCGTATAAACGGGTTCAGGGCCTGTCTACCTCCCCGGACGAAACTTTGCCCTTCGACAAAGCTTCGTCCGAGTTCCTCTCCGCCGAGGCAGAGAGTTTGACAGTTGAACAATTTATATCACCGTCCCCCGAGGCTTACTTTTTCTACTACTTTATAGTAAGTGGAAGAGTCCATAATAGACTCATTAGAGGGAAGACACTACAACACACACATTATATATAAGTAAAATTTGTCACTTAGCTGATTAATGACTCCAGAGTTTCGTAGACAGACCCGTTCGTCCACTCTTCAGGGAATATCAGCAATTGACTGTTTATATTTCTCGATTTTTCTTTTTTATGCACTTATCATTGGTGCAAGTTTTTTTCGTATTGTTTGTGCGCGCGCGTGTGTGTGTGTGTACGTGTAGGCTGGTGTGATTATTTTCTTAGTTTTTTTCTCCTTCCCTTCATTTGTAGCTATTTGTTGCTATTTAGTTTCATTTTTTTTCTCTAGACATGCTATCGTTTTCAATTTTTGATCGTTCTAGTCTTTTGAGTTAGGAAAATTATATTTTATTCTTATATATAAAAATTGATATTAATGCTTAAATAATAAAGTAAATATTTTTATTCGTCTTCACTTTATTTTTTCTTATTTTGTTTGGTGGTATGGTAAGTACTTAAAGTATTAATTGTAGGTGGTTACGTTTATAACTAAATTTTTCTTATTGTTTGAATTTATGTACCTATGCCTATGTTGAGTTCAGTCTGAAATCGGGCGACCGGTTGAACTCTCTGCCTTCGGGCGGGGAGGAACCGGAACGAGGCTACGCCGAAGGGCGGAATCTCTTTCGGGGAGGTAAACCGACCCTGAACCCGTTTATACGGGTTCAAAGGGCATATTTTTAGCCGAGCACACGGGCTCGGATATCCCACGTTAAACCGGCCTTGTGCCACATGATATCCTCGTGGGGGAGTGACTAAATACCTATGCCTATGTTTATACGTTTGCGCACACTTGTCTGTACTTTGTTAATAATATATAGTAATTAAATGGTAAAGTTATTTTTTCTATTTTAGAGTATTAATTATGGCTGGTTAGATTTATAGAGTGTTTTGTTTGCTATTTGAAATTATATATATATATATATATATATATATATAAGAAAGTATATCTCCATATACTCACGAACGGACCCGCACATATATGTAATTTTAAATATCTTATATGTAGTAAATTAAGTATTTGTTTATAGGTGTTATCGTTGATCTAATGTTTCATTTTAATCTAATGGTTAGCTGTTTATTTGTTGTTTATATATATTGAGGTATTTATAATGGGGGTTAGGTTTGTGCGTGTGTATGTGTCCGTATTTATATGCACAAGCGTATAGATGTGTATATTTAATATTTCTTCCTTTATTTATTAATATTTTTTTAAGTTTATATTATATTTATTTCATTTATTTATAGTTTATATTTGTTTATTTTTAATCAGTGCTTAGATAGCAAAGTAAGTGTTTATTCATATGCCTACATTTACCCATTATTTCAGTTTTCTTGTTTAAGAGATTATTTGGGTTTTTAAAACTAATTGCTGCTGATTTTTAAAGTTTACAATTTTTGTTTTTAATACTATATGGGGCTGCTCTTTTTATAATTTCCCCATTTGATTTTGGAAGTGTTATTGTTTTCTTTTCGGCTCCATATGTATTTTGATAAGGTCGTATTGTTTGTGTGTTTTTTCGTTCGAAGGCCATTTTGTGGTTATAATATCTTTTTTTAAGTTGTTTTTCCTGTAGCGCCTGTATAAATTGTTTCGTCTGTGTTAATGAAAGCTTTGTATATTATGTTATTGGTTAAACATTTATTGTTAAGTGAGATTTATTTTGTTTCTGCAGTTACATTTCATAGTGTCATTTTTTATGGATGTTATTGTTGTAATTGTTATTGATTTTGACGAGTATTTTTTAAATTGTGTTTAGTTATTATTTTCTTCATATCCATGCAGTTGGAACTAATTTTGATTGTATTTTTATATATAATTTTTGACAATTTACCTTTTTTTAGGGAAGTGTTTGTCAATTATTTTAAAGAATATTTCCCCTATTGTATCATTGTGTGTGTGTGTGTGTGTGTGTGTGTGTGTGTGTGTGTGTGTGTGTGGAATCAAATTTTATTTCTTTTTGTGTTGTTTTTGTTTGAATTGTTTTCGTTTTTATATTCTAATATGTTTGAATATCCGCTCTTTCTTAACGCTGATTTATATACTTTTTTGTTTTCATTGAATGTTTTTAACAAACTAGATTTTTTTGAAATTCTTTTAATTATAAATATTGGTATTTGTTTGAATACGTTAGGGGGTTGTTGGAATTATTGTTAATGTATATTGGGTTCATTATATATTACTTCAAATTTTATTCTTAGTAGATATCCGTATTTAAATAAACGCACCCATTCGAGAAAACTTTAAAAAATGACCTTAGCAGGATTTGAACCTGTGTCGTCCCTTGTAGGAAAAACCGCTCGATTAAAGAAAGCTTCACAGTCAAATGAAGTTCTATTTCACTTTAAAGCACATTCACTCGTTCAGACTTTCTCGAAAGCCATATCTGCTTAGGTTCGTATCCAAAATGTAAACAAAGCAATCTCTAAAAAAATTAATGGTTTTTATTTTGTAATTCGACATATTTTTATTACTTCAAATGTATTTTAGTGGATATCCGTATTTCAGTAGACGCCCCATTTTTAAAACAATGCTTACTCGAGAAAAATTAAAGAAAATGTACCCTCTGCAGGATTCGAAACTGCGTCATCCTATATAGCTTGTCAGTAATTCCAGAACCTCATGATTAAAAATAACTGATTACAATGAGCTCTCTAGCCTTGGATGAAAGCCAGTCTAGAAGAAGGTGAACCTTGAATTCATAACTACGTAAAAGGCAACAGGAAATCACCCAGTTATCTTTCATATGTCATGAGAGTTTCCAGATAATAAAGAAAAGGAATATGCGAGAACAATGTTCGACTACATCTTGAAGGAATATTGAATAGTTTTAAAAGTTTGAAAAAAAAAAGCATTTAAATAGATATTTCTTTTTCATCAGAATCTCTTCCTTTTTCAATGCACTTAACTCAATGATCCTCTCTTACTCACATATGTTGAACATTATTTTTTCTCTCTCTCTCTCTCTCTCGTGTGTGTGCGCGCGCGCGCTGTGCAGTGTTACTCACTTGAGATTATTTATAGACAATATGCAATTCACTGCAGAAAACCCTTCCGTTTTGTTCATATTGCTTGCTTCTTACTCTTTATAATCTTTAACTTAAATCCTTTTCCTCAACGGGAAAACATGCAACATATAAACTTTAAGCTTACATCATTCTTTTTTTCCCCAATATCACCTTCCATACTCTATATTTTGAATTGACACCCCAGTAATATATTGGGTTTATATTGACTTTGAATCTGCGTATAACTTAGCGCTCTTCCCATAAGACCCAGTATTTAAAAAACAAATAAGCAGCCCATTTGACGTGAGAAACGATAGATAGATAGATAGATAGATAGATAGATAGATAGGTAGAATTCAAGCATGAAACAGATTGTCGCCACTTGGTGTTGACCTCAGTGTTTTCTTATATATCAGTCATATTCTCAGTAAATTATAGGACACAGGGAGTAATGGACTTTGCCTTACAGGCTCGTTATATTTTGGCAGGAGGTTTAAATTAATTTCAGCTTGAAGGTATACAAGTTTTTCTTATGCAGATAGTTTTTGTTTTAGCCCGGCACGATCGTGTAACACACTGGTGTCTAAAGTGGCGACACGAGTTAACTGTTCCGAGTAACAAACTTGTTAACCATCACCCTAAGTTAGACGTCCAGTGTTGATCATTCAACTATATTTGTTCAGCGTCAGCAACTACTTAAATATAAATATCTGGGTTGTCAACAAACTTAAGCTTAGTCCAGCACGAGAATCATAATGGGCAGTCAATGTAACTTAAACTCACTGCACAAGTGAATGACTTATAAAACAAATTTGATGTCGCTCTACAGAAAGCGACTTTATTAGGGTGGGGTATTTATTTTGCATCCTAAACACAAAATTCAGTCTATTTTTTCATGTAAAAAATACCAGATTTCCTTGAGTTTATCCGCAGATATTAATATATACGTTGACTTGTATCTATTCTTGTACATTGGGGAGTTAGTCAAATGCAATTATTTACGGCGTAGTAATGGATAGCGGCTCGGATTGAGGAATCAGAGAGCAGATTTCGAATTCTAGTTGAATCCATTACATTCACTTATGTGCTAATACCCTTGAGAAAGGTATGAATCCTCTTTTAGTACCCACTAGCCACGAGTAAATAGAAGGAAAGACCGGGTTCTAAAGCCTTGGATGGCAACTGGTCTATCGCAGAAAGCAATGGCAACCTACTGCGGGAAAAATCTGCCTCGTCAGTTATGTATCAAAAGATACATGATCGCCTAAGCGAGTATCACGCATAGCACATAACTATGGGGATTGAACTCCCGATAATAGCGAATCCTTTTGGCTGACGATCTTGCAAACCAGATGACATTGTCTAAGCCAAGATACAGGATTGCTCTACTTTTTTTTAATCTTCTTCCATGTGCCATGTCCCTTCAGGACGTTGACGATCATGGCTCTCTACAATTTCTTGTCCTTTATTGCCCTTAGTAAATTTGTATTTTTGCTATCTTTTCCAAACCCTATTCTCCATCCATTTACACAAACTCGTTAGGTAGCTTATGCGCTGTCACCCCCCCGTCCTTCTTGCCTTCAATATGTTGAGTGCTACTAAAGTTTTAATTTCGTTACTTACAGGATTTGGGGTTACTTTAAAGTAAACGAACTACGAATGAGAAAAAAGTCTATTAAAATTTAGTAATAAAATCTTTCAAATGTTGTCCAGTTGTAAACCAATCGAGCAATACTGTAGATTATGAATATTTGATTAACAAGCAAATTGATATTAAATAGGGGTGGGTGACTTTAACACTCAATAGATAAATACATCGTCCGGTTCACACTCTTCTCGGTCTTTTAAACAGGAGTAAAAGTTTATCCCTTGTTTTCTGTTTAGGTTTGGATTCCCGGTTCCTTCTGAAGCCTACTTCAGCTCTATACTCCTAACGCGTGTCCTTTATTGCACTCACTCTTAACATTAACCCTCTACTTTGAGTGGCTCTTGGGCCTTGTAATGGGTGAATATTAGTAAAAAGAAAAAAAATGAATTCACTTTTTTTTTTTTCCACGCGAGATATCATGAATTTCTCCACGCTAGAAAACATTTGTAAGTAGGGTTACCAAACTTGGGTTACTTTTGAATAAACAGCTTCATTAAACTTTTAAATTCACTTTTTAGGCTATTAAAAATGTTTGGCTTACTTGGACTATTAATGAGATAAAGTCATTTCAGAATTTAGAAAATCTGGGCAAATTCATTACTTGTCTAATCTAGCTACCTTTTCGTAGATCATCAACATTTCATTAACAGACAAGTGGATATTAAGTGAGGGATCATTATGTTTTATATCCACGTCAGAAACAGATCCCGCTCTTTTTTCAGGCTAGATGTCATATTATATATATATATATATATATATATATATATATATATAATATATATATATGCCGAAAATATATTGCCGAGATTGGTCAACGTTCGAAAGTTCAACGCTACTTAATTATTAATTTCGCTAATTACGACATTTTGGGCTAATTTTCAAAATAAGCTGAATTAACTTTGGCTTTGAATGGTGAGTTTTTAAGCGTAGCTTAGATGTGGCACAAGGCCGAAAGTGTGGAGCATCCTTTGAGGACCGAACCTTGGGTTGCGAATTGGAAGAATGTCAATTCAAAATTTTTAAGAGCTGGCCTTTCAATTGGTGTCCAATTTGATAGCACCGGTTTAAAACAATTCCACAATTTCGGATCAGTCACTAATGGTTGAGTGACTGGTTGGTTATCAACCTTAAGTGGATTATTTAAAGCCGAAGCATTTTTGTCTAGGGGAAGTGGGATTATTTGAGAATATATATTTTAGCGAATGAACTGACCCCTCCCTAATGACCAAAATCACTCAAGTAGTAATGATTTGCATAATAAGCTAGCAAGTCGCCTCGAGTAGGAACATTTTTATGGCGTGGCACTCAGTGAAACTCGGACTTTGACGGCGAGCTATTGCCTGCGTAGTTAGATGTTTTTTACATGAATATAAGCGTTCACTGTTTTCCGAAAAAGTACATATTAATATATGTTCTTATCAGTATATCACTGAGATGAAAACTGACTACGCTTTGATCTCCATTAATTTGTGTTTAGAGGTTGATCGGTGGAAAATATCAGAAATTTTTTAAAAGTACTTTGATAAATGCAAGTTGAATTTTCAGTACAATGTTGCAGACAAATTCAACTGGAAATGCTACGGTTCTTACGCCCGTTTGTTTAAGACAACATAAAAATTACAGATTTCCGATCACCATATTAAAGATGACAGCCGATGTTAATTAGCCAAAAATAATGGCCACAGACATATTTTTGCTATTTTTTTTCCCCTTTTAACTTCTTATTCTTTTTCCGTCGCAGGTTTTACATCTCATTTTATTTAAGCCCTCAGTATAGATTAACGTGAACCACTTGAAGTTGGATACTGAATCAACCATAGCGTTATGACGAAGAAATTGCATCAGTCATTGCGTTATGTTATGACGTAGGAATTGCCTTATTAGCCATTGCATTATGACGAAAGAATTGTATCAGTCAATGCATCATAATTGTCTGTCTTTGAACTGGGATGAAAACACAGTATCCAACTATGCAATATTGCACTACGTGAGGTAGGGTCCGTTGTAACAGATACCAGCATGACAGTGGTCACGAGGACTGGTCAATTTTTGTCCTTGATCCATATATACGCGTATGGACCACCCACATAAAAAATGGCCTTGTGCCACATCTTACCTTAGTGGAGAGGTCAGCTAAATAATATTGCATTATGATGACGGAACTAGACTCTTTGTGTTCGTACATTTTCCTTTTGAAAAGAATCTATCTCGAAATCAGTTGATTACAGTGCATGGTATTTAGAAAGGGTAACCCATCTAAATACTAATCGTGTTGCTTAACTTTGGTGCTTTGTCCAGTAACCAAAGAAATGAACAGGAAAACTTGGCGACAGACAAGCTCTTTCACGTCTTTGAAACACCACCGAACCAATGAGGAGGCGAAATAAAACCGTAAAGCTCGAATAAGATTTAATCTTTATCCTACTTAAACCTTCCTATGCAGCTAAACATGTTTGTTCGATACTGATTTAATCAGCCACCAGTGGGTGTGTACAACAAGGGGAAGTGTCTTCATAGATATTCGTTCGTCAAACCCAAACCAAAATGCAGACAGCAATAGGTAAAGCATTTGTAATATTCACCCATAAGGTGAGTTTAGTCTGGTTCAAGGTTATATTAGTAGCTCACCGGCTACATAAGCGAGTCCACGAAACGAGCTTACTGACCCCTGCGTCTGATAAAGGTATGGATAATTATTTGCACTTGAATGGAATGAGACACAAGGTCAAGTTTAAAGTGGAATGGGAGTGTCCATAAACTAAGGACAATAAATGCTCAAGCTCCCTTATAATTCCCCAATTTGTTGAAGATTCCGGACAAAGTCATGGCCCTAGCATATTTCCTAGACGCTCTACTGTAGCACCGACTGGCAAATGAGGGTCTTCGGAAAAGTAGAGACATTTCTAAGTGAACTGAATATGGAGATATAAAAATTAATCAACTGATTGGTCAAAATAGTCACGTGCAGCCCAGAGTTAACGACCTGAACAAAACAAGTTTCAATCCGATTAGGACGATTCCATAATCTTATTGCCAATTTATTCACCTTTGTTACAGGATTGGCCTTTGTATCTTCATTTTTTTTCCTGTTTCTCTCTCTCATTTCTTTTTGCTGTCCATTCGCTAAAATCAAGTCAGCCAAGAGCTTTTCGTCTGACCAATATAGTCGGTCCGAATTTAGCAAAGCTTCGTGAAGGTCAGGGGTATAACCCTGCAGCGTGATAAAGCGGCGGCTGATATCCCACTGAAGCCGGCGCTGAACAAAAAGGTCTTCAATTGTCAATCCATTCTGTTGAATATAAATTCTTGCATCATTCAGTTCAATCACGTGATCATATTTTCCATGAATGTATTTATTAGTATATTTTTTTGCTTGCCTCGTTTTAATCTTATGAAATATACCGAAAACAATAGGAAAAATGATTTTCATGAAACATTGTTGTGCCTAAATTGAAAATGGGGTGTGGTTTTGAGAGCTAGGACCAGGGGAAATATTAAATAACTCAGAAATTGAACAAGATCAATTTATACATGTATTTATTTTTATATTTATATCGATCAACTAATATGCACGTGTAGGAATGTCTTCAATTCCTATTTTACATATTTCACTGTATTTCACTGATATATGTAAAAGATGTATTTAGACAGCAAGTATTCATCCAAACAAGTTTGATTTTAAAAAAAAAAAAAAAAAAAAAAAAAAAGGGCTGTCTGTTTTACTTTTCCAATTTTCGGATATCTTTTCCGAAAATTGGAAAAATACAAGAAAAAAAATAAACAGATAAATTTGTTTGCAGAAGTGTTTGTATATAATTAATACATATACGCGTACCTACGTTTTTGGCGTGCGACTATAGTTTCGGTGATGTTCCAGTTCAGACCCCGTGCCTGACGAACTGGGGGAACACCGCCTAGCGAAACTATAGCCGCACGCCAAAATCGTAGGCACGTGTATATGTACTAATTAATACATGTCTTTACTCTGTATAAACGGATTGACCACTATTACGTTTACACTTTATGCAAACATTTAACGATTATTTATTTGCTTGCCGGCGTATGCACACCAGCACACACCTGCTTATATTGCGCTGTTTTATTTTAACCAACTGTATATATATATATATATATCCAATATATATATATATATATATATATATGGTTAGATCAAAGCTTTTCTCCTTTGTTCATTATTTATGTGCTGTCCTATTTCTCTAAAACGAATTTCTTGTCCTAACTTAATTTTCTCAATCTCAGCTCTGGTACTAATTTTGATCTTCAATTCAAACAACTGGGTAGAAGATAATTCCGGAGTATCCGGTTGTACACAGCTTAAAATATCCTCATAAAAAATCTCATTATCCACCTTATGTTCGCCAATACTGATTATCAGGACCTTACGCAGTTTTCCCGATATAGATTTCTAGATTTTTTACTGACTTCAAATACATTGTCTTCTCCAAATTCAAGCAACTGGTTAAAAGGTAGGAGATTCTAAAAAAAATTTTCAATAACCGACATCTCAATTTGGTTTCTGTACAAATATCGATGTGTGTACAAATCAACTGAGTAGAATATGGAGTAGCCCAAGACGAGCCCCCAATTAATGTTACAAATTTTATTTTTCAACAATATTCAAACATATGGAAACGAATGTGGTTCACTAAAAAAAAAAAAAAAAAAAAAAAAAATGGGATTTTCTAGTCAGTTAAGGACTAATACCAACACAGACAACGTATCGAAAACAAATACAGGATGTAAAGTTATAATTATTTTAATATATAAAAAAACATGGAATGAGAGAAGATAACAAATAAAGAATAGAAGAAAGGAAAAAAAATGTAAGGATTGTTGTAAGAGAAATGTTCAACGGCCACTTATCTGCTATATAATGTTATCAACGGTTTTTCTAATTACTATTTCTTATTTTTTTTATAGTTCAAGTAGATAGGCAGAAGGATCTTGAGATATTTCCCTTCAGACGTAGAAGTGTTTCGGTCAGTCAGTGTGGTTTATTGGGTTTGTCAACCTGAAAGCGTTTTGCATTTCATTCACAGAAGATACATTATCCTGTCTTTTTGAATCCTGATAATCCTGGAAGTTTTTTTTTTTTTTTTTGACTTTACGTCTCTGGAATATCAGCAGTTAATTTTACGTGGTAGCCGGCCCACGGAGAAAGGATAAACGTTTTTTTCGTCTTCTCGATACAGCAGCCGTAATCTTTTTGTTTATTTTGTAAAAATACAAAATTTTGGTACAAGAGGAAATGGAGAAAGGTTAGCTATCCTAATCCTAGATAATCCGAATCACGACCCATTCATGATTACAATTTACTAATTTACCACAAGAACTCATCGATCACCTCTCAATCCTGCATATACCACAATGCCGAATATTTTCAGGGTACCTACAAAACACCTCATGACATAAAATTTGATAAAATTGAAAATGTCCATAAAAATTTAATAAATTATTAAATTTCAGGATGGGGATCTATATTAAAATATCAGTACTTCAAATGATTGATTTAATTCAACTTAATTATTTTTAATATAAATAATATCATATATATATATATATATATATATATATATATATATATATATTGTGTGCGTGTATGCATAGTCAGAAGTTTTGCTTGATAAATTTGCTCTAAGTATATCTATACATGTTTACACTCGTGAAAGAATTCATGCATATATTTGAAAAGTCGTGTAACTTAATATTTTTTATAAACAGAAATAGTTTTATGTCCCTAATTTATCTAATTAAACTTCTAAAAACATTATATTGTTCATTTGTAACTCATAAAATTATGTTATGCCTTGAGTTGATTGAGTACATATAAATTTAATTAGTCTTCTATTACAGGAAACTGAAAACTATTGCCAAAAGTTTTCCCCTCAAAAGTGACTTTTTTAAATTACGACAATGCAATTTATTGGCGACTATATGAAAAATCTCTCAGAGTTAATCTGTAGAAAAAGACAATATTTATAAAGGTAAAAGACAATAGGAAAACTTGCCTTGAAAAAAGTTCACATTGGACGAAACGAGCCAGCTAAGATTACAGTTTTCCTAATGTCTTTGACCTTATATATATATATATATATATATATATATATATATATATATATATATAGTGTATATGTATCTCCAGTGTGTGTGTAGTGTTTATGTCTTTCTGGAAATATTAGATACCGGGAAAGTTTCGGGGGTTGTGCTAGAATAAAGTCAAAAGTTATGGTGGACGAGGTTTTGAATGTATAGGCTTTTTTTTTCCAACTGATCCTACCAGTTTGTACGGTTGTTTGTAGTAACTCTAATGTCTGCCCGGCATAGTTGGAGTATAAACCACAGGTTGACTATTGGGGTTGAAGAAATATAAACGTATCTGAGCAGGTATCTGTCCGAAACCAAAACAGACGTAAAATGCGCAAGTTCGCTTTTTTTGTAGCAATATTTCTGGTAAAAATAACATGAGCAGTATATTGTAGGGAAGACAGCAAGTTGGAAAAACCTTGATCGTGCCTTTGATTATCCAAACTTTTTAGTTTAGTAATCTCGATCAAAAAGTCAAAATATTCTTCATACAAACAACTCGAGTCCAAAATAAATTTCTCATAAAAAACACTAAAATTATTTCAGTAAATGTTAAAGAGTTTAGTCGAATTAGAGCGTCACTTAGCTTTTCAGTAAAAATGCGCAGGTTACGATGACCTCTTGAATAATTACATACTGACCATTCAAGCGACACCAGATACAATTAATAAGTACATTTTTATAATAATAAGTTCTTATGAGCGTTTGCTGAAAGATGTGGCTCGACCTTGAGATCCTTACATTGCAGGTAAAGAAATTAAAAAGATTGTAAACTACCCAGAGCTGATGGTAGATGCTGAGAGAATGCAGAATAGTGGTTTTCTAAGCCTAGCGTAGATGTGGCACAAGGCCAAAATATGGGACTCCCGGTGATTATCAAAATTACTATTCAGCCGTAATTGATCTGGTGAGAGAAGCATGCTAACCATTACACCACGTCAAAGTGTCCTAAAGTAATTTTGTAAGCGTTCCTTACATGTGACACAAGGCCGAAAGTGTGGAGCACCCACTGAGGATCGAAATCCCTATTCAGAGATTTATTTTGAGAGACAAGCATTCTAACCATTGCAACACGTCGAAAGACCCGAAGAGAAGATCGAATATAGATGTTATATTTGTGCCAATTATCATTGAATCCCTTTGGTAGATTCCAAAGAATCTTTAGAAACACCTTGATAACATCAGAATAGCACACGGCATAACGTTAAAAAAACAAATCACCCTCCACCTTAGACTGCGGAAGGTACTTGATGTCTGAAGTTTGAAACTTGAGAGTCACTTAAAATCTATCCGGTGTTTGAAACTATCATCGTGTAAGTTTCAATAACAATATTGGTGAGAGTAATAATGAAACTTGCTTCCACAATCCCCAATTAATCTTGAGTAATTTATATTACAACACCACTAGTCATGTGTTATATAAGAATAAAGTGTCTCTGCTGACACTTGAGTTTGAACAGAGATCGCCAATGAGCAAACACGGGCGATCCCATTATTGAATTAAGTAGACCATATGACCATAGAGGAAACGCTTCTATGGGAGGTTACGTGTACCTAATTGATCGTTATTTCTATTCTATCATCTATTACTATTTGGATCTGATATTTCTACTCTATCTTCTATTACTATACGGGCCGCCATTCTCTACTCTATTCATTTTACTATTTCTCTATTCGGATTACTTCACGGACTACTGTTTGAGTGAGTATTATCGAGCAAGTACTATTAGTACGAGTGTTATTCCAAGGCGTCTGAAACCAGTATTGTTCAACGGCGTACTATAGTGGTAATTGCGATGACAAAGTTTCCACTACAACGAGCATCAAGAAAGTGGCAACGAGTGTTCGTTGGCATCACAAAATCATGTAACGACGTAAATAAATGTTTAGCAGTTTGGCTTCCCTTCTACACCAGCCAAAGACTTGTTCTTCGAATAAGAGAGTCTATTATAGCTAAGCTTTAATACCTATGAATCTTACTTAGTCTATCACCCCCAGCACTGTTCTCGAGTGATACGGAGGTAACACTGATTGGGTACTTGTGGTGGTGTAAGTAACGCCGATATAAGACCTAGGATTCGGCACCATATAAAAAGGTGGGAAGCGCGATAGCTTTGTAGATTCTAGCTTTTGCGTCTTCCGTGAAGTTTCTCTTGTCTCGGAAACATTTATTGGCTTGATGGAGATGGAAGGTGCGTAATACTTTTGATTTGGTGTGCGATGATGCAAAATGACTGTCTATTAAAGGATTTTGTGGTCTGTAAAATAAAACTCTAAACGTAGGTACCTCCACGAAATCGCTTAAAAAAAAAAAAAAAAAAAAAAAAGCATAGCTTGATGAAAAAGACGCCAACCTTGACGAAAACAATTTTATCGTCTAAATGCTTATGTTATTATTAAGAGGAAAGACCAAAGTTTTTTTTTTTTTTTTTTTTAATTATTTTAAAAAAATTTTCCTTCTTTTTAGAACATTCTAAATTTTGATTAAAAAACCTTGTTTCTCTTTGTATCACCGGAACTAGTAAAATAACATACAATTTTTAGCACTTTTTGGTATGACACACATTAATTTGGAAAATCTTGCAAAAATAAAAATTATTGTCGAATGTTAATGAAACTTTCAGGAACTATTCACAGATGATCGAAATTATTATAAATATGTTTTTTTTATTAAAATCATAGCAGAAATATTTTTTTTATATTTATTACCCCCCACACCCTAACTAATTTTATGAAAACGCTAGAAATTCGATCGAGTCTAGGTTAATGATTACAATAGTTAAAAGCACAAGGCTTTGAGGAATGCAAATCATGTTTTTTTTGTTTTTAATTGGACCCTCCACCTGAAAATCAGCTCTGAATGGTAACATACAAAACTCAATAAAACAAAGATATTATTTAATTTCCAATGCTTTTATTTGCTTTTAATTGTTTTTATGAATACGGACAATATTTTCTGAAAGCAAAAATTTTTTTCGATGAAAAATGAACGTTTAATACAATTATTTGCTATTTCTTAATTATAATAGATTTTTACATTTAAGTTGTTAAAATATTATAAAATTAGTTAAAAGTCGCATCGGGTTTCCTAAGTCTCCTTACGAGATAGATCTCTTTTTTTTTAGCGCGTTGTAAATTGTATCATTTTGACTAATCAGAAGATCCGCAGTAATTAAGAAATGTAATTTTGTGTTTATAATCGGGCTGTAATTATAAAGTACGGAAGACCAACCAAAACACAATTAAATTGCGTTATTTGAGTTAAGCATTGTTCTCGGCTGGTAAGGCCTTTACTTTTGCGAAACACGCGTGGAGAATTTAATTTGATTTTTCAATTTCAACTGAGAAGGGTACCTACAAGTATCAGTATCATCTTATGAAATTTATATGATCTTATATTTATATTAACCTCAGTTATGAGATTTTTCCATAAATGAAATATCAAAATAGTAAAATGAATGGATATACAAATAACGCAGTAAAATGTAATAAATGTACATAAAATTATAGTATTTTATGTACACTTCTGGAAAAATTTCATAAGGTACCTATAAATTAATTAGATACCTTTCTTAAGAAATATGAAATTTAATCTCACTCTCAACAGTCTTATTTTAATTTCTTTATAATATATTTTCCATAAAGCATCGTAAACGTAAAGGTGAAAGCTAAGTACAAAAAAAAAATTAGAGCGCTGAAAGTTTTCCTTAAAAATAATGAGGTAAATAATTTGTTCACTTAAATATAAATAATTTCACTTTTCTCCTTCCGTAGAACAAATTATCCTCACGGAATCCATCAATATGTCATTCATCACCTGTCAAGTGAGGCGAAAGTTTATGACCTGCTTTGTTTTATTTTCAAATTACATCTTTTCGGCGCAGAAGCTAAGTTAAGCTTGGTTCAAAATATTTTAAACAAACATAATTTCTGATTTTCTTAAAATAAGTTTTGAAAAAATGATAATTGACATTTAAAAGAATTTCAAAGTGAGATTTCCAGTTTTTTTATAAAATAGAAAATATGGTCAATTTTGCTGCCTCAAAAAAAAAAAAATGATTTTAACGAAGATTAGAGCGTGCTAAGAGCGATTAAAAATGTAAAAAAAAATACCTCCAAAATACTTTGATCTTTCAAAATAATATAAATATTTAGACGATAAAATTTTGTTTTCGTCAAGTTCGGCATCTTTTTTATCATGGTATGCTGTTTTTTAGCGATCTCGTGGAAGTACCTATCTAAACGCAAGCCAGTATACGCTTTAGGTTACATACATAACTAATATTTAGTCACATTCAGTATATATATAAGGTGTATTTGAAACATATTTGGTTAAATATGTTCTATAAATTTTTTTTATTTAACTTTTCAAATTTGCGAATTAGTTGTTTTGCGTTATCGATAAAATTGCCAAAGTTTAAATTTATTTTTATATTATTTTCGTCCCGAGTACTTTCGAATTTTGATACATTCGTTTTTAAGGGTTTACGCAACTGTTTTTTTTTTTTTTTAATTTCGGAGTTCTCATATTTGACGGAACCGATTTCAAGTTACGTACGGTGACGTCATATAAACGGTCAAGCTGAAATTTTGATGTGTTATATATTACTACAAACGTGATTTGAGTGGATTCTTATGTTTCAGTAGATGCTCCGTTTCTAAACAGAGTGAATCACGCCTATCATCGGCCTGCGTATTCAGCAGAGTTAATAAATTTAAAATATGCTCTTCTTTCACTTTTGTTTCAAATCCTGCCAGAGAGTATATTTTCATTATTAAGTGACCATTAGACGTAATTCAAACTGTTTTAAAACGGGTGCCTACTTACACATGGGTATCCACTAAAATAACGTTTGTTGTAATATATGCATATACAGTTAAAGAAAATCTGCTCGCAATCGTAAAATAAAAATGCAATAAAACTAAAACATTATTTAATTAGAAAAGCTTTTAATTGCTTTTATGAATAAAATACAGTGTATCCCGGATATAAGAGAGTTGTCGGGACCGGAGAAGAAGTCTCTTATATCCGAGTTTCTCTTATATCCGGGTTTGGTCTATTTTATATACATTAACACAGGCTCTAATTTGGGACCAGAGAAAATCTCTTATATCCGGGTTTCTCTTATATCCGGGTTACACTGTATATTATGATCACTATTGTCTTAAGAAACATTCTTTTCTGATGAATAATTAACGTTCACAAGAATTGTTTTCATTTTTGTACATTTTAATTAGAATAATTTATAAACTTTTAAATCTTTTAAATTTTATATTAATTTATATTGTATTTATATTGTTATTAAATTAAAGCTGTATGTACTTATAATTGGAAAGCTCACTACAATTCAACGGCCCCTGTATTTTAAAAATAATTTTAATTTTTTTATGTGTACATAAATCTGTCGATGTTTGTAAATACGGACGTTCATACAGGACATTATCAGAAAATAAAAGTGGTAACTATAGTAAATTTTAAATTTATTGGTAATTTTCGAACATTTCCTCAACAAGCGTCTTCGTAAATAGGATTAAAAAGCCCAAGTACCGATAATTCAATAAAATATTACAATGCTTAAAATCTTTTAAAATTTTAAATTACTGAGTAGTTAAAAATATATATTATATAACAAAGTCATTCACGTTGTATTCGACAATTAATTTTATTTTTATAATGTGCCCCTTATTTAAATTTCCCAAATAGCTAGATGTCAATACATTACTCACCACGTCAAAAACATCCCCTCTGTCCGAAAAAAGATGTTCTGCGACATTTTAAACTAAATATAATTAATATTTGTTTCAATTCATATTAATTTTTTTTAATCATTTCACCCCATGCAAAGCAGTAAAACCACTACGACACAAGGGGTTACTGAGGTGAAAGAATAACAAAAAAGAAAAAAAATATCAAGGAGAGAAAACAATAAAAGAACAGTCAAGTAGACAGTAGATAACGATTGACATTGCATTTAAAGTTTTGAACATCAAAGTTGTCTGGAAAGCATAGAGCCAGAAGAGAATTTCACAAACGAAAGAGTAAAGAAAAGAAACTTTACGGCTACATCTAACCAGTTGAAATGTGAATCGAGATCTTCTAGCCAATCTATTACTGGGTTTAAATTCATAAAGTCTAGATTCTATAAAAGAAAGTTTATCAAAACAATTACCATTAAATTATTTATAGAAAAGGCACAGGGAAGCTATACTACAGTGGTAAGAAAGTGACTAAAGCCAAGATTCTGGGCCAGGACCAATAATATTGCTGATTCTACTTTGGATTTTATCAAGAATCTCTAAATATACAGTAGGAACACTGGAACATATGTGACAGCAATACTCAAATCATAGACGAATGGCAGACTTATAAATATGTATAGTCCTGAATATGACTAAACTATATCTGGTAGCAAGGTCTCTGATTGGGAGATTGGAGCTTCTGAGGAGCGTGGTATCAGCTCTTAATTTCTGTTGTTCTCAGGTTCATGCTGACACTGAGTAGTAGCACCTGTTAGAGTCTTCCAAACAAAAACAAAAAGACTATGAAAGTGTAAAAATACATTTTTATAGTAAAAATACCAACAGCATATTTTATCTGTAGCTGAAGCCATAAAACCGTTTTCAAAATATTTAGATTTCGGCATTAACCCATAGAAGTTGCTATGCCACTAGCAAAATTAACCAACCAAATATATATATATATATATATATATATATAAGATAGATTCTGGAGATAAAAATTGTCTAACACAACCTAGTGAACCAACTTTCTTAGCAACAAACCTAGCAATGGATTCAATATAATCTTTCTACTTAATGTCAGCCGAGAATTTTAATCCGAAAAGGCGCAACCACTCAGCTTCATGAGGTTAGCTATGCAAATAGGAGTCAAGAAGGATCCCTCAGGTGATTAATCGAGAAAAGTTTCATTTTGGAGGCGTTAAAATTAACATACCATTCATTGCTCCAGTTAACAACAGTCTGTAGGTTATTTTTTTAGATCAGCTGCAAATTGGACCTCATTAGACTAAGTATTGAGACAGGAATAAATGGTCGTGTCATCAGCGTAGATACCAAATTGAGAACTAAACTGTAATTTTTCTTAAATAACGTTTCAGAAATATATATCTTAATTTTTTAATAAAGAGAATTATGTTCTATTGACAGATTTGACAATATGAACAAATTTATAGATAAGCAGAAAGAATGATATCAACCAATTTAAATTCGTATTAAAGTATTTTGGTTATTGAGAATGTTAAATTTTTCTCTATTAGCATATTCTACCTAAAGTTAAAATTAAAGCTTCAAGGAAGATTTTTCATTTTTTAAACGCATTTTAAACCTCAGGAATAAATTTTTTGGTATCTTATATAAATACATAAAGGTTAAAGGTCAAAGTTGAATCAGACCAGGAAACAGTAGTATAAATGTGCTCAATACACGTGTGATAAAAAATAAAATAAAAATAACATGTAAAGTTTTAAACTTTAAAAATTAGGAGATCAGATAGAATACGCGACCTTGGTTTCGACCTCACGGTATCGTCAGGCTAATTTTACCAACGGACCTTCCTATATATATATATATATATATATATATATATATATATATATGTGTGTGTGTGTGTTACTAAGTGTAGCGTAAATATTACTCAAGGTGATAAGTATAGTGCAGCTTGTGAGAATCGAACTCAGTTCGTAGTTATAACTGATCAGCGAGACAAGCTTGCTAAACATTACACCACGTATGAGTGTGTGTATGAGTGAGAGAGAAAGATACTTGCACATGCATGTATCCGCGCGTAGGTACATGCGTATCTATTGAGAAAGAAAGCTGTGGATGGAAGAAACCAATGTGAAAGGTTGGCGGGAGGGGACATGCATTATTAAAAATAGGCTGGTGGATGCTCGAAATCAAGAGTGACGGTCACGGTGACCAAAGAACAAAGAAGGGAAAGGATTCAAATACTCGACTGATATACCCAAAACGAACGGAGACAGGAAAATGCGGTCAGCGGAACATGAAAAGAAAGACTGTAACCCGGTGCCTATGCATACTCAGTTTATCTCTACCTGTATATGTATATCTTTTTTTTTCTTTTTTAGTCTGCTCCGGGTCTGTTCATAGATGTCTATTGAAATATGCTCCTATCTGTCTGTCTATCCTTCTATTTTTCTGTCGGTCTCTCTTCCATTCACTCTCATTATATATGTATATATCTATTATTTTACTTTCTGCTCCTGGTTTGATCATAGATGTCTATTGACATCTGTTCATATCTGTCTCTTTATAATTCCTTATCTGCGTTATATTGTTTTCATACTTAATTCACTCATATGTCAGATCATATCCATCTATTGCAATCAATATCTACGTAAGTCTGTTCACGATCTGATTATATGCATCTAATTAAATTCTCTTCACATCTATCTTAAACACAGCACAAAGAAATCGTAGGGCATCCGCTCAGATCTGATGTCACTACAAATTTAATGTTCTACAAAACTTGATTGCTAATATAACTGCTCCACCGCGAGACGTCTAATATCACCGTTTCTTTCTAGGTAGCTATGAAGAAAGCAGAATCTATGGTTGTCAGCAAAAGGAATTGTCCAACATGCAAATTACAAATTGGAGATACGAAGATCAAGCAAGTACAAAAATTTAAATATCTGGGAATTGTTTTAACAGAGATCGGAAAGTGTGAAACCGAAATCCGAAGGGGAATTGCGATAGACTCCAAAAGCCAAGTAATAAGTAACAGGTTTGGTTTGTTTGGTCTTACGGCATGTCAACCTCAATGGGTCATTTAATGCCGACAACTTTTTTTTTGTTTTCCTGGTAATATTTTTTTTTGTCAAAAATATATTTCTGTTAATATTTTTTTTCTTCAAAAATGTATAGCTGGTAACATTATTTTTTTAAAAACGCATAGCTGGTAATATTTTTTCAAAAACGTACAGCCGGCAACACTATTCTTTCAAAAAAGCTGGTAATATTTTTTTCAAAAAGGTATTATCAGAGGCCTTGCTGTATAGACGTAGTTTATCGTCTTACCTAGGGCGCGGATGTAATTTATCGTCATACCCTGGACGCAATAAGAAACAGGGAATTTTCATTAGAAACAGAGAAAATAGCACGGAACTCTTCTGTAATATCGGTCTTCCTAGATGGTAGTAAAGGCTGGACAATCTCATCACAGATAAAGACGAGACGTGAAGCCACAGAAATGTGGTTCTACAGATGGATGTTGACAATAACATGGACTGAACATATGAGCAACGGCGAAGTTTTAGAGAAAATGGAAAGAAAAAGGACACTTATGCTTATCATCAGAAAGAAACAGTTGAAATTTCTAGGGCACATAATGAGGAAAGAGGAATTGGAAAATTTGACACACACAGAACATATTGAAGGCAAGAGGAAAACAGCGCATAACTTAACTAACGAGAAGAACAGGGAATAGAATGACTAGTGAAAAGACAATTTACAAACAGATACAAAGTACAGGAAATTCTCGGGGAGCCATGATCGTCCATGCCCTGAAGAGACATGACACATAAAAGAGCAAGAACTATTAAGTAATCGTACATCCAGATTAAATTTATAAAGAAACTTTTCAACATTTCGTTTGTATTTTCAGTAGAAATAATTTGTAATTCAAAATCATATTCCATTCTTAATTTTTTTTTAAAATGTAGAAAAATAAGAAAATTGCTCGTGGCGAGCTCAAGAAAGAGGTTAACTACTGACACTTAAATAGGACTCCCCGACCCCCGGAGGAAAAAAAAAAAAAAAAAAAAAAAAAAGGGGGGGGTTATGTGGGAATGTAGAACATAAAAAACTGGTTCACCTTTACATTCCATAATTTTACCAAACCCTTTCCCTTTCATTTTAATTATCAAAAACTATCAATCAACTGATTCTACTATACTTTCCGCATAAATATGGTGTTAATGAGTTTCTTCTAATATTGCACTAACATAAACCAACCAATGACGTCATTAGATGTCAAAAGTCTCTTTACTGATATCTCTGAAGAAATTATAGATGTAATACAAAATGTATATAAACATACTTTACTCTTATCTCCTAATACGAAAACAGCAATTCCACGTAAACTTTTATCCTGTACGACAAGTGTATTTCTATGATAATTTTGGTAACATTTAAACACAGACTAATGGTGTAGCTATGGGGTCACAACTAGAACCTACTTTAATTTATGTATAACTAATTTAGAATAAAACATTTTTAACACTTTTACCAAAACTATAAGCTTGATATATTAGAGAAAAACAGACGAAATTTAAAAAATTAAAGCAACCTTTGAGGAAAATATACTATATTTTACTTATGAACTTAATACTAATAATAAAATCCTTTCCCTTGATGTTTTAGTAGACTCTAAGAGATATAATTTACTACTTGTAGCAAACCTACGGACGATAATGGGTATGCCCACATTCACATAAATACAGTAGTAAATACTGTATGTTCTGTAGTTGGAGATTGGTGAAACTCTCTCTCTGCCTCCGGGCAGAGAGGGTCCCCAGACAAGGCTATGTTAAAGGGCAGAGTCTCATCTCGGGAAACAGCTTTATTTATACGGGGTCTACGGGGAATTTTTGGCCGAGCCTACGAGCTCGGATACCCCACTTTAAATTCAGCCTTGTGCCACATCTGACCGTGTGGGGTGGTTAGTAGATATCCAGCATTTGGAGATTCATTGTGGAATTCACTTGATTCACTTTTAGCAGTTGACTACTTCTACGCGCCGCTGGCAAATCTTATATGTGTTGTTCTTGTCCTAAGTATTATCGTTCCTTACCAACTTTCGTGTGATTATTCTATTCAGTAATCTTCCCTAGGTTACAACACTACTTCAGTATAAAACAACTCTGGTTTTCTTAATTATTAAAGTACACGCCCTTTTAGATATAAAACAGCTCTTATAAAGAACATGATCAACTAAACTAAACTAATTTCTTCTTTATCTACATGATTTTATAATGAAATGAGTAACAAATTCTTAATAATTTCCTACACCCAGTCGATGATGAGCAAATAAAATTAGGATGGAAGATTTTTAAAAAAAAAATACTACAAACAATAATTCTAATATAAAAATAAGAACATTATTAATTTATTCTATTGCAAATGGATGCATACGAACTATAAGTAAGACGTGTCGATGAACAAATTGAGATGACCAGTACCGTATCCTCCATATTCACCGAAATGGTCTCTCGATTATTTCGACGTAAAATATTATAGAGCAGAAAATGTAGAATAGAACGGCAAGTAAATATTAAATTTTAACCATTCTGTCATTTATATTATGATCTTTTTCTTTCAATTCTCAGGCCATTAATTTACAATCGTTAAACAACTCTTGACAGTAAAGCTGATTAATTTTTCAATTTTTTAAAAAAAATCGACATTGCACTCGGTGTGGAAACTGGAATTTGATTGTTAAGTACTATTACCAAAAACTAGATTAATACCTTTAACCAACTTGAATATTTAGTTTTAAGGATCGTCTAAAAAATTTACAGAAAGACCTAATTTCTGCAGGTTTATGAACTCCAAAATTGTACTATTTCAAGAATACATGGAAATAAAGTTGATATATTTTGTATTAGATACATTGGTTTGAATATATTTTCCATTCAGAGTTTTAATTCTGAATCATTATAAACAAAATGATTTTTTTACTGTATTCGATAAGTAAAAATAGTGTAAAAAAATTGTAAAAGTTTACAAAAAAACTAAGATTTTTAGATCATAATTAATAAAAAAAAAAAAAAAATGAATAAAAGTGTATATAATACCATAATACTACTCGGCACAAATTATAAGACAAAATGTTTTAAATTTAAATTGTTTATTGAAAAATCACACTTAAATTACTGCCTGTATAACATGTTACATGATAATATACCTAGATTATTCAGTATAATTTCCCTTTGAAGCAAATGAAGGTCTTATTTGATGGCACAATGATTTAGTAATAATGTGCATGTCCCATGCATCTTGTCCATATAAAATTTGTAAAGTTTCAGAAAATTATAAATTTTCTAAGGCTTTCACTGATCACCGGAACAGTTTGAAACGCTATGATTTTGAACCTAAACTTAATCTTTAAACTGGTTTCCTCAAAAAATAATAACGATTTGGAAAAAATATTTTATGCCATTATTTATCCTGTCAAACTCCAATTTGCAAATTGAGTGTAATACCGCGGTTCCAAAACTGACCTGCCCTGTTGACACCGTGCATGTAGTGTAATAGTTTTCCACACGGGAAGTAAAATCGGCAGCCGAGTTCAATTTCGGGTCTAATATTCTACGTTCAGTTTCCCACAAATTCCCCCGGGGAAAATCATGAATCAATTCCTTCTGCCCCAGCCAAAGGTAAAATAGCAGGGTAGAGGGGGTTCTACAGACTTGGGTAAAAATCAATCTAAGAGTAGGAAAGTTCGGAATACCAAACCCTGGAGAAGGCAACAGGAAACCACTTCACTGTATTTCCCATAAATGGAATGCATGACAATTCACAGCTAATAAATAGGAAGCTGTGGAGAGCCATATTCGCCTACGTCCTGAAGAGACGTAACATGAGCTTCGGTGATCAGAAATAAAATAACCACTGACGAGATTTGAACTTGCATCTCATATCCTTAGGAGACCGGACATAAGGCTCATACTTTATTTCAAATCCATGCTGCTAATTTAATGGTCGGAGAATAAGTCGGCATCAAGTCGGTTTGCTGGTCTGTAAGAATTAGTAATATTATAAGCGAGTAGGGCGAAGTAAATATTCAAGAATAATCTAATTGTTTTTATACCTTTAGTGACAAACGTTGTAGCAGAGTCACAAAGGATAATCAGACTCAATAGACAAATGAATTTGTTTTCAACATGAGCTTGCTAACCGTCATGGTCACAGGTGGTACTTATTGCAAAGTCAGTATAATTCTCATCTAAGTAGAACGAGTTCAACAATTGGCCCGAAATGCAACATTTTATCGTTGTTTATTTGTTTGCTAACAGTTTATGTTACATGTGATGTCACGGATAGGATTTATTAAGTAAAAAATTCAAAACTTTCATTTCATCGAATAATTAAATATGGAATGACATGAGAAGAAGTTTGATGCCGATTGCATTTAATTACCAGAAGTAGGTAAGTTATTTCCCCACTAATTTTATCATTAATCTATCTTTTCTTTTAGCGATATTCAGAAATAAAATAAAGGGAAAATAATTTTATATTAGAGCAACGAATTTCGCAATTTTTCACTTAAAATTTTAGGTTACTGATAGAATACTTCTAATGCAAATGCAATGGTAATAAATTTACATACATACATACATACATAATGTCAGATTTTATTATCAAAGTCAACGTTTTCTTAATAAAATTGCTATTAATGCTTTAACTGCTGCATTATATATCATTGTTCCCTTGCCCGTGCTGGCCAATTTTGGTAGAAATAGTGAGAAAAAAATTCGTCAATTTGCTGAGCATTGAAATGCTGGCGACATTTTCACATGATAGTCGCCATTTTGGTTTTGATCTGATACCCTGTCGTGTAGATTAAGCTAAACGTAGCCTCAACAAACAATATAATTAAAAAATCTCCCAAAACATCTTATTTTACGCTACTATACGTCTACGCTAGTTTGGAGATAGCACGAAGCTAGTTAGTTTATAGTACACTCACTAAAGACGAGCATTTGCCAGGATCTTTAAAACAAAAACTTCGTCGTTGCTCGGTATTCTCAGCATCATTCTGTAGAACCACATTTCTATTGCCACAAGGTTTTTTTCTATCTGTGATAAGATCGTATAGCATTCACTAGGTACCTCAACTTTTTCGCGGGAAAACAGCGTCGCGTAATGAAATAGGCCACAAACTTAATAAAAATAAAGTTTTATCGTCAAAATGTTTGTTATTAAGATGAAAGGCCAAAGTAATTTTTGAAATTTTTTAATCCTTTCTAACACGTTCGAAATTTTGGTTAAAATCTTATTTTGTTTATGTCATCGGTGTGACATAATATTTACATTGACTCTTTTGCGAAAATATATTGATATAGGAATTCTTGTAAAAATCAAATAATTGTTCGATTTTAATTAAATTTTCAGAACTGAATGAAATTATTTTGAATTTTTTTTTTTAGAAAATTTTTGAAAAAATATTTTTTCATATATGTCACTCCCCCTCCCACTTAATTTCATGTAAAAAAAAAAAAAAAAAAAAAAAAAAAAAATATCTTTCTATTTCCTGTATTTTTTTAATTATTATTCGTTAAAAGTAGGACTCCTTGGAGAATGTAAAGCACCTAATTTTTTTTTCAAACTTGCACTATTCTAACTGAAAATAACGTATCATATATATATATATATATATATATATATATATATATGGAAGAGTTTTAAAATCGATAAATTTGTTTTGTTTAGAAAATCCTTAAAATTAAGAAAATGGGTGCTTTTAAGAAAATTTCAAGAAATCGAAATTAAATTTGACATTCCAATCTATATAATTTCTACCTGAAATTACACCAGAACATTTTACTTACTGGAAATAATGATTTTAATCCTTTAGCTTTCAATTAAAGCTAAAATGAAATCTTCAAGAATGTTTTTTGCATTTTTTTAAATTCATTTTAATCTTTAGATATCGAAAATTTAAGCTGAAAAAGTGAAGGTACCTAACATTCACTACTATATAGGAGGACCGATATGACATACCAGTTCAATACTCGTTGTTTCCAATGAAATTTTCCTGTTTCATAATACTTTGCTTAGCTTTTGGAAGGCATCATTCGCTATCTCAATGCATCTTTGAATTTCGGTATGTCCAATTTGTAATTCTCATGCTGGACTGTTTCTTTTGCTGACAACCATACATTGTTTTCTTACAATTTATATTTACTCTTCTTCTCACATTTCTTTACTACTTTCTGTAGAAGTTTCTGTAATTTTCTCTTTCTGATTTAGAGAGAATATTGTGTTATTCATATACATGTTTATTTCGACAATATATTTAGGTATTTATTTATAAATACAAATTTATGTTGCACTTAAGTTTGTATAATACTGATACTCGCCAGACAAGTTACTGTCAATACTTTTTAATAAAAATAGATATTATCATTTTTAATAAAAATAGATATTATCATTTCAAACTCATATTGCTACCAATTTTTAGGTCTAAAATCTAACATGCAATATATTGCTATATTTTCTCGTGCACAAAACTTGTCACAGATTTTGTAGTTTTCTCTTTATCGTGTAATCTAAGATTTGCGATAATCTTTTCTTTGTTTCTAGCTCAAATGAAAATAAAATTGCTTTTTTAATAATGTCCAGAGCAAATAACATCTATTCTACTTTGATTTGACCTTTTCTCTGGGTTGCTACATCAAACCTGACTGACTTGTCATGCTCGAAATAGCAAAGGACAAAGATAGGTTAGAGCGACAATAAACGCGGTCAATTAAATTAGTGTTTGCTAAAACAGAAGAGCATATGGTAATGTAGCAGATATAAGCGCTGGAAACAGAATCAGCAAACCGCTTCATAAAGGTCTCGTTATTGGTATGTCACAATGGTTGTCAGAATTAAAGATATCAGATCACAAATTCTTTTATGTAAACATGTAACAATAATAGTCTATATTATTTAGAGTAATTCCATTGTCGATGTCAGTGAGAAATTATTTTGTCACGTTATCTAGCAACGAGACAAAATAAAAGGGGAAGTGAATTAGTGTCTTTCTCAAAGTTATTGTTTTTAAATGTTCACAAGCATCCGGAATCCGTTGTTAGTCTAATGATTTTGATTGATTAATTGATTCGCTTTCTACGTCTTATCAACTCTTTGCAGGTTATTTAAATCCAGAATTTTTTTTTTTTTTTTTTTACATTTTAAGAATTTAGTAATGATTTAGTGATACTGGAGAAAGGGGTGGACTCTTACATTTCCCAAGGGTATTTGCACGTAAGTGAATATAACGAACCCAACGGAATTGGAACTCGGCTCTCTGATAACAATGCCGAGATGTGATTCATTAGAACACTCGCACATCCACGCAGTCGTCCATCTAGGTATTAACCAGGCAAGACGTTACTTATCTTCCGATTCTCTTCTCTGTTCGCCTTCATGGAACAGCCCTCAATTCTGCGCTAGTGAGATCTTAAGGTGAAGTACGGCTTTTGTATACAGATATACTGGTACACAACTGATTTTGCGATAACAAATGATCCGTTACCTTTTTATTATTCCAAGTAAAATTACGAGTAGATATTCGAATTTCACGTTATTGCCAGACGAATTAAATAATTTAAGTAATATAGAATTGAATTTAATAGTTTAATATAAGCTTTTAGCAATCGACGATGCTGTAGGCAATAGAAAGAGGTCAGAGGTGTCTTAATAAATTATCATTATGTGGCTTCTATTGATCTGATAAAATTATACGGTTCTGGAAACACGGATAGCGGAAAATCCATGATATACATATATATATGACTTCAACTAACTTCATCCAAATTCCCTTTTGATTATTGTTTCATGTGTGAAAATCCAAGCGTGAAGGGGTAAGGATTCTTTTTCGTAGCGAAAACTTATTTTTTGATTTTTAAATAATTTCACCTCAAACAAGACGATAGAGCCACTAAGACACAAGAGGCTATTCAGAGTGAAAAAAAATATGAAAAAATGTTAGTAAGGATAGAGACACAATAAAAGAACGGTTTCCAAAAAGACAAGATGGCGATTGACGATACACTTAAATTTTTGAAGATCGTAGTTAACAAGAAATCAGGAAGCTAATAGAGAGTTTCACAGTCGAGAGAAGAAACTACTAGAATAGAAGTTACGTTTGCATCTAGCTATTTCAACAGTGAAAATATAAGACCTGGCTTCCAGTCTAGTGCTACGCTTAAATTCATTCCGTTGCGGTACCAAAGAGTAAAAGAACAATTTCCATGCAAATATTTACAGAAAAGACACAAGAAAACTATGTTACGGCGGTGGGGACACCAAGTCAGAAGCGATGACGTTCTGGTGGTTGTGACACGGTCTCAAAGTGACGCAAACACATCACATCCTCTATTTTTTTTCCTAGGAAGGAACGTTGTCGTTTGCATAACTTTACTAGTAACAACAGCCCACAGTGGAAAATGCTATCTGAGCGGCTAAAGGCAAGGTAAAAAAGAACTGAAATGAAGTCCTAAATATTGTGTTTAAAATTTATATTTATGGGAATGATAATTCACTATCGGAAAGAGAGAATTTCTAGATATAGACAGTGTGGATACAGAATGAACACTGATTAATGACAGTTTCACACCTCGAGGGATCTTCAGTCTATATCTAAAATTATGGTTATGGCACTAATATAACCGATTGAAGTCCATGTTCTGAGATCATAATTCTCTTGTAGTTTGTAAGTTGTTATTTGGGGCTTGGCAAAAGGATGCGTAGAATGTCAATATGAGTAAGGGTTCGTAAAATAGTTTAGCTGGTCATTGTTAGTGTAAAATGTTCGATTCTCGCTGAGTGCCATATTATTTAAGCCCGGCAGCAGGCTAAAATTTGGATGCGATAACTGAGTGAAAAAAAAAAATGTACAAACAGAATCCACATAAATTACCAGAGAATTAGAAAATATCCTTTTGATTACTCTCACCAATACCGATTGACCCTTTTGGCAAATGTCGAATTACTTGTAATTGGAAGTGGTTCTTTACGATCATCCTACATAAATATTGAAATGCTTTTGTGGTTAAAATATATTTAAAAAATATATAATTCGACTTTTCACGTTATACAGCATAATCTGATTTGTAAAATTTGCAATATAATAGTGCGAATTATTTCCACAAGCTCAGTAGATGCTCTACAAACATGACTCGAACCAGACAAATTTAACCTCTGTTAATGCGTGACGAGGTGAATTAACTTACGAAAAACTAATCTACCGTCTTTCTTGCACCCCTCCAAACTAGTAATTGACTTACTGACTGAAAATAATTTTGTACTTGCTTCTGAGATTTGAATTTGGTATTCCAACACCGATAAAAATCGTTTTATCAAAATTTTTTTTAAGGTAAAAAAAAAAAAAAGCCTTTGTCATTTCGACGATCGGTGCGAAACAATCTTCATAATTTTCCTAGAACAGGCATCATTGTACAAGATTCTGATTCAAGTTCGGCTATGTTAACATTAGCTGACCACTTCGCGTCGCCCGGACGACCACCGCGTATCGTGAAGTCTACTGGGCACCCATGACGAGTCCGATACATGAGCATCGAGTCGGTTTCAATAAACTTTCGAACGCTGTCAAATTTTCTTACGTTTAGGCTGGACGATCCCCGCGAATCCCGAAGTTCGATAGACACCCGTGACGAGTCCGATACGTGATAATCGAATCATTTTCCAGTTAACATTTGGACAATGACACCGGATGTGTGTTAAAATGGAACAAAATAAGAGGCTCTGGTGATTCCAACTAAAGAAGAACAAAAAGATAGCATTCTCCAATACACTAAATTTGAAGGGATTTGCTGGCTGTAAAAAGGAACATTTGCAATACATGCCATGTTCTAACCGTTCGCTGATTTTAATAGGATCTTCCTGAGTATGACGATAACTACGTTTGTGAGTCTGGCCTCTGTTCTGAAGGTTAGAGGTTTTGAGGAGCGTGGAACCCCCTCTTAATTGCTGTTGTTTCCCAGTCCATCCTAACCCAGGGTGGTAGCAACTTTTAGGGTCCCAGCTATGGGCAAATATTGAACCCCTAAACAAAAATCAACAGTACATTTTTATAATAAAATAGCCAACAATAAATTACCATTGTAACATTAAAAAATATAAAAATCCATTTTTATAGTGAATTTACCAACAATACATTTTATGATGGGCAAATTACATATCTAAAAAAACATACCTTTATTCTGAAATCATGCACAATATATCTGTAGTTGAAAGAATAAAATTACGTACAAAATATTTAGATTTCGGCATTAAAATGACCCATAGAGGTTGATATGCCGCCAAACCAAACAACCAACATGAAAGAACTCTTTAATGTCATTAGTCCATAGAATATCATACAATTTCTTAAAGAAATCAAACCGTATTCCAAAATATAACTTCACCAAGACAAACCTATCACTGCCTCTAGTAATCATGTCCACACAAACATATATGTACAGAAGCTGAGTATCATCAACCATGTATTCAGTTGTGAAAACAGAATTTCACATTTTTATTGCTTCAAAGCTCCCAAGAAAATTTAATTTCGCCATTAAATTACCCATAAGGAGTTGATATGCCTTTAAACAAACAAATCAGTAGAAATACCAACCATCTTGGTCACGAGACAGACCATGAATTTTACATATTGAAACTGTTTTTTTCCTATTTTTATCTTTAAATTTTGAATTCACACTGTACTACTACTCACCACCAGTGGAATTGCCAGTTAACTGTAGACTTTAGAACCACCTGTCAGTGCACTTCCAGTGATCTGCAAGACAACATTTTCGCTTTGTGCGAGGAAATCTTCATATGCCAAACGATCGCTGTTTTGACTTTTGGAATGAGACCAGCAACGCGATCGAAGGAATTAGACACAATCAACCGTGATAGGGGAAAACATTTGGGTGGTAGGTAAAAGGACACAGAGAGACACATTAGAAGCCATTCACCTCGAAACTGATGTGGAATCAAGAACACACACACACAAAGTGGGGAGCGTACGTGTACACGCGCTCGAACGTTTATCAAACGCTTGCAAATTTATTGTAGAATCAGTAACTCTTTGACACACCGCTTTCAAAATTGATTCCAAGATAGATTTCGTGCTAAATCAATCTTATTGTTAATTGGAGTATTGCAGAGACTTGTTGTCACTTCGTCTTGAGTGTAAAGCCCTAGTTGCTCCCGGTATGAAAACATAATTATTGTAGATAATAATAATAATAATCCTTAGAAAGAAGAGAGTAAAGACGAGCGCTTTTCGCGGTTTTATTAAAGTATAAAAAGAATATGTCTTTGACAAAAGCTACGAGAGTGAAAACAATTTTCCTGGCTATAAATCAATTATTTTGAATGGATTGAGAGGAAGTCTAATAAACTAGAGTGGATAACTAAACATAAAAGAAGACAATCACACAGAGGCGTGAATCGTGGAGATAAAACGAGTATATGCGCAAATATGTGAGAATTGCAAGCATTGCAAAACTGATAATTAACAATGTTAAGTCGTTATATCTAGACAAATTAATACGGTCAGAGAAATAGAGATGAAGGGAGAGAAACGGAGAAAGTCGAACAGAGAAAGATAGACGAGTATTGAAAAGTTCTCGACCTGACCAAGAAAGCTTTCCAACATTTGTTTGGTCAGATTTTCGAAAATGGATCATGCCGAGAAGTTTTCAGTAAATCTTCAAATATAAATATATATATATATATATATATATATATATATATATATATATATATATATATATATATATATATAAAAAAAAGAAGAGAAGAGAGGTTGTGCAAACGTTTCTGGTTGGATTTTTTTTTTTTTAATATGCTTTATTTTCCATAATTTTACTACACGCGTTTCTGGTCTCGCGACCGTCTTCAGGTAAAAGATTTCCAGATATAAAAAATAATTAATTTTTTCCTTATGTTTTTCAATGTTAAATATTCTCGATATGAGACATTATGTTTTTGTGTTAGTAATCCGAATGTCATTCTTGAATTGGCAGTGAAGAGTTCTCCGTGAAGGGTCATAAAACAATTAAGGTTGGTCCAAGCGAAATGATGAATTACTTATCGGCATTTTATCTTTTAATGTTTTAATGACCCCTGTGTGTTCTTAGATCTGTTTCCATTTTCGTGTGTTTCTATCAGCATGCGTGTGTATATATGCGTGCGTATATTCCCCTCCATACATATACTGTCTCACTAAGAGGAATTAGTAAACTCATTTGTACACATACACATACGCACATACACATACGCACATACACACCGTCCCACCACAAGGAATCAGTATATACACACACATACATACACACACATACTTCCCAAGTTACATGGAACCAGTACACACACACACGTACTTCCTAAGTTGTGTGCGTGCTCGTGGGTAGTTCCCCTGTTTTGTCCTACATGTATATATATATATATATATATATATATATATATATATATATATATATATATATTTTCATGTCTCACAGATACCCGCATATGAGTGATTTGATCACGGTATTTAGTCACCTTGTGTGCATGTTGTGTGCTTTTGCGTGTGGGGTTATGATCTAAAAAATCCACATTACAAACCAAAAACGTTTGTGGCACCTCTCTTCAATACATACTTTTCTCGTTGTAACCACTACAACCTCTTATATATATATATAATATATATATATATATATATATATATATATATATATATATATATATATATATATATATATATATACACACACGAGAAAGATACAATTGTTTACACTATTTACATTGTTTGGACCGTTGTCCTCATCTTTACGTTCACGACGTTTCGGCTGTTGTACAATTCAGACTTCAGGTGATGTGTGTTGAAATTTCGAACCGAACACTTTATTTAGCCCACAGGGGTAGATTGTTCCCAAGGACACATGGCCCAGTGGATAAAAGCGTTGGCTGATTAATCCAAACAGTGACTTAACTGAAAGAGTTGAGAGTTCAATCACTGGCTCAGCGGAAAGAGCAAAAACTTGGAGAGTTATCAAGGCGAATTAACTAAAACCAACTGAGATATCCAAAGTCATGTTACCTGGAATTAGAACAATCTAGCCCCGTGGACTAAACATAGCGTTCGGTTTGAAATTCTACCAAATATCACCTGAAGATGTTCGGAGTTTACAATGAGTTGAATGATTAGGACGACAGTCCAAACAATGTAAATATGGTAAATAATTACAATACTTCATCTCAGAAATATAGACAAATAGATTCAATTTTTTGACTTTAGTTATGTATGAAGACAGACAGACAGACAGACATGATGACTTCCACCTCGTCGTTGAGTAGGACCATCATAAGATTATTAAGCGGGCATGCACTAAACCAGACAAACTTTTTAAAAACCTCTAGCAAACCTTCATTGGTTGATTACCTTTTTCATCTACGGCCAGTTAATCAGTATACAAAACGATTTTGCGATATCAAGCAATGCCTGTTCATGAAACTTCTAAATTGGAAAAAAAAACATTGCACTGGATCACTCCCATTCTCTAAACAAGAACGACATATACACAAGAAGAACAACTCATCAGTGGATACTATCAATCCGTAGGCATTACAGAGTTTTCATTCTTCTAGTTGAATGAAGTACCCCTTGTTGAACCTTTTAACCAAGGATTTACCATGTATCTGAACACCAATTTCTACATCTCTTCGCTTATGTCTATGAAAGTTATTGATTTCATGAAATGATTCATCCTCCCTTTCACTTGTTTTGCTTTTAACTTTGTTGGGTGTCTATCCATCACCCCCATCAGAAAAACCTGGCGTGGAGTGGGGGCAGATTAATCGCCAATAACCCGAGCATGCGACAGGTAATACTGGATTACCATTAGGACTCCTATAGAGATCTGACCGTAATGCATACATGCATGGTCGTCTAATCTTTAAACGATCATGACTATCGCCGATTTCTGAATGTAATTAAGAAAGCAGCAGCTTTAAACGATATATTCAAAAATTGTTCTGGAATAGGAAGAACATACATACATCTAAAATCAATGGTTCAAATGGCTTTGAACGAGTGAAGTCTATCGGTTTTGGCAAAGATGAAACCCCTTTCGAACTTTGTGGACTGACGCCACAGAATCACAAAGAATTATGCCAGATAAGAGAAACTTTTATAGTGTGGCGGTGTTTTGTGAGAGAAAGGACTGTAGATTTGATTCAGGTCAAAGGGATCATGAAAAAAGAACAAAATCATTTGATTTTGAAGATACTTGCTATACTATCGCATAATTGAAACAAAAATCACCTTTCAAAAAGACACCTATCCAAAAGATCTTTTTCAATGTTTGAAGAAGAAAAATGTCTGGGAAAGTCTGCCATCTACTTACGGATTTATTAACTTTACTATATAAGTGATGGAGGATTTGAAATAATCAAGTAATTCATCGAGTCTAGAAGAATCCTCAACAGAATACAGAAAGCACTAGACGGCCGTTTCGTCCTATGTTTGGGATTCATCCATTACCGAGATTGAAAAACAGGACATTGAGTGTAATGGAAAGGAAGCTCTTTAAAAACCTCGGCTTTGAAATTGAATCGACATAAGTAAAAAAAAAAATCGTTAATTATCTGGATGTTGAATTGAACCTTCTCACTAGAAGTGTCTCCATGTACGTAAAACCTAACGCAAAGTTATGTAAATAACCCCCCGCCCCGCCGAATATAATTCAACATATCCCCAATGGAATAGAGTCTAGGCTATAGCCAAAACTCTTCTTGTAATACAATTTTTGATGAAAAAAAAAAAAAAGAAAAAAGAATATGAGAAACTTAAAGGCAGAATTTAAACCTCAACATATTAAACACCATACGAAAGCCATTTCGAGGTAAAAAAAATATATATTATTTGGTTACCCCCCCCCCTTTTAGAGGTGAAATATAATATAGGTAAATTATTTTGTTTACTTTCTAAACACTTCCCAAAAAATTCACAACTATAGAAGGTATTCAATAAAAATACAGTCAAATTAAGCTTCAGTTGCAGTTGTAATTTAGATACAATAATAAAAAGACAAAATAACAGAAACCTCAAAACTAACGTGCAGCAAAATAACAATAATAATTTAGGCAACTGCAGAAATAAGATTAGATGCGCATTAATGGAGCTTGTCAAAAGGGAATCTATAATTTATAAAACAGAAGTAACAAATATTAATGGTCAAATTAAAACATATAGTCTGTACGGAAGGCCCTTTCAAGCGGAGATGGTGCAATCACACATCAACTTTTAAGCTACCAAACCTTAGATACTCCAAACTTGCCTGCCACATGTGGAATTTAAAAGAAAAAAAAAAAAAAAAAACAAACACCCGGTCGTAAGGTGGAAAATTTAAAAAAAAAAAAAAGGTAAAAACATAATTATACCTGCATTTGCAAACTATGCCAATATGAGAAATTAACAATTATGACATTCCCGGACCCAGAAAATCTTCTAAACAGAAAATCTGAAATTTTAAGCCCTTGCCCTCCTAAAAAAAAAAATTAAGTGAATATGAAACCGGTTAAAAAAATCTAATTTAAAACATCACTGTTACTCTTTAGACCCGCTGGCCTCCCCATCCCTCCATAATAATTAAGTTATATATTTGGTTTCCCTCGTTACTGTATACATTTATTCCCGTTCCTTTCCGTTCCTTTTCGTCACCCCTTCTTTTCCACTTCCTTTCCATTACACGCAATATCCTGTCTTTCAAATCATCATGCTCCTGTTATTTTCTTTTGAAAGATAATTATGTAGAGTTCTTTGTGGTTTTTTGAAAAAAAGCGTTAAAGTGGTCCTTTTAAAAGAATCGCCCGAAGACACCGTCAGGTTGAAACCAAAGGCGCGTGTTTTAATTGGACTCATTTTTAAAGTTAAAAGCTCTACAGGTTATTTTTATTTTTACTTATATTTTTTTCTCGCGTGTATTGAGCCTTTTTTAATACTACTGTTTCCTGGTCTGATTCAACTCTGACCATTAACCTTTATATATCTATTTTATTCGATACGCGCAGTGAAAATCGATCAATATCACTGATAGAGATAAGTTTTATGGATATGAGCGTGGCCCCGAGTTTCACGCTTTTGCGATCATATATATATATATATATATATATATATATATATATTCTTTTATTTCCTCTTCTCTCTTTTTCATATTGTTGTTTGTTTCATTCTCTTTTCATCCTCTTTTGCTTATTCTTGCATCTTTTTCTCTACTGCCCACTCTGTTCTCCTTGACAACCCGACAAAGAGTTTACCGCGTGCAACATCAAGCCATTTCATCTTTCCACCAAATGTCATTTCACTTATCTCTTCTTCCATAGCACAGGTGCTCCAGAAAAGAGAATAAATACTTTACTTTTTAACCATTTATGTTGACTGATCATTTCTACTTATTCATATGTCAGTCACACAGATCACATGCACAGTTGCTCACTGTCTCCATCTCTTGGAAGCTCATGCCGAAATCATCCATTTTTGCCAACGAGAGAAAATCTCATAGATTTCCGGTTCTGATCACGTGATTCCTTTGGATATTCTTGATTACAGTGACTGTCCATGATTGGGTTCAGACTTTGACGTCTGATAATTCACACAACAGAAGATAACTTTTCAGCGGTTTTTCTTCCGGACAATAATAATGTATATTTTACAAACATCCGAAATATTCCTTAGTGAAGTATCCAATTGCTTCTGGGTAGAAATCACGAATTTTTCAGTCTTTTCCATAGATGCCGAGCATACGGTGAAGTGGCAAAAAAAACTTCATTTCTTCGTTGCAAATGAAGATTGCTCCTTTTTTCAAGAATTAAGTTTCAATATATTGTGACATTGACCACTGATATGGCATGTAAATCCTAACCATTGAGCTACGTCTACTTTCAGTTAATTTCTTGATTTAGCCAACACGCGGCATTTACGACTTTGGACTGATTACGGATGATAAGCAGGTTGCGTGTTTGTATGTATTTTAGGTGAAGGCGCATGTTCAATATGTAAACAAAGAATGTAGAAGCATACAAAAAAACTTGACTTTCTGCTACGGACGTTTATTCCTTTTAAGTTCACTGTAGTTCTCCATGTCTATTAGCTATATCAGTTTTCTTTTTGTTTCAGATGTAAGAAGTTAAGCTAATGATGTTTAAAATGGTCGAGGTGAAGTCAACGCAAAGTCAGAACGACTAATTCATTTACTTCATGACTATGGCTGCCAATACACGTCCGAACAATTTCGTTGGAAAGTAGAAAAGAGTTCAGTCGTCAGTGGTCCGAGGAAACTAACATTCCCCTGTGGGAATGTAATTACAAGGTGGTTGTCGTCTTGGAGCAAAGAGAAGAAAGAAGCAGGAAATATTTACTCTTTTATAGGTTTCAATAATGCCATCTAACGAAAAAAAAAAAAAACCATGATGCTAAGAAAGGTACAACCTCCACGAAATGCTAAAAAGAGCATAGCTTGATGAAAAGACGCCAAACCAAAATTTTATTGTCTGTTATTATTAAGAGGAAAACAAAGTTTTTTTAATTATTTTTAAAAAACTTTTTAGAGATAAATTTTGATTAAAAAACCTTTTTTCTATTTGTATCAGCGGAACTAGTAATAACATAGACAATTTTTAGCACGTTTTTTGGTAAACACATTAATTTGAAAAATCGTGCAAAAATAGAAATAATTATCGGATGTTAATGAAACAGAAACTATTCACAGATGATCGAAATTATTATAAATATGTTTTTTTTATGAAAGTCATGGTAGAAATATTTTTTTAAATATTTATTACCCCCCATAACTAATTTTATGAAAATAGAAATTCGATCGCATCGGTTTTAGTGATTACAATAATTAAAAGCACAGGGCTTTGAGGAATGCAAATCATGTTTTTTTTGTTTTAATTGGATACGCAGTACCTGAAAATCAGCTCTGAATTGTAACATACAAAACTCAATAAAACAAAGATATTATTTAATTTCAAATGCTTTTATTTGCTTTTTAGTTGTTTTTATGAATATGGACAATATTTTCTGAAAGCAAAAAAAAAAAAAAATTTTTTCGATGAAAAATGAATTTTTAATACAATTATTTGTTATTTCATTAATTATAATAGACATTTAAGTTGTTAAAATATTATAAAATTAGTTAAAAAGGATCGGCTTTCATAGAGTCCTTATGAGATAGATCTTTTTTATCGGTAAATTGATCATTTTGACTAATCAGAAGATAGTAATTAAGAAATGTAATTTTTGCTTATAATCGAGCTGTAATTATAAAATACGGAAGACCAACCAGAATATAATTAAGTTGCGTTATTTGAGTTAACATTGTTCTCCGCTGTTAAGGCCTTTACTTTTTTGAAACACGTGTGGAGAAGTTAATTTGATTTTTCAATTTCAACTGAAAAGGTTACCTTCACGTATCAGTATCATCTTACGAAATTTATATGATCTTATTTTTATATTAATTGTTACGACATTTTTCCATAAATGAAATATCAAAATTAATAAAATGAATGCAAATAAAATAACAGTAGAATGTAATAAATGTACATAAAATTATAGTATTTTTATACAATTCTGATAAAATTTCATAAGAAAGGTACCTATAAATTAATTAGATACCTTTCTTAAGAAATATAAATTTAATGTCACTCTTAACAGTTTTATTTTAATTTCTTTTACAATATATTTCCCATAAAGCATCATAAACGTAAAGGTGAAAGCTAAAAAAAAAAAAAAAAAAAAAAAAAAAAAATTAGACTGAAAGTTTTGTTAAAATAACGGGGTAAATAATTTGTTCACGTAAATGTAAATTATTTCAGGTAGAACAAATTAGCCTCATGGAATTCGTAAATATATCATTCATCACATGTCAAGAGACGCAAAAGTTTACTGACCTGCTTTGTTTTATTTTCAAATTACATCTTTTTGGCACAAAAGCTAAGTTAAGTTTGGTTCAAAATATTTTAAATAAACATTATAATTTCTGATTTTCTTAAAATAAGTTTTGAAAAATGATAATTGATATTTAAAAAATTTCAAAGTCAGATTTCAGTTTTTTTTAAAATGGAAAAAAATGACTCAATTTTGCTGACTCAAAAAAAACTAATTTTAACGAAAATTTCGGACGTGCTAGGAACGATTAAAAAATTACCCCAAAAATACTTTGACCTTTCCTCTTAATAATAACAAACATTTAGACGATAAAATCGACTCAAGTTTGTCTTTTTCATCATGCTATGCTCTTTTTTTAGCGATCTCGTGGAGGTACCTATGCTAAGAGTAAAGGAACCAAAAATATGACTGTAACTGGGAAGCAAAAACAGAGATATGAAAAGACTGGGAAGCATAGCCAGATATGACAAGACTGAGAAACAAACACAGGTATATAACTAGCAAGCTAAACAGATAGATAGATAGATAGATAGATAGATAGATAGATAGATAGATAGAAACTGAACAAACTGCGGTAAATAGATAAATATGACATGAAAAAACTGGCATGCATAAATATGACATGAAGAAAATGGGATGCATAGAGATAGATATCGGTAGATAGATATGAATAGTCTAAGACAGCATTCTTTCCTGCTCTGCTTCCTTTACTACACACAACAGACACAATATCTCGACAATGTCTTCGTTGTGTTAATATTTTGTTTCCGATGCAAGTTTTCACGTTGAATCTTTAATTCAATTTGTCTTTTCCACACGAGAAAAATCTTGCAATGTAATTATTCGTTTTATACTCACTGGCTAATTTGAAAGTAATATTTCGAAAGTCATTTCCATTTCATTATTACTACGGAAGCATGTTATTACATTGATAATTCTTATGCGTAACCGGTTAGGTAGTTATAGATCCCCGAGATTTCCCATCTCAGACAAGAAAACCATCTAATCTTACTTATCTTTATGCTGATCAATCTAGCAATCAATCAAGTTCGACTTCTGCATATTCAGCCACATAAATATTTTACAGTCCATTCTTATCTATCGACTCAAGTCTTGTCGCGACTAGACAGCTGGTGGTATCATTGCCAGTTGACAGCAGATTCGACCAACCAGTGAGGATATTATTTACACTAAGTTCTCACAAATAGTGTGTACAAATAAAATCTTTGATAACGATGAGTGATATCTTGAGTGAATCAAGATCAATTCAGTGAAGTAAGAATCGCTTTTGTCTATTTAACTAATGTAATTAAAATTGTGTAATAATTGCATAAAAGTATGAATCAGACGGTGAGGATCGAACTTACGACTGAAGTAATGACCTGAAAAGCAAGATTGTTAACCTCTACTTCATATCGAAGTCCGATATCTATTGACGTCAAGCTGTTCCTTTCTTTTATCGTAGCCCCTTCGCTACCCCGTTCACGTGATCAAGGTCCGACGTTATATATGTTCATAACCATGACCTTTCCTTCACTGCGTTGTCCAACACCCTTCAATTTACTATCGGAAGTCTATTTTAGATTTATAATAAACCTAATTTCTTTTCAGTTGTTTTAGAGTTACGAACTTAGTCTCAATAATACACTTTATGAACATTTTTATACCTTTTATATTTTGCAGCAACTCTGAATTTATTTTCTTTAAATATTAAGTAGATATGGAAGGAAGGAAGGAAGGAAGGATGGATGGATGGATGGATGGATGGATGGAAGGATGGATGGAAGGAAGGAAGGAAGGAAGGAAGGAAGGCAGTCAGTCAGTCAGTCAATTCAGGTTCTGTATTAAGTTACAGTCCTCTTTTTTTGACTGCCAACTGGACGCTAGTTGGGCTTTCCTATCCATTCTTACTTCCGGCACTCTTGACCTTTATTACTTCCGGCTACCACGGACCCTTCTGGCATTCCTAACCTTTATGATTTCCGGAGACCTTGGATTCTTACTGTCGACAATCCTAATCTAGACATTGGCTAATATTTTTTCCGCCGTTTCATCATGGATTTCATCAACGGACTTAACCGGCAACCGCGCAACGCCAGTACCCCCTACTTCCGGCATCTCTATCGCAACCTAACTCACCTGGTTGGTCGGCGTTAATGGATCTGCTTACAACAGCCCTAAACTTCCGGATACGCATAGGTCTCTGCTTCCGGCTTTCCCGTCAGCCTAACTCACCTGCTTTAGGAAATTGTTGCATGCATATCGTCCAGACTCAAACAACCTACTCCGTACACTTTGATTAAAATACTACGGAAGGTTCACCAGTGGACTTGACCAGCAACTACACAACGCCACCAACATCTAAATTGAACTTTCTTCTCTTTGGTTATATTGTCCAGACTTCAAATAACCTACTCCGTACACTTCGGTTAAAAAACATTCTAAGAAAGATTCATCATTGAACTTAACCAGCAACTTTTCAACACTTTCACCGGGCATTTGAACTGAACTTTTGAACTGTGGACTTACATACCAACTTACATGGACTCTACTTTTAACATTTAGTTACATTATAGTATCTTGATCTTCTAGCCGGTAAGTATTCTTCAATTTACTTGATTCTGTCTCCATTACTTGATTCGTTCTTTGCTCATGTTCCTGTAATTGAAATACTACTTTTAGATATTACAAAAATAAATTTTGTATTAATTTTAATTATGCTCGTTCTGTTGTTCATTTTTGTTTCACGTGTCAGATTTCACGTCTTTAATTTATAAACGTTAGCGGGCCACCTATAACTATATTTGGGCGCACAGGTCATATTATACCGGGCCCCACTTCAGGGGTGGGGTCCACTACACTTTTTAACTTGATTTGTTCATTTCTATGTTAGCCAGATCCTTTCTTTCTTTCATTTTGTGTGTTTACAACTGTCAGTAAAATCTGGTATTATGCTTTACCCATATATTCTTTGCATTTCATTACATCACTTAGACCCATCCATAGTTTACCTTGAATTTCACAATTAACCTTATTAATATTTTTGAGTATTCATAAATGTAAAAAAAAAATTTGAAAACTTAACGATATTTTTTACTTCAGTTTATAAAGACTTGTTGCAAAAAGAAATCTTTCCATTTGCCTTGATAAATTGCAGCAGAAGACGCAACATGTTGGTAAAGAAAAGATTTCATATATATATATATATATATATATATATATATATAAGTTTAAGTTATGCTATATTTATGTGTTAAAGTGCTCAGGGATAGAGCATATGTAAATATAAACGTGAACATTAACCCAGCACACACGCACACATATATACAATACACTGACATTTAGTTCAAATGACCAGTGTTTACTTATATCCCGGTCTATAACATTCAAATAAATCTAATTATACTTACCCACTCATATGCAAGCATATCTTCCTTAGCCGAAGCACGTGAGATCATTCCAAAAATGAATAGACTGAAAAAGATAATCCCGTGTTAAGACGATCCTCATTTGAAAATATTGCTAGAAAACAGAAGAGAAAGAAAAAAAGACGAGAGATCACTAAAAAATTAACAAGGAAAATTTAAAAGAAAACAATGTCCTGAGAAAAAACAATATCTCCAGAAAATTGGAAATTAAATTAACGGAGCCAAACAATATAGAGAAAGTCCTGGAATGTGGAGAAAAGCGAAAATCACGATAACATACAATCGTAATCGACGCAGAAGAAATGTCCTGTTCTCAAAAGACCAATTTTAATTCACATTTCAACCCTGACCAAACTAAGCTGAAAATGTCTGCAGAAATAGAACATACAATAATATACATGAGACCATTACAAAGTTTTTCTCCAAACGTCAATAATAACGAATCTAGTGATGAAGAAGTTAAGATACTTTAAAGAATAATAAAGCATCACGAGAACTTTTGAAAATAGCATACATCACCGAATTGGAAAAAAAGAACCAAGTTTCTCAATTTCATGAAGAGCGTCTGGAATCAGAAACTCATCCCAAATTTAAGGTATATGGCTTATTAATGCACCATGAAAACAAAAGGGCAATCCTCATACATTATGTATCTAAGTCGGATCTTTTACGTTGAAAGTACTAATGAATATTGGATTAACTAGGCTCTCGCCTTTCTATTACCGCCACAAATAATATATATATCACTTTACAGAAGGTAATCTTTTCAACATTAAACTGAGCGGTCATTGTCCCGCAGATATCTTACATACCTTTTTACATACGTGACAAAATACTTTTGAAGAGCTGTGAATGCGGCTTTCTACTCACGCACTCTCATGTGGCTCTTTAGGCCGGTGTCAGACCTTCAAATTTTATCACAAAATTGATATAAGTATACTGCATGTCTGTCAGGAAGGACATTCACATAGTCGGCATGAGACTTCCGATCTTCATGTGTATTTCGATGACTGACAAATCCGGTACGAGATATAACAACCTTCCCGCACATGTTACATACGCGCACATATTGAATATCTTCTGGGATCGAGTCTACATTACCTTTCTTAAGAACGTTTTTCAACTTTAGCTATTCAACCCTTTTGACCTCAAAACGACAGTAACTTTCTCCAACCAGATATAGTCTCAGTCTTTGAAGATTTTTTTATATTGTCTTCAACATCCTTGAAGTGTTTCTTGGACTTATCTGAGGCGCTTACCAAGAGCGAGTACTCCGTAAAACAGGTGCTTAGGCAATCGCTCATCTTCCATTCTCCTGAAAATGCCCTGCTCAGCGCATTTGATTACGAATTTGCACTTTCTCTATATTGGTCCGTTGCAGAACGATCATATCTGGCGTAAAAGACTGTCACATTATTGTAAACAAACAGATTAAAACTTATCTTTCCCACTTCAAGTTTTGTAGATACTATACGCTCATTTTTGGATTAGATAGTTCAATTGAATTCATACTTATTTACTTTATATTTTCTTTGTCTACATTCTTATTCATAAAGGAAAAATTTTGATTGCATAAAAATTATCTAACGCACATAATGGAAAAAAATGATGATTAGATTTACGTGATGCAATAATGTTCTTTAAAAAGAACACATTTAAAATAAATTAACGTCCAAATTTTTTTTATATATATAACGTAATATATCAGTTAATGAATTTTATTTCATTGTGTAAGCCCCTGCTGAGCCGTTTGCATCTGAAGTCTGGATGTTTTTGAAGGTGTTCTTTTATTTGTTTACTTGTTTCTTGCGGATAGCGACTCGGAATAAGAAATTGAAGAGCCGATCTCCCACCCCCAATATAGATAATCGTTACATATTAGAACTTGTATCTGGGAAAATCATTACTCTTAAAAGATTTATTAATGAAATATTAACTTGCCAATATATATATATATATTCTTACAATCTAAAATATATAGTTTGGCTTTAAATGATCCACAAAGAGTTGATAAGCCGTAAAGATGAAAAATAAATCGATCAACCATGTTTCTGAATACGGGGCACTTTAATTACAAAGATTGCTTACATTAAAAATGTTAACCTCCAGAAATATATTGGTCGATACTTTTTCTTTGGGGTTGGTAGACAATCACAATCTCTATTTTATTTATATGTATGTATATATATATATGTTGTAGCAAATCTGCGGAGGATAATGGGTATGTCCCCATTAACATAAATACAGTAGTAAATACTGTATGTTGGTCTGCAGTTGGAGATTGGTCTCCAACTGTGCTGGTCAAACTCCAGGAAGAGAGGATCCCCAGACGAGGCTGTGTCGAAGGGCAGAGTCTCGTCTCGGGAAACAGCTAACCGACTACGTTTTATACGGGGTCTACGGGAAATTTTTGGCCGAGCCGCATTAAATTCGGCATTGCGTCACATCTGACTGCGTGGGGCGGTTGGTAGAATTCACTTGACTCACTTCTAGCAATTGACTACTACTTCTACACGCCTCTGGCGAATCTTATATGTATTGTTCTTGTCGTACGTATTCGTTACCAACCTTACTGTGATTATTCTATTCAATAACCTTCTCTCGGTTACAACAATATATATATATATATATATATATATATATATATATATATATATATTATTAATTCAATCTGCTCGGACTGAGGAATCGGAGAGCCAATTTTGAATTCCAGTCGAATCACTCACGTGCTAATAACCTTGGGAAAGGTATGAACCTTCTTCCCACAGCTGTGGGCAAACAGCAGAACAGACTGGGTTCTCTAACTTTGGAAAGAAATGGCAACCTATTGCGAGAAAAATCTGCCTCGTCAGTCATGTATCGAAAGATACATGATCGCCTAAGCGTGTATCACGCATGGCACATAACTGACTGAATACAAAAAAAAATCGCTCCTCAGAGACTCTCGGGATAATAATCATAAATTGGAAATATTTGCGCCTGATGATTGTTATCACATGAAACGGATTAGCGGATTTTGGTATTATTGAATTAATATCATTATATTTTTTTTAGGCTGTGTCTACTTTAGCATTGAGCCCTTGGTTTATTTTATAATTTAAGATTGGGGAGAATGGAGATAAAGTGACAACACGTCACACCGTAAAAAATGACGAGAGATACCGACTGAGATTAAGACTAAAACTATTTTATTAAAAATAAAATAAAAACAAATTCTACTAAATATTAGGTGCTTTGTGCGCCCGGAAATTTTGGTGGTTCGTGGGTAAGAAATTCCTTTTTTTTCCTAAAATAAAGATCAATGGTAGTTGGGTGAAAAAGATCAAGTTGACAGTCAATATCGATCAAATAACATAAAATATCACAAGGATAATGCCAGCATATACAAAACAATGCAAATTACAATGAAGACGGTACAATAAAAGGGTTTCAGTGATGTAGAACCCAGTTAAAAGGGTATATTTACCTTGAAGGTATAAAATGTGAAGGTTCTTAATAGTTCTTGTGATTTGATGTGAGTTGTTGAAGTTTATGATAGAATCCGTTCATGTCTTCAGAGTTCATAGTCTTCAACGTAAAGCGTCGATTTGAGAACAGTACTTGTTCCTTGTTGTAGAAAGGAATATTTTTGTTCAATAGTCGGAGTGAGAATGAGACTTTATTCTGTCGTTAAAACGAGAATTTGCTTGTCAAGATTTCGTTGGGTTTCTTTGACTTTACGCTCAGTCAGGCTTTCAGATGTTTTGGAAGGCGTCGCTTCACCCACCCCGCAGGCATCCCCCCACTTCTTGGCATCGCGTTTCCTCCTCTCAGCGGTCGCATCTACTACTGCTGGCATCACATTTCCAACTCCTCGATGTTCGAATTGCAGGGATTTTTATAGCCAAAAGTCGGTTTTGATTTATCCTAAAAGTTTTAGGCGGTCAACACAAGAATCTAATGCTTAAACCGGCACGAGTAGCCATTGGTTAAAAAAAAATTACGTTTATCAAAACACTTTATTGTAGTAGAAAAACATGTTATCCTTTTTTTCAGCTTCAATTACACCCCCCCAATCCACTCCTTGAACAAGGAGCTTTGTACGCTGGCTGACAAAGTTCAGGTTTCAATAAAATTATTTTACTTTCATCCTTCATCCGCTTCCCCAAACTACAGAGAGCAAAAATATACTCAGAGTGAAAAAATAATTTTTAACAATATTCATGAGTAAAAGTAATAGAGTGTGTGTAAATATGGCCACTGAGATCAAGTGGTGACAGTTTCATGCTTGAATACAATCTTCATGCGTCAGGCCTGAAGATTGCGGTCAAGCCTGAAACAGACTGTTGCCACTCAGTGTTCACTTGTGTGTGTATATATATATATATATATATATATATATATTATATTTGTTCTTGATTATACATCATTCCCCTTATAAATGCCCCGGTTTTAGTCTGGCCTTTTCTTTTACCTTGGGCCTTTTCTTCCTCTTTCTCAACTTTCTTTTCATGTATACATAAGGTTAGTAAATGCTAACCAGATTATAAATTTTCTTATATACATCGGCAGTGTAAATTGGCTAGATTTTAAATTTGGATCGTATAATCATTGATTGTGTCTAATGTCACTACAAATGTATTCACATTTTTCCGGTGTCTGTTTTTTTTTTAATTTTAGGTCAACGAATCGGTTGTGATTTATGCATCTGATAATAATTCATATTTATTTGTATCTCGTTCACTTAAACCGTTATTTAACTTCTTTCTTTAAAATATCTCTCTTTTAAATGTTATTCCCCGCCTTCATCTTAAGGCCTTTCCTGGTCTTCTTCCGTTACACTACTCTCTAGAGCTTTCAGACATTTCCCTCTCACCGTTGTTTCTCACTCCCACACATACACTATTACTGAATTTTTTTTTTTTCATACCCGAAGTTATATTTTCTGTTTTCTTTTTGAATTTGTCGGTCTGATGAATTGGATCGTGATTACGTTTCTTATGTAGTAAATTATAACCATGGAATATTAGTGTTTGAGCCTTTTATATTATATATGTAATTTGCGCGAATTTGTTTTTACGCGCTTGTGAATGTTTATGATTGATCGTTTAACGTCATATCAACTCCTTATGGGCCATTTAATGTCGAAATTTCATTTTCTTCTGAGCTTTGAAGTAATAAAAATATGTTATTTGGCTTTCACAATTGAATACATCGTAGTTGGTTGGTTGGTTGGTTGGTTGATTTTATTTTGCGGCATATCAACCTCTATGCAAAAATCTAAATATTTTGAACATGACTTCAACTAAATATATCTTGAACGCAATTGTATGTCTTCAACTACAGAAAAAAAATGTATTCTTGGTCATTTTGCTATAAAATGTTTTGTTGATATTTTTTAATACAAAAATGCATTGCTGATATTTTTACTGTTAAAATCTATTTTTATACTTTCATAGGATTTTTTTTGGTGTGTGTGTGTGGGGGGGAGGTGTCACTGCGGCCCTAATAGGTGCTACTACCCCAGATCAGGGTGGACCTGGAAACAACAAGAATTAACCTCTACCTCCCTATTAGAGGCCTTGCTGCCGGATGTAGTTTATAGTCATACCCAGGACTAGAATGTTTATGATCCCTACTAACATACATATAAGTATAGTACACTGTCAGAAATATGGCTATTCAGTTACGCTCAAGAACATTAATGTTATGGGCGACTATATATATAGTATATATATATATATATAACTGATACTTTATCATGGAATACTTGTTAACAAGTTAGTCGCCCATAACATTAATGGTCTTGAACATGTGTGTGTGTGTATATATATATATATATATATATATATATATATATATATATATATATAAGAGGCAGATATAAAATGTGAAAATGAGAGAATAGTATAAGTACTGTTTTTTGTTGTGTTTCGACCTTTGTAGCTGGTTTACTCCACTCCTCAGCAGACGGACAATTATTAAGAGGTTATTTTCTAGTGTGCAGGTGTTGTTTTGTTAGTGTTAGACAGGTGATAATTATGGCACTAAATTTCTTCGTTCAACGAAACAGCCTTCGAGGTAAATGATTGTTATCGGAACAAGATGGTTCCTTGAACAAACTGGCTGCTTCGATATAAACGTTGTTGCTCTCTGCAAGATGGCTTTTGTACAACTGAAGAACACACTCATCCATAAAAAGGTATCGTGCTAAAGGATTTTCCCATCAATGCAGCTTGCATATTCTCTTTGGTTATTAGGCTTTATGGCTTTTGGCCAGATAATTTTACTTCAAAAAGACTTATTTTAAAAGTCTTTAATGAAATTTATAGTCTTCAAGTGTCTTTTGTAATTGTTTGTTATTACCTTCAGCCAACAAACCTGATATGCTAATACAGTCCCAGATATAGCATAGGAAAATTGATACAATCTTTTCTTCATCCAGTTTGATCAGATACATTCAAGGAAAAGAGACCCAAATCTTCCATTCTTAAGTCTTCATAAAACAGACGCTAAGATAATGGAATTTAATAAGAGGATGTATAACGCCATTAAATAGATTAAGGAATGTCAAAAGTCAAATATAAATTGCGATTATATAAAATGTTTCACAAAAATTAAAAAAGAAGTCGACCAGGATAACGCTTTTAAGGCAAGCTGTCTTTGTAATTAAAGTGCTAAATCTTTAGAAATATAATGTAAATAGCAAACAAATGAAATGTTCAACACATTCCCAAATTAGATTTGGATAAGAGGTCATTGTATCTGACATGCCTGACCGCTCAGCCACGTAGGATTTCCGACTAAACAAAGCCCGAATAGACTGTTCGTAACTGTGGAACTTTCTGCTTTGAGCAGAGAGGAACCCGGATGAGGCTTTGCCGAAGAGCAAAGTTTCGTCCGGGGAGGTAGACAGACCCGGACTCGCTTATGCGGGTTCTACGGAAATATTTTTGGCCGAGTCTACGGGCTCGGAGAACCCACGGTAAACTCGGCCTTGTGCCACATACATTCCTAGTGGGGCGGGGCTGTTAAATATTAACAAAGCCCGAATAATGGCTTTTGAATACACACTTCTCACAGCAGATATGGATGTTTCGAGAATCGGCAGAGAAATGCGTGTTCAAAAGTCACTATTCAGGCTTTGTTTAAGTTTAAACTATAAGGTTTCCCCCCTTCAATGTAATCCCCACTCTAATGCACTTTTCCATCCTTCTCTGTTAGGCTTCTAGGCACTGTTGGAAGGATTCTTCTTGGATGACCCCCATCTTCGTCGTTATGGTCATCTTGATGGCCTCCACGCCTTCAAAACTTGTTCCTCTTGAGCTTGGGGAAAAGAAAGAAGTTACACAGAGCAAGATCAAGTGAATAGAGAGATTGTTACAGTACGGCAAGGTTTTTCTCGACCAGGAACTGCCGGATGCTCAGGGCTTTGTAAACAGGTGCATTGTCATGATGAAATAACCACGATTTGTCCTGCCACAAATGCACGTGAAAAAATGCAATGGTTGCAGAAAGCTTAGATTACATTTATATATTCCCAACATTGTTAGATGATAACACAATCAGCTTATCCCTCTTTTGCCGACATCACACCCAATCCCGTTACTTTTCAGATCGATTTCGTAGATAGGTACTGCCAAAAGATTCGCGTACATGATGAAAAAATTCCCAAAAAAAAAAGTTTTAAAATGAGCCTTTACATGATGAAAAATGTCCCAAGAGGAAGGAATTTAATAAAAAACATGGTTTTATCGTCAAAGAAAACAGAAAACTTTCAAAACAGAATTTATTATTAAGAATTTTTTGGAGATGGGGTGGGGGAGAGAAAGACGGATGTCTAATACATAAAGATACATTTCGTGGTGATGAAATTTTTAAAATGTGTTTACATAAATTATATATAATATATATATATATATATATATATATATATATATATATATATATATATATATTCATAATGTGTGACATCATTTGTTTACATTTGGATACGCATTGAGCAGATACGAATGTAGGTAAGAGAATCATGGAAGATTGTAGTTTAAAAAACAGTAAAATCGACCTTGCTAACCGAACGATCCTCTGTGGATAATTGGTAAAAGCACGTCAGGCTATATGACGGTTCCGTATAGGATACAGGTTTGTCGGAGTCCGAATATTTTCTATGAAAATTTCTCGGACATTCAGGCTGGTAAATGTTAATACTGTTTATTATAAACAGAGCATTTACTTAAATATTTGTATAAAAAGATATATAATTATCCTTTTTTTGAACGTTCGAAATTTTGTTTAACATTTTTGTTTTTCTTTCGTCAGCGGGTAACCATAAATTAATATAGGGAATTTTAGCGTCTTTTGCGGTGGAAAACACATTGATCTAATAATTGTCGGATTTTAATAAAACTTTCAGGACTTTTTCCCAACCGAATGAAATTATTTAAGAAATGTTTTTTGTTTTTTTAGAAAATTTTGGTAAAAATATATTTTTTTTTTTAAATCTTTTACCAAGTTTTTACAAGAACTGTATAATTTTTAATAATTTTTAATTAGAATAATGTACAATTTTTAAATCTTTTAAAATTCTGTATTAATTTGCATGGATTAGGTGATATTGTTATTAAGTTAAAACTATATTGCTATTCATAAATAGAAAATCTTACAATTCAGCGACCCCACCCCCAGTAATTTAAAAAGAATTTTTTTAAATTATGCGTGCATAAACGTGCCGATTTTTGTAAGTACGGACGTCCATACACGGCATTATCCGAAAATAATAGCGGTAACTATAGCAAATTTAAAGTCAAAGTACATCAAATTCAATAAGAACACTAAACTGTAAAGAATATTTTCTGAGATTTTTGAGGTTACGGGGTAGTTATAAATTATATTAAAAAAAGGCGTTCACGTTATATTCCTCAAGTAATTTTTACAGATACATTCCCCATAGAAAAAAAATTAAATTCCTGTCAGGTTGTCAATAAATTTTTCAACTCATTAAACATCTACATCCGAGTTAAATAATACATTCGTGCAAGATTATAAAACTAAAAGTACTATTTGTTTCAAATTTAAATCTTACTTATTATAAAACGCAGATTGTGTGTGTGTGTGTGTGTGTGTGTGTGTGTGTCTGTAACGTTTATATATTGGATCGGATTTCCTACATTTTTCAACCGATTTCAACAAAACTTCACAGGACTACATAAAATTACCTTGTGGTGGTTCTAACAGCGCCAAAAATGGGAAAAATATAATTGTTTTTGCACAAAATCAATTTGAAAACACGATTAAGAGACATCGTGAAAATGAAAGGGGGACAACTCACACCGGTTTGTTTGTGTGTGTGGGTTACTTTAAATATGGGAGCGGATTTCCTATATTTTTCAGCCGATAAAACAAAACTTCACTTTTTTTTTTGGCAGGTAGTGTTTCTTATTCTCTTGCACACCTTTTTCTTTATTTTTAACATTCAGAATGCTTTAAAAATTCCATTTACATGACAATTGTTTATAATAAAATTCTATTCAATCAGTAGACTCATAACGATTGAAAACAATGTTTTTGTTTGAGTTTGACCAATTCGTAAAAAATAAAAAAAAGATAATAATTAAGACATGTGTGTCCGTCAACCTTAAACAATAATCTAACGATCTCTACTGATTGTACGAATGCAAACATCGGAATAAATTCTTTATCTTTAGGGAAAGATAATGAAATCTAAACATACACAAGTCCTAACTAAAAATAATAACCGGAACGGGAAACTACTTTAAATACACATGGTGTCCAATTTTTTTACTGTATTCAATAAGTAAAAATCATAAATTGTAAAAGATTATTATATATTACAGAGAAGGCTACTAAATGAATAAGATTTGTTAGATCATAATTAATAAACCCAAATAAAGTTAATGTTTTTTGTATTAGAAACAACGAGTCAAAAATATATTCAAATCAGAATTCTAATTATGAATCACCACAAGCAAAATATGCATTTTTTTTACTGTATTCAATAAGTAAAAATCATAAATTGTAAAACTAAAAGATTACAGAAAGGCTACCTACATTTTTCAACCAATTTCAACAAAACTTCACTTTTTTTTTTGGCATGTAGTGTTTCTTATTCTCTTGCACACTTTTTTCTTTATTTTTACATTCAGAATGCTTTAAAAATTCCATTTACAAGACAATTGTTTATAATAAAATTCTATTCAATCGGTAGAGACTCATAACGATTGAAAATAATGTTTTTGTTTGAGTTTGACCAATTCGTAAAAAAAAAAAAAAAAAAAAAAAACTAATTAAGACATGCGTGTCCGTCAACCTTAAACAATAATCTTTGTCAATTTTATTTTTCAGTCTTTATGATGGTGGATACTTGATCTATCTCTTACTGTTATATCCCCGGGCAACGCCGGGCTCTACTGCTAGTTAGTTAATATTCCTCAAATAAAGTTTCAGAAAAATATATTTTATTTTTGAAAGATTTTTTTTTTTAATGAAGAGAATTACATTTTGGGCACAGATGGCTGAAATCCGCGAATTCTAGCGATTTCAAAACAAAACAAAACAAAAAAAAAAAAAAAAGAAAGCCAAGACCTAATATCAACTATGAAAACGGCTACAATGTGCTGACAGTGTTTGAAAAACAAAACATTCCCATCACTGTTGAAACATTAAAAATTTACACATTCAGTTAGATAAAAAAATCCCTGATAATAGTTAATAGAATAGCCGAAAGTTTTAGGATATATCGAACATTCGGACAATGTGTTTTTTTTATTTTTATACAGACTTTTTATCCAGAAAAGAAATCACTTATACGAACACAAGAAAAAATAATGAAAGCTACCTCCTCAGTCATCTTTAATGAAATTTGTATAAAGGAGGGTTGCTGCCCAAATACACAATATATGTTTGTGTATGAATAGCATTGTGGATTAAAGTGTTGGTTCTTGAATTTGGTAATTGTAAGTTCAGTCCCTGAGTCGGGCAGTGGATAAAAAGCATATAACTTAACAGTACTAAAAAAAAAGGGGGGCTGACCGAGATATCTCTAGACCTGGGCAGTGGGGCAAAGACAGTCTACCCCCATAGATTAAATAAAGGGTTCAGTTCAGAATTCCACGTAGGTTACCTAGGTCTGTTAATTTTATATCAAAACGCAGCACCTGTTTAAATTTAAAGTAAAGGTAAGCATCAAAAGTTTATTAAATATTTTGCGAGTGTCCAAATACTTCTTATATGAACACTATTACTGTATTATAATACTAATGCAAACGGGTATTTTTTTTAATTTCTCTTCTTTCATTCTTTTGATTTTGGAAAATATCAAAGGGAGAAGTGAAAAAAGCATTAAAATTGATCTCCAAAGAAACTTTGATTTTTGTAAGTAGCAGACAATGTGAAAAGCTTAAGTAAAAGAACAAAGGCACAAGCAAAAATGAAGCATAAAAAGAGCCCGTTGAAGTTTAACAAAAGCCATGGCCCGTTTGAAGATGGACAAAACACAAAGCTAAGAGAAAACATGGCAATAAAATAAACGCAAGAGAGTGAAAAAGAAAAACGACGAACTCTTAAAAGAAAAAGAGGAAACATGAAAAAAAATCAAAAGAAAATGAATGCTAAGAAAAAGATGAAGAAAAAACTCGAAAAGGATAAAAATGAAACAAAAAGATTGAACGTTAAGAAAGTTGAGAAATAAAGATGAGAAGGAAAAAAGAATACTGAAAGAGAAAAAAATTAAGCAGGAAACAAAGAAAGGCTCAAATAGGTTTAAAAAAAGAACGTGAAAGAATCAAGTAGAATGAGTTTCTTTAAGAAAGAAAGAAAATACAAACAAAAAGTAAGTAGAATCAATAAAATGTATTGCTTTATAGTTAAGTCAAATAAGGTGGTTGAAAAGAAAATAGTTTCGGACAATCAAGGATAATAACATGCGCATAAAGATCTTTAACATGTGAAAATATCGATGAAATAAGTGGAAATAGGTCTTTCTTCTGGAAAGACGAAATCAGATACAACAATGGAAAGTATAATTGATATTTCATTTTATCCCTTTCTTCCTATGAAATTACACAAAAGACATTAAGCATTTATTTATTTTTTATCTTTCTTTCACGTTGATCACCAATATATCAATCATTTACTGTCTTTTTTTTTTTTTTTCTTTACGTTAACAAAAAGTCAAACGTTCTTTCTTTTTCTTTCACACTAGCTACGATGAATTCAATCTTTTGTACCTTTAATTTCTTGCAGTGGCCATTTTGATGATCTCCGGGGTAAAAATCAAACTCTTCTTGAAGAAATTTATAGCTTGTCACTATCTGAACAAGGCGGTAAATAACAATTTTCTCAATGCGATTTTACGCTACTTCATAAAAAAAAGAAACATGTGACTTAAAACTTCTATAAAAAAAAAAATCAAAATAATTGTAAATAACCCTAAATCATGGGATTTTAGAAGGTGAAGGTTCCCCTTTGAGTAGAGTATTTGATATTTTGGTAAATGCAGGATTGGGTGAAGAAGAATGTGTTCTTGTGGTGGATAAGTAAATTGTAACGAATGCATGGCTCGCGAATCAGGTTAAGAATAGTTAATGACGACCAGCCTCACCACACTTCTCATGCAGCCTTGTGTACGTAAAAATACAATAAATATACACATTTTAATCAGAATCTGAGTTAATTCTAAAAACAGTAATTATATATACTAACCCAAAATCAGTCTTGAAAGTATTTTCATTAATAAATCTATTTATAAGAAAAGGTATACAAATGAAAACATTTGAAATAACATTTTCCATTTCACTGAAACAGAAATTAAATACTTCTGTATTCCCTTCTCTCTTTATTTCTTTCTCACTGAAACTACATAGTATTTTGGATATGTCTTTTCCATCTTTCAGTCCATCATTTATGAGGTATTGGCAAGAGACATAAAACATTTCTATCTTCCCTTTTTCCTTTCTTTTATTTTCTCACTGAAACCAAGTAGCATCACTGATCTATCAATTTCGCATTTTCACGCGGTCAAACGGAATAGTCCATTATTTATGAGGTATTGACAAGGCGTAACGGTCATGCGAACTAAGGAACTAACTAACTAACTAATGAAGAGAAGGACAAGCAGAGTTATAATAGAGATGTCATATGGAAAATCTGTAGAATTAAGCAAATATATGGAAAAGGAAAGTATAGAAAATTAAATACAAACATTTCAAAAAACGGATACAATTGGATAATTCAATTCTCTTATTTCGAATTGTCCTCATCATTCCACAGCGCGAATAACTATTGGCAAGTTAATGACATCTCTGACTTGCATACGGTTTACAGTCAATACAAACTTGATATTATTCAAATAAAGTTTTGTCCGCCTCAGGCAAACCGAAGAATGTATTACACTAAACGTTGGAACAACAAAAACAGCTAAAACAATAATCAAATCAGCAGAGCGGTCAGATCTTAGAATGGCTTAAGAAAATATACTGGGTATTATAAAAGTAATAAGATTCTTCTTCTATGTGTCGTTTCTCTTCAGAACAAGAAAGATCATGACCCTCCACAACATCCTATCCTTCGTAGCTCTAAATAATATTTGCCACTTTATCTGCCCGGTCCATTTATACTAATTCATTTGGTAGGTTATACGCTATTAACCGCTACCACTCTTCGATATGTCCTCTGAGTATCAAATTCTTCAAGCCCATCAGAGAACAATAATGACACCATAAAAAAGCGATTTATGAAGCTTAGATTGAAACGATTTTTCATCTTCTTCATTCTCCCCCTCCGCTCACTGCTTCATTCCTTTCCTCTATTTTTGCTGAGCAAGATTCCAAATCATCAGACGAGCAAAATGAAACTGCGGGTTCCATAAAGATTGTCTCAACATTGGCTTATTCGTGTGGTGCCAAAGAACATCTCAACCCATCCACATGTGAAGCGTGTGTGAGATTCGCTTAAAGCGACGGAATGGGGTGTCAGTTATAACGGGATTGCTAGCGATCTGTCCCAGTAGACAAATTCGGTAGCTTAGGCTGTTTGATACTCATTGGGTACCCAACAAATTACATAACTTCACTGTAGTTAGCAAACCAGAAATGTATTCAAATCTCACTATGTGTTTATCATAACTTTGTACCGGGCCTTAATTAGAAATACATATAACTAGGTCTGTTCATCTTTTCTCTTTAACTTCATTTTAGTTATGTAATATTACAAAGTGTTTACCATGTTTACCGACGTGAATAAAACGTCCAAATCGAAGAGAAGAATTTAAAAATGAAGTCCGAGAAACAAAAATTAAGTGAACTGGTCCACAACTGAAGCCTATTCACAATCTGTCTGCTATAAGCCTTATAAACTTATTTATTAAACTCAACACAAAATAGTGCAACATCCAGTGAGAATCGAATTCACTGAACCAGCGAACTTGAGTGCCAGACGAGTTCGCTATGGTAGGTGATCTGAGAATAATATATAAATAAGGAGAAAATAAACAAGAGAGAGAATGACGAATACGTAAACAGACTGAGAGATTAGTATGGACATATTATGATTCTTGGTCGACATTTGCAGCTTGTAAATATGAACAGAGATAGACCGATATCAATAGATTGATATAAAGACAGATATTGATAAACTTTGCGCAGCTGGCGCCTTTTGTTTTACGTCCTGTTTAAAATTTGATCGAAACAGAGAAACCACAGACATCAAATTCTGGCCGGACACGAAATCAAGAACGATGAAGACTTGTGAGATTAACAATGCATTTTTAAAGTAAAATTATTTGCAATGGTCTGCTGTAGAAAAGAAAAATAACGATGTGTCGACATTATGCTTATGCATAAGTTCGTAGCACCATCGTTGTATAATATTAGAGAAATTTTACTCAACTCTTTATTGGTTGTTAAATGAATGTATTTGAATTACTGTTTGCAAAAAGTTAATATCCTTTAACCTGGCGAAAATCCTGGCTGAATAAGAATGCAGATTTCATACTGCTGATTTACTGTGGCTTACGACCATATCACGTTGAAACACCGATTTTCGTTCGATCACTGAAGTTAAGCAATGTTGAGCCTAATCAGTAATCAGATGAGTAACAGATGGGAAATAGTAAATATTATAAGCTACCCGTCAGGCCGAGAAAACCAGCAGTGGATACAATCTCGCTACTTATACTATCAGGAGACATCAACATGTAGACGGACAGGTCGCAAGATCTACCTGGGTTTGGGTGAGTGGGGATGTTTAATCTAAGAAAAAGTGCAGTGGAAACGAGGCAACAAATCCCGGATTTTTATGGTAATGATGCAGTAGGTACAAATATCTCTCAGTAATGACAGACCTTTAAACAATGAAAACAGGTTGCACGAACGTGCACGCTAAACCGGTAAAAGACGAAAAGTTTCATTTTTTAAAGCTTAATTTTCTTTTTTCCCTAATTTTCACCCAATGCAAGGCCCAAGAACAACTCAAGGTAGAGGGTTACTGTGTGGAGTTGTAGTAGCGTAAGAAAGGGCAGGGTAAAAGTAAAGATAGCTAATTATAAACTTGAAGAGGTCAAGATTTAATTAGCAAATAAAATTTCAGAGTTCAGGTGGAGACTTTAGGAGTATAGAGTTGATGTAGATGTTAGAAGAAACCAGAAACCTAATCCTAAACAGGAAACGAGGGATAAGCCTCTAATCCGTTTCAAAAGACCGAGGAGGAGTCTGAACCGGACGATAGGCAAACCTATCTACTCCAATTGAGATAGGAAAAAATAGTAATATTTACTGAATAAAATTTCGAGATTTCAGGTGGAGACGTTCGAAGTACAGAGTTGAAGGTACCGGAAGCCCAATCCTAAACAGAAAACAAGGGATAAATCTCTACTCCTGTTCAAAAATTCGGAGAGGAGTATAAACCGGGCGATAGGCAAACCTATCTACTCCTATTAGGTGAACATATCTATTCCTATTTATGCTTATTTTCACTTTATTATATTCGTAGATCAAATATTTCTTAACACTATGATACTCCTTGAAGCATTCTACACACAACTTCATTGTGCATGCATCCTTTGCACTAAGTTGTCACCATTTAGCATCTTTTCTCTTCGAGAAATATGTAAAAATAACATATTTGAATTATTCTTCCACTTTTAATCGCAGACAAAACTCTTAGAAATGGGGTAATCTCATGAATCTTAAAGTTCTCAATTAGATTCGAATCAGGAATGAACGATATCCATATTGTTGAAAAGAGTTTGAGCCATCAATTGATGATAACGGCTGAGCTCAATGAAAAATCAATTAATGACGCTCGCCGTTTAAGTGTTAAAGTTTTTAAAATAATAAAGAAGATCTCGAGTTCAAAAAAAAAAAAAAAACGATTTGAATGACGTTAAAAAGACGAAGGAGTCTAACATTTGAAGGAAGATGCAGTACAAAAATACGTAAATTTGCAGAAGAATTAACGCTGTAGAAGTTGATGTATGAGCCTTAAAAAATCACAATCGAGGAATATGTATTCAACACGGGTAAGCATGTAAAGATTTGTACTTCTTTTCTTGTCCTGTACCGAAGAAAAAAAAAAACAATGTTTTTTTTAAAGAAAATACAAGAGATGAAAAACGAAGAACATCATCTCTCAAAATAAACAAAATCAAGTAAAGAAAATAATTCTCTGTGTTTGCATCAATCAATCGATGACATATATAACAGATCTCTATTCTGTCATTTATACTTGCATTAATTCCTGGCCATGATATACAAACTGTATGACGAAAGATGTTCACTCAAAGTTAGCTAAAAATTGCTGATGTCATCGTTTAATTACATTATTTATATTATTCGGACTGTTATCCTCATCTTCATTGCCATATTCAAAGTTTCGGCTGTTGTAAGCTCCGGCCTTCTTCAGGTGATTGGGATTTCGAACCGAATCCTTTATTTTGTCCACCTGGGTAGATTGTTCTAGTTCCACGTGCCATGCCTCTTTCGGATGTCTCAGTTATTTTCCCTTTAACTCAATTCCCCAAGTTTGGTTCACCACTGCTGTGGCCTGGTATTGAACTCACAACCCTTTGGGTCTAGTCACCGGATCTAACCAACGTTGTGTTCTTCAGGACATATGGCCTAGTGGATAAAGACGTTAGTTAGATCCACCCTGTTGGACAAAAAGGGTTTAGTTCGAAATTCTAATCACCTGCAGAAGGCCGGAGCGTACAACGGCCGAAACATTTTGAATATGACAATGAAGATGAGAATAGTCCGAATAATGTAAATAATGCAAGTAATCATAATACCTCATTTCAGAGATATAGACAGATGTCATTGTTTAAATATCGATATTTCCCTGCTGTTAAAAATGTTTCTTTTATGCAGAAAATGATTAAATTTAATCGGGGGGGGGGGCGATTGGTGGAGTAACGGTAAAATCATTGGGTAGCAACTTAAAAAAAAATAGAAACATTGCTTACATATCAGTCAGTTATGTGCCATGCGTGATACACCCTTAGGCGATCATGTATCTTTCGATACATGACTGACGAGGCAGATTTTTTCCCACAGTAGGTTGCCATTACTTTCTGCGGTAGACCAGTTGCCATCCAAGGCTACAGAACATGGTCTATCCTGCTATTTATCCATAAGTGAGGGGCATAGAAGAGGAAGATTCATACCTTTCTCAGTGGTATTAGCACGTAAGTGAATGTAATGGATTCGACTGGAATTCGAACTCGGTTCCCAGATTCCTCAATCCGAGCCGCTATCCATTACTCCACCGTGCTTACATATACTGAATTGAAATGCAATTTACACGAACCTAAAAGTGATTATTGTTTTAAATTCACTTCCTACTGGTAGAATTTACTGTTTCTTTATATATGTAGAGATTACAGTGAATGAGAATTATGACGCAGTAGTTTCTGCTTTTTTAATTGATTTCACCCCAAGCAAGGCAGTAAAGCCACTAAGATACAAGATGTTATTGAGTGTGAAAGAATTAGAAACAGAAACATTAGTAATGAGCGGGAACAAAAAGACTAATCAGGAGGACAATAGATGCAATTGACATTGCATTGAAATTTTTCAAGATTTAAGGTCACTGGAAAGAGAAGTGAGAGAAAAGAAACTGTTAACATAGAACCTACGGCTACAATCTAGTCAGTTCAATTGTCAATTGCTGAGATCTCGACGCCAGTCTAGTACTGCGTTTAAATTCATGAAGTCTAGGCACCATAGCGAACAATGACCATGAAAGTATTTAAAAGGCACAGAGGCAACCTTATGGCGGTGGGTCCACAAAAAATAAGTCTCCATACACTTTCATACGAAAAGAAAAAAATTGTTGTTAAAAAAAAAAAAAAAAAAAAAAAAAAATGTAAATTATACAATTTTAAATAATAGTTTTGAATTTTACCACAATTATGGATTCTTACGATACTGTAACGAACAGAGGACTACCAAAGCCACCTTTCTAGATCTATCAGGTCAGTTTTATTGTCTTTTTACAAAAAGATTAAGGTTGTGTCTAATATAAGAATGAGTGTTTAAAATTAAATAACGATCCTGGAAAGACACTTTGTTGATGAATTTTTAATAAAATTAAAAAGGAAGGCATGGAGCCGGAAGGGAGTTCCACAGGCGAGAAAAGAAACTTAACATAGAACCTACGGCTACAATGTAGCCAGTTCAACTGTCAACTGCTGAGATTTCGATGCCAGTCTAGTACTGCGCTTAAATTCATGAAGTCTAGGCACCATAGCGAAGAGCTCATCCGAACAATGAACCATGAAAGTATTTATAGAAAAGGCACATAGGAGCAATCTTACGGCTGTGCGAAAGTGACTGCAGACGAGCCGCCAGATCAAGACCGATAATATTACTGATTATTCTTTGGATTTTATCAAGGAGCTCAAGGTAAATATCAGGGGCATCAGGCTGTATGCAGCAGCAATATTCTAAGCATGGATGAATGGCAAACATAGATATGCAAGATAGATTCTGGAAAGAAAAATTGTTTCGCCCGAAAACCTACTTTCTTAGCAGCTGACCTAGCAATGGCTTCAACTGAGTTTTTCGACTTTATGTCAGCTGAGAATGTTAGCTTTAATAAATAATTGTAATTTCCGTTGTAGTAATATTTAGAAATGCATTTTATTGTAAAATAATTTACAAAGTATTTCCATATATGCTTTTAGCATTTGCTGCAACTCTGTACAAATAACTATTTGAGAGAATGAAACTATTGCAATATTTGTTTTAATAAAATCTTACCCGTGATCTTACAGATTAAGAAAACAGCTGGCATTAAAATAACCTTCAATTCAATTTCCTAACTGCACCATTTTCCCTGCTCTTTTTTCTTCATTTGTTTTTCTCCTTTCTTTTTCCTCTCAGTCTCTCTAAAATAATTTATTCATTTTCTGTCTTCACTCGTTCTTTAAGATGTACTCTTAGAAATATGTGCATGTGTGTTTCTTTCTTTTCCTTTCTTTCTTTTTCTTTCTTTCGACTTCCATATCCCCCTCAACAGTTATTTTGTTTCTCAGAATGGCCTTCGCTCACAGAGGAAGTCTATTATAAGACTCGCTAAATCGTGTAGACCTTAACATGCGCAGCTGGTGCCCCTGTTTTGCATCCGTTTCGAAATCTTAACTAATTCACACGTAGAGAAATATCCGAAAGTGATGAAGAATAATATTTAGCTGGGAAGTTCATGAGATTTATCAGCAAGAACCTTTTTCAAATCCCTGGAAGGTAATCGCAGAAACGGAGCAGCCAGTTAAAATAACAGAGGCCCCCACAAGAACATAAAAGACAGCATTTTTTATCATCATCATCATCAGAGCGGTTTCGACTTAAAGGTAACCAGCAAGTCAGTGTGATTGCTCATCTTCAGCAACTTTGAAAATACCTCTTATCATTCCTATCTAAACCGTCGTATCTTGTGCTAATTCAAACGGTAGCTGCAGATCTTACAAGCTTTGCAAAGTTTTTACGAATGATGAAATTTTATTGGTAGTTTTTATTGTCATTGTTCAATATGTATACTATGGTCAGTCGTCATCTCTCAATGGATGCTCTACATCCATTTTGAATTGATGACAGAAAGATTTCCTTAATATTTACTAATATTAGATTTCCAAAACTCTAAACGTGTTGTCTATTATTCGATCGAGCTAGCTTGGACATTTATACGTATATCACGCCAACCATCACGGTCCTGTATCAAGGTCGGAAGATTATAACAGTCCATGGCTTGGTGTCCAGAGCAGTAGATCACCTGCGAGTCTTTGTTTTGCTCGACAGCAGTGTCCTGCAAAGCGCATTCTGCATTCGTGTAAGATTCTACAAATATTAGGGATGGGTCCCTAGAACTGTAATTTAGTCGGATGTTGTCTCAAAGATATGTTACGTATAGCTCTCAGCATCCGAGGGTAGGTGCCATCAAGCTGAGACTCTAGGGTTTTAGTTAATATCCAAACAGTAACACCGCCTCTACAGTGGCTTAAAAGATTTAAACCGACGAAAAGTTAAATTAAAGCCTTATTTTACAAGATTCATACCAAAAACCACACAATGTAAACTTTGATTTATTTCACAACTCACATCAATTAAAAGTGACGGACATTTATTCGATACCCAACTAGAGTAAAATATGCTTAGTTAATATGGTGATGTTTTAATGGATGGATAAAATTGTATATCCATCCAGGGGAATACAAACTGGTAGAAAAATGAGCAAAGAGACAGTCTACAGTAACGTCCAACATTAGAGAATGAAAATTTGAAAAAAAAAAATTCTACTTTTATAGATACGTTCGTCATAAATTTGCAGTAAATACTGTTAAAACATTCTTTATTAACGGTAGACTTACATAAGTCTAGATTTCAGGGCAGTCGTTCTAATACATTTTACTCCTTGATACATTGGTCCCATGAATTTAGGCGTACTATTAGATTGGCTACTAAATCTCAGTGTTTTACTGTTGAAATAGGTAGACGTAAGTTTTAAACTAATAGTCCCTCCTGCACCTCTTGCCTGTGGAATTCTCTTCTGGCTTTTTGCTTCCCTGTCACATACGATCTTAGAAACTTTAAATGCAGCATCAATCAGCACATTCTCCCTTTCTGAATCCTGTCTTCTTATTGTCTTTTCTCCTCATTAAAGTTTTCTCATTTTCTTTCAGTCTTAGTGGCATTATCACCGTCCATGGGGTGAAATGATTAACAAAGAAAATGAGAATGCTCTTCTGACTTTGTAACAATTGTCATTTACTTCTCTTCATCTGTTCTTTTTGTTTTTAACTCTCTCTCTCACGACGTCTTCTATATTTCTCTTTCCTTTTTTGTCGCTTTCTTCTATTTGTTCTTCGCACATTTACCTCTTTCCTTGGTCTATCCTCCCTCTTTTTGTCTTCTACCTTTCTTTCTCTATTAGAGCATTTCACTTCTTTCCTCCTCACCTCTCGCATCTTTGCTGTTTTTTCTTCATTTCTTTGTGTTTTCTTCCTCATTTTTTTCTTTTATATCTATCTTTCATTTTCACAGTTTCTCAGATCTTTTTCATTTCACATTCTCGCTTCCGTTTTTGCTTTTATCCTTGAGGTCCTACTTCACTCCTTTCCTAACGATCAACAATATCCGGTCAGAACGGACATTGGACTTGCCATCTTGTCTACACTGAAGTTATTGTCAGATATTTTTCTTCACTAATCTGACCGAGGATTTACTGTCTTGGAGAAGAACAGCAGTGAATTGGTCACTGCATGTCAAAGAAAAGGGTTTATTAATTGTCAAATGTTGGTCACTTAGAGTTTTAAAATGTCCGAGTGCGGAAATCGTCACTCAAGATGTTAAATGTTTATGACTGTGGTCACATTAATTAAAGTTATTAATTGAAGGGTAGAATATCATTAAGTATTGCCCATAATAATATTAAAACTCGTAGCAATCATCTGACCACGAAACTACATTATTATCATTATTACTATTAGTAGGAATATTAGTATTAGTAGTAAGAACAACATAGCAGGCGTAAAAGCGACATGATTGTTTGCGTGTCAATCAGTATTTCTGTGTCTGCCTGTAGTGTCTGATAGTATTACGCACAAATATACATGTGGGTATACGTTGCAATATCTTGTTGGCCGATTGAGCACTATAGAGAAAGGGAATTTTAACGGCTGCTGCTACTGCTTAACGCACAGCTCTTCATAAGAATTGAGCCCTTTAGCTGATGGTCTAGCGTTTTTATATATATGTTAAAAGATTCCTTTTCTCTGCCGTGCGCCAATTGCTTAGGTGTAGATTCTCTGATGCCAAATCGGTCGAGTTTCGATCCCGGCTTGAAGCAATCTGATGTCTAGTCACACTGAGGAGCTCTGATACAGCGAAATATATATCATCCACAGAAAGACTATTTCATCTTGATTATATATATAACGAAGTAAATAAACACTAAAATAGTTGTTTAAAATAGTATGCGTTTAAAAGTGCTCAATATCAAGTTAGAAAAATCAAACCTGTAGAGCGATTTAATATCCTAAAATAATAAAACGCTGAATGGAACACTACCGCGGTTTCGACCGCCAAGGTATCATCAGGTAGTTAACGCGGCGAAATAAACACAGACAACAAAGCAAGAATTTAAATTTCTTAATGCGGCATCGGAATTTTTTCTATTCCTCATTACTTCCGGGGGAGGAGGAGTGGAAAAAATTGTTTTTTTCCAATTTCAACCGGGTTCATATAATCCTAAAGTCAACTTCCTCATGTACCTACGTTTTGCCATAATTTCGGACCTCCCATTCAACAAGCCAGCACCAGCCTTGAATGTTGCAATGGCCAACTTCTCCCGACACAGCTTACAGAATTGCTATTCACTTTATTAGTTTTTACTTTTAAGATATTCCATTTAATGTCCGAATTTATTTCATTTTTTTCTCTAAAACTCCAATAAAAGTTTGCTGGCCTTGTGCTGAACGTGCGTCCGGATATTTTAAATGACGAGGTATGGTTATACCACCTCTTTTTAAATTAGCCCTCAGTGCAACCACTGTATGTTTTTCAACTGCCATTGTCAATTTCTACCTCGGCACAATACACTACGCCTTCTGTGCAACATACCTCATTTAAGGTATAATTATTTTTTCTTCTGCAATTTCAAAGAACTTTAGTTCCACTCCTGCCATGTTCTTCAAGATTCGAATTTTTGTTCAACATTTTAATAATGTTGCCCAGGTTGCTAGTGCTTCACGGTGTTGTGATCAAATAATTTGTACAACTCGAACGTGTTTTGGGAAATGTTTATTTAAAAGGTTAAAGAATATTTTCCTTATACTAGTTCTTACTTGCATGTTGAAGAGAGGGTTGAACCAGATAATATTGCTTTTTTCTATTGTCACCTGTTCTTTCATCTATTTGGTCCTTGAAACACAGGCTGACATTGTGTCCCACCTCTCTTAATGCAGATACATATTTTTCATTGAATATTTCTTCATTTGAAGAATTTTTCAATAGTCTGCATTGCACACGTAACGGGATATATCTGATCATACTTAACAGGTGGTTGGATGCCGTATTTACGTATCTCAAAGCCGTATTAAGCTTCAGAAATGGTGAAATAGTTTCAGTCAACACCTTTAGCTCTGTCTAAAAACTGGGCTACTTTCCTGTTGTTTTTCCCTGTAAACCAGCTCTTTAAACATTTTGTGGCGTTTTTTCCTGATGGAATCATTCTCTCTTTTATTACCACCATTAGTCCATCATCACGGTATATTCCGTGGTCGGCGAGATGTGCAATATTATTTATTTTGCTCAAAATGTAGATTCCCATCCCATCAGTTCAGACACCTCTGCCCCGTCGAATGATCTTTGGGGAACATCGGTAGCGTTTCATTATTTTAGGTTTTTATATATATATATATATATATATATATATATATATATGCGTGTTTGTGGTGGATTCTCACGTCGTATTCGACTTATGAGGGTCAGCAACTCAGTTCCTAGGAACCGACATCCCAGACACCAGCACATATGATTTGATTATAGTGATGAAGGCTTTGTGCAGAACCAACCACACTTTTTGAAGGGCTGAATAGAGAGAGCTGGTGCACTACGTGCCACAAGGTCTCTAAACAACCTTCCGCAGGTTTTGAATTCTGATTTGCCCTTCTCCTAAACCAGTTGTCATCCAAGGCTACAAAACCCAGTCTGTACTGCTAATTGGAGGGAGAATAGGATTCATACATTTCCAAAAGTTATGAGCACGTAAGTGATGTAATAGATTCGACTGGAATTCGAACCCCGCTCTCCAATACCCAAGTGTGTGTGTGTATATATATATATATATATATATATATATATATATATATATATATTTGTTCTACTTCCTGTATTGTGCACTTTACGTGGTTGCTTTTACTAGTTTTGGAGTTTTTTTCTGAGCTTGAACTCTGGACGATTGTTTTCTCAGTTCCATGTTCTTACTTCTTTTTTTTTATTCCTCATTTTTCCCTGGTTTGTTCTACTACAAGCCGAAATACCCAAGGTTTTCCCAAGCGAGTACCACCATATATATGTGTGTGTGTGTGTGTAAAAACGAGTTTACCCGAACAGTCAAAAAATATTAAAAACAAAAAGACAGCCCGATTTTAGTAATTTTAATTTTCTGCATGAATAATCTAAGCTTTTATCTGTACAAACAAGTTTATTGCCACTTGCAATAAGAATTCTAAGTTTTAAATCATTAAAAACGAAAATATCCTAAGTTAAAAGAAAACTATAATAGACAACAACCTATTAGGAACCTGTTCTCTCTTCTGCCAAATGATAATTTTCGTCGTTGTGGAAACACGATGTTTGTTTAATGGTGTCGAGTAATTACCTCATTTTAACTGTCTGACTTCAGCATCTCGGACTCTTGGATTAGACAGTTTATGACAGATGTTAATGCATATAATTTCTACTTTGTATCTGATCACAAACTTTTTCTTACAAAACTGACAACACCAACCAATAAAATAGCTCGCTTCTGCTCTCATAAACTACAGACGACACCAAGGTATAACATTCAAGCCCTTAAAAATGAAAATGTAAAAGTAACGTTATATCATAAACTAGACTCCAAAATGATGTCCTTAATTTTGACCAAAACGGAGGACTCAAATAATACAGTATCATTGTTAGCCGAAGCACGTAAGGCTATTCCAGGAGTATCTAGACGGAAAAAACATCCTTCCGTTGGACAACATAGGCTCATTTGAAAACATTAATAGATGAAAAAAAAAAAAAAAAAAAAAAGGAGAAAAATCGAAGGAAGAATACCAAAGAATTGACAGACAAAAAGATAGTTAATGATCTGAAAAACCAATATCTTTGGAAATTTGAAAACCAAATTAATGAAGACGATATAGACGATATGTTGAAGTGCGGAGAAGGGCAAAACTCGCGATAACATCATACCACCCAAAGCAAAAAATGTCCTGGTCTCAAAGAATACTTTGAATCCCATTTCAACCACGACCAGACTAAGCTGATGATGCCAGCGGAAATAGAATATAAATCTATCTCCAAACATAAAGAGCAGCGAATCCTGTGATGAGAAAGTTAAGAAAGCTATAAAAAAAAAATAAAGAATAGTGAAGCCTCACTTGACATTGAGGCTGAAAAATAGCTTACCTTCTCTGAATTCAATAGAAATTTTCTCTATTTAATGAAGGGCGTCTAAAATTAAAAACGGATCCCCAAATGTGAGATATATAGCGTATTAATTCATTACGAAAACGAAAAGTTAGTCACGCGTTCAAAGGTATATCAATTATGGTGAAAGTATTAATGAACATTGTATTAACTAGACTCTCACACTTTTGTGAAAGTCAACGCCTCACAAAATAATTTGGTTTTCGTTTGGGTAATCGTTATAATGAAGACATATTTCAAACAACTCCAGGAAATTGCATACCACCCCAATAGGAAAGTGTATAACTGCTTTGTTGACTTCACATCAGTATATGACATTAATAGAGACTTCCTCTTTTCACCCATTAGAAACCATTTTCCAAGCTCTAACTCCACTGAATGTCGAGATCTGATTGGGGAAATATCGGTCTACAACGTCGTACACGTCAGATTAGGAACCCAATATGGAAGCATTTAAAATTCAATCAGGAGTACGACAAGGTGAAAATGAGGGCCCCAATCTATTTAGTCTCTTCATAGACTAAGCTCTGGTCACTGATCTGAAGAGATGAGCACTGATCCTTTAAGCACGCCATACTACATCACAAACGATGGAATAGGTATTCATAGTTTGAGAACAACAAAAGTTAACATTCTCTATCAAATGTTCCAAGATAAAGTTTTTCAAAAGAGAATCTATGATCTCAAATTGAAAGGAAAGCAATGATGGCATTTAACCTGAATCAATCATAAATAAATCAGGAAGTAGAATTAGAAAATACTAAACTGTACAACTACTCTGGCGTACAGATCAGTTGTAACTAATTTCAATGGGACAATGGCCTAGTGGATTAAAGCATTGGGGGGTTAGTGTTACAGTGATTGTGAGTTCAATCCCTGAGTCGGACAGTGTGTACTAGTACTTATTGGAAAAGGACAAGCAATAACTGAGTGCTACTAAATAAAAATAAGAAATAGACGATATCCCTGGACATGAGCAGTGAAACGAGAACAGATTACCCCGTAGATTAAATAAAGGGTTCAGTTCAGAATTCCCTATAGGTTAACCAGATTAATATACATCGAAAGAGACAACGATCAAAACGGTGTGATAACAAAAAAAGATGATGACAATAGTGCAAATATAAATAGTGTAAATAATATCAAATTTAGTATAGGAGGAAAGGAATTTGATCATAGAACATGCTGCACTAGGGGTAGTTTCACCCAATATCGCAAACAGCAAAAATAGTATTAAACTAAAATCACGTGTCCTGTTCTTAAATAGCCTTGTCAGACCAAAACTTTCATGTGGATGTCATACATAGCACTAAATCTATTCAGATATATCTAAACTATCAAAATATAAAAACAGTGATACACCCACCCACCCACTTTTTTTTTCATACGCAAGGGGCTCCAAATAATGGATAGGATAATTTGCTGAAGTAACAACACAAAAGTGACAAAAAGAATGAGCAATAGACTGAACAACTTTGGAATTTGAAGGATGTCTATGGTAGAAAGCAAATTAATTTAAGTGTTTTTTTTTGTTTTTTTACAATTTCTTCTATACATTAAAAATTATTAACATATTTTCATTCAACTGACTCTAGAAAATACTTTCATTTGATCAAAATTTAGATTAAAACCAAAAAAGCTTTCTTAATATATATGTATATAGTAATGACTAATTTTAAGCTTCGGAAATACGCACTTTTATTGCGTAGGAGGGTGTCGTCAGTGATGTAATTACTCAGGTCATTGGGTAGTTTCGGGCCTTGCAACATAATACCATCCTCGCTGAGTCGACCCCGTCAGAGCTGATCAGGCTCCGACGCACCCTCCTTCTGTACCACGCTATGCGACACTGATTTTTATAATTGTCTCAGCCGACTTGTACTCGATACTAGCAGGATACACATAGGGAAAGTCCATAGCGCTCAGGTAAGTTGGGTTATTAAAAAAAAAAAAAAAATTTTTAATTTGTTGCTAGTTTTTAAGTTTATATATTAAAAACAGTGATAATAATATGCCCCATCCTGAATGACTTTAGGTTAACCGATTAAAATAAATGTACTTATAAAATTTGAGTACAATAAACTACATCTATCTGCGTTTATACAAGTTTTCCAGTTGAAATGCCACTATGTTATCCCAAGCCCCCCCCACTCTCAAAAAAAAAAAAAAAATTTTTCTCCATGTATTATAATTTAATTACTTTTTGGTCTAAAATTATGTACAAGACATTAATTCCTTAATCCCCTGAAAGAATGAGTTTTTGCGAAAACTTAGAACTACGAAAGTCAAAAACATCGACGTGTGCACATATATACATACACACATATATATATATATATATATACACAAATACGCACACTCAAGTTAAAATTCCAATAAACTACCCTACGAAAGATAAATAACTAATATAAATAATAATAGTATACCCCGCCCCAAAAGACTGAAGGTTTGACGTGTAAAAACTAAAAAGAAAGAAGTTATACGAGCAAAAAATAAAAAATAAAAAGTAAAAAATAAGATAAAAAATTACATTGATATTAAATAGTGATGCTAATTTTTAGGATATTTTCAATTAATAAATTTTGTTGGTATATTTAATAAAAAATTGACATCAACTTTCTCCATTAATAATTGGTGATTCATATTTTTCTGTAAAATTCTAGTTTACTCATGCAAAAAATATAAATAAATTTAATTTAAAATAATTTTACACATCCTAGCCTCCAGTTAATTCTTAAGCAGCGAGACTGACTGGACTTCCCTTGTAACAAACCTAAGAAAAGGAAAACTGAGTTCAAAACCAGCCTGAGGTGGGATGGGCTCCATCAGGTTATCTTGTCCTAGACACTTCCACTGCTACTATAGCTGCAGTACATACGGTGTCCCTACAACCCTATTTGTTATGAGACTTCTGACTATAGTGCCATTTAGAACCTATTTACACCAGGTTCTCAATTTAATGAAAATTGAACAGTTTAAGAAATTATTTTTTAAAAATATGCTTTTTTTCTTTTACTTTCTTTAAACTTCTATTTTGTACTGGAGAGTTGGTATCAACCATGGTTGTTAGAATTTGTCTTTTAAATTACTAAAGAAATTTTTTTTTTTTACTAGACTTTGAAAAACATTTATATAATGGAATGCGGATTACTTTGCGGCGTGAATAAACTAGGATTTTACCATATTTTCTTTACAATTTCGAAACTTTGTACATAAACTATCTAGCTAGAGTGATTGACAAAAAGTTCGGTTTGCTATGTTCCTAAAACACATACAAAATTTGTCCAAAAATAGACATAATATAAAATGAATTTTAAAAGATCGTTATTTTCCTTTTTGAGTACGTTAAGAAAAGGAGAGTAGAAACGTTTTTTTTATGAATGTTAAAATAAAAGGAAAAAAAAGAGGCGTGTAACGCTGACATTGAAATCAGTTGTCTTGTTCAAGAAAAAAATTTTGAATAACTTTTTCGCTTTTAATAAAATGTTCTAAACATTCTTTGTTCATATAAGACTGATGCATTTTTTACTTAAGTCGGAATGTTTTTAAAGAAACAAATCTGAAAAAAGATTTAAATTTCTTTCGAATAATTTTGTGTTATTGCTTATGAATTTTTTTTCAGTAAACATGAGAAAACTGATGGATTTAACTGATTTTTGAAGCAAACGAATTTCAACTGAATCCGAAAAAGTAAAAATAACCCAGGTTTTTTTTTTTAATGGCAACGTCCGAAAATCCGAAACCAATTTTTAAATCTTTTGTCCTTTCTAGGCTTTCAAGACTTTGCAAACATTTCTACTTTATTTTTACCAGAAACTTTATTTAATTTTTGATATTTATTTTGTAACAATGATTTCAATTAAATAAAAAGGCAAACTACTCACAATGAAAAAACATAAAAATAGTCAAACGAATATATTCTTGCTTGATACTAATTAATTAAATCGGGTATAAAACTATAAAATAGTTGTAACTTATGTTTTGAAGAAAAAAATGTGGGTATGTAGGGAAAAAATAAAATAATCACTGGACTGATTTTCCTCGTCTTAGATTAGAACACGCGCCTGTTGTCATCACTTTTATTATCACGTTTTGTCATTGGCGTTGCAAGACAATCATTAAGAATGACTAATAATAAAATATACCAAAAATTGAAAAATCCACTCATATCTTAAAACAAAAATAAACATGCAAACTTAGTAATAAATAAAATTATAACAACAGTTTTAAGTTATTTAATTTTTATAGAAAAGAAAAACGATTTAAAAGTTGCCGAAAAGAAGATAGACTTTTTAAAAACAGAAAGACTGAATCAACCAGCTGATAGTTACTCAAAAATGAGACATCATCCATCCTATCAGCAAAATCAAGGTAAAAATGAATTTAAAAAAAAAAATCCTACCTTTCTTTGCTGTGATCCCTGAACTTTTGCCAGTTTTCCACCTCCACATGATTTAAAGAATTAAGACTTCGGCCCAACTCATCGTTTCTTAGCGAAGTTGAAGAAGAAATGGAAGAGAAAGAAGCGTTTAAGATGTTTTTCGAGCTGGGATGAGCCAAATTCTGTTCAGGGGTGTTGAAAACATATCCATCGGGAGTCACTTGGCTGAGAAACTTCACCCTGCTTGTACCGGACTCGATTCCTGGACATTTTCGTGCTTTACTGTCGTCAGAATCATTAACTAAATGCTTTGTGGTAGTGTCGCATGCAACCTGGGGAGTTGAGGAAGACGTACAGGACGACATGTTAGTGACCTCCTGAAGTCCCTGACCAATGTCCGGAGTCATTAACATATTATCTTCTGTCTCGGACGGTTGATCTGATAAGACTGCATTCACTCCAGGGGGTAGATTAAGCACGAGGATGTTCTGAACCTGGCCATTACTTGTGATTGTAGCCGCTGAAATCGATCCTTGTCTGGTGGTGTTGGGAAACGTGAGAGTGTAAATGGAGATGTCTAAACCATTTTGTCGTTGTTGGCAAGATGGACTTTCTCTTCATAATTGTTCCCAACTTCTTTGGAAGCAACAACTGAAATGCTCGGTGTCGGCAGAGACAGATTTAGACAAGAAGAGGAATCGGATTGGTCGCATCTGAGGGTTTAATCCACGGTAGGATCACTTTGTCTCTTGCCTGTAGAATCGTAAGCCCCGGGATCAATCGAATTTCCTTCGCGAGTGCCGGTCGGCCTTGTTGGCCGTTGCTCAGTCCAGTGACCTTTCACGGCCTAGGAAGGTCTTCTATCGTTTGTTCGTGGAGGGGGGGGGCGAAGGATTCCCTACGTGATACGCTCGGCTTGTCGGAGGATGAGTTTCGCTCTTACTGGTCTTGAGCGCCAGCGGCGGATTACCTCAGTAACCCTGAGTTTTCGCTTACCTGGCGATTGGCTCGGAATCGGCTGCCTCTCAATGACAAGGCCTTCATATAGGGCTTGGCGAATTTGCCAGACTGTGAACGGTGTGGCCTTGGTTTAGAAGAAACAGCTTCGCACGCCTTCTACCATTGCCCCCGGGTCCGCCCCTTATGGGACCATGTCGGCGAGCTGACAGCTCGTCTCGCTCCCGAAAAGCTTGTACCCATTGATCGCGCATATGCGTGTGACAATGTGTCGCCCCCGTATCCGGGGTGAAACGGATGGTGTTTCTGACGCTGCTGGCCACGGCTCAAATGGTGATTTGGACGACGCGGATGGAGGAAGACTTAAGGGGCACCCATCTTTCTCGTCAGGATCTGATCCAATTCTTTGAGCATCAGTTCTAGAAGAAGATCAGAACTGATAGAAAACGTCTTCAGCGAAAGCTGGGTGACTGAGGCGAGCCTGGTTCATTTGAACGGGGCTAGCCTTGATTTTCTCCTTTAGGTTAATCCTACGTCACATCGGGCGGCTTCCTGTGGAGCCCTCCCCCTGGTTAGGTTAGACAAGCTTTTGTATACCTAGTTAATGTGAGTAAGTGTTGTTCCTGACCTGTTCCCGGCCACATCTTTGGTTATGATCCAGGTTGAGATTCCCAACCTCCCCAGTTTGTTTTGGTCCCCTTTTATCTCGTCTGGATCAGCTTTATATTTTCCAATGCCCGTATGATTTTTCTATCCTTCTCCCATTCCCTTAGCGAGAGTGTCTCTTGATTTTGCCCCATGGGCAGAATACAGCGGCCTCTCGGTTTTGAGGGTTGGACGGGCCCTACTAACATCAGTTATGTTTAGTTTGTTTTGTGTTGTTTTTTAGTTATTATTGGGTTCCCTTCCCTCCCCTCTCATTATTCATGATTAGATTTTTATGTATTATTTATCATTAAAATTTTTATGGCATGGGGTGCGTTTTGTAGGTCCCCACCCCCTTGAGAGAATGCGATATTCTGGTGTATGGAGGATTGTGCAGTGACGGGCGAGTTTTTGTGGTGAGTGTGGAAATTGTAATGAGTGAATGGGTCATGAATCGGATTAGCTAGGTATAGGATAGTTAGTGTTGACCAGCCTCAACCCCTCCCCATTTTGGGCCATGTGCCGCAATTGTATTTTTTAATACAAAAAATATAGTCTCTTGCCTGTAGAACTCAAGCCTGGTGTCTCGTGACGAGAAATTTTACGAGGTGAAGGACTCGGAAAGTCGTCTATAGCATTATTTACATCATCCCTCGAGTGGATGTGTCTCGAGACGACTTCCAAAAGTTTTCCTTCATTTTCAAAAGTTTGATCTTGCCCGTTTTTCTCCGGAAGCTGCGTCATATCCGACATGTCTTGTTGAATCGATTTAGACTGCTCGTCATCATGGTCTTCCATGTTATTGTTAGAGATCAATTAATTAACTAGTTTTTGAGGTTTTTTCTCTCGTAAAAATAACACTGAAAATAAAAATAAGTTACTTTTTAGTTTTTTTAAGTTTAAAATTATGAAAATGGTCGGATTGAAGTTATTTTTTTCTTTTTCTTTTATTGACAGTAGATCGGAGGATGAGGTACTTGTTTCATAATTAATGTCATTTTCCCAGAAATTTTAAATAAAATGGCGGCACAATTCTTTATCCGTGACTGACGAGTATCATCAAAGCGTGAAGTGAGTGAAAACAATAATGGCTTTAATATACGCAATATATCATAAAATTTGAACTGGATTTAAAAAGAATTTTTAAAAGAAGAAAAAAAATCAATCTCAAAGAGAATGCTTAGCAAAAAAAAAAAAACCAAAAACATAAAAATTAAAAAGAAAATTGTTGTTAAAATTTTAAATCGACCGACGGGACACCAGGTCGAAGACGTCACAATATTTTTTTTAAATATAAAATAAAAATAATATTTATAAACAATAAAAACAAAATTAATAAGAAAATCTTACATTAAACACATTAAGTATTCTATATTAAGATCCTTCAATTTTTAATCTTAGTTCATTTTTTGTATACACCAGCTAGCTAGAAAGACCCACTTTAGTCTGGAACATGGCCGTTTAGTTTTGTAAGGATCGAACCCAATTATTCCCACATACATACACTTTCTTAGATCAATGATTAAAACGGTTTCAAGTGAAGACCATCCTTCATTCGAACCTCGTGGACTGGTTCTACAGAGTCACAAAGAACTGTACTAAATAACAAAAACCACATCACATCTCAAATCTTTCTTAGTATCATTTCAGGACAGCACCGTTTTAGTTATTCTTCAAATTACCAATTTCTATTTGGAACCCCCTCATACAATCTATAATAAATATATCGCTGGTCGAAAATGAAATTCAATCAAATTGAGTCTAACAATCTCAGTCCGGCTGTAATTCCATCATTCCTTTTGCTTCCTTCTCATTCCTAGTCAATTTTGTGTTTCTTCGTGTGTATGTCTGTCTCAATTCGCTTATATTAATCAAGTTTGCTCCTATCTATCTGTCTTTAGTTTGATTTCCCAATCTTCTTAAATGGAAAATGAACTCCTATTGGTAAATGTCGGTTCTTCTTGGAGAATGGATTCTGATCGTGTACCAGCCTGCATTTCCAAACAAGAACGAATCCCGGTCAAATCATATATGATTTGATTTCGTGGACAGTTGCGACCTTCAATTTACCATTGACATTTTTGGAAATATTTCCCGTACAGCTGGAAAATTGCTACAGAGTTTTTACTCAATTTGCGGATATTGATGCAAGCCTTTTCAAGAGTGTGTCACTGGTTTTCTTCTTCTTACCTTAAATGTCGTGTACCAAGTAGATTGACGACATTTTCGTATTAATTAAAAAAGAATTGAAAGAAGTAGAAGTACGTTATGATGATTACTTGACCGTTGATTAAACGCATATTATTCAGAACGCATTGGTGTCCAGTCGGGTGAACGATTTGTCAAGCAAAGAACACCAAGATGGCGGCAAAAGAGTAATTTCTTTTTCTTCCAATTTTTCTTCGGTAGCGTTTTTATGTTTCGTTGATTTCGAAATTCTTTTTCTTTTATTAAATATTGACTGTTTCATCTACTCCCCATGAGTGTAACTTCTATATTTCTGTTCTCATTTTATTTTTTTTTTCTGTCTTCCGTCATAATTGTAGTGTTATTGTTTCTTGCTCTTTTTATTATTTTTTTTTCAGTCAAAATTCCTGTTTTATGTCTCTTTACTATTTCTCTTTTTATTCTTTTTACCCTGCAGTTTATTATTTGGTGGATATTTTCCCACCGAATAAAAAATGTATTTTTCTTGAATTTCTTTTTTAAATTTTTTTTTTGTGGGTGGGGGATGGGGGGGTCGAAAAACATAGACACATCACTCTTTTCTCTTATTTATTCATTCTACTTTTCAATCTTACACATGATCCTTTTTCTTCAGAAATTCTTTCTTTCTTATACTTACGTCTTATTTCTTTTTTTCATTCATATATATATATATATATATATATATACACTTCTTTCATTCTATTTTAAAAGAACCATTTTCGTTGTTTCTTATAATCCTAGTTTCCTTCATCACTTTTTCCAATTTTTGATTTGTTCTTATAGTTTTTCCTTTTTCTTTCAATACGTTCTAAAATTATTTCAGTATCTTGAGCCGCGATCTACCATTCACTTTAAGCAGCACGAAAACCTCTAACTCCCAATTTTGGCGGCATGTAGATCTTAGGAAGCTTAGGTTGATGGAAAAGTTTTCTTCATTTTTTTTTTTTTTTAGAAACTCCTATTCATATAAATTCATACTATTATTATTCAATCATCGAAGCATTTCATGTGGTTTTCAATGACAGTACACTATCTTTCAGCTAAGTTGTCTATTCTCCTTAAAAAAAAAAAAAGTAACGATTTTCTGATATACTGAACTTGCTGAAATTGTTGTGAAGGCAAGGAATGTTGCATAGAATAAAATGAATTGACAGGAGAAAGAATTTCTCTATCCCAGTTCGGTAATCGTTTGCTATTTTTCATTTGCAACTTGAGGAAAGTACGGCATGGGGCAGTTGTTAAGTAGTAAAGACAACTGACTTTTTACATAGAAAAAAAACGTCTTAACTTTTTTTTTCATTCCTAATAACGAATTCCCATGGGATCCAAACCATTAGTAAATATATATGCAGATGATACCATAGTTTATAGTTGCACCCCCAAAAATCAAGATGACCAGAGCCTCCTCTGAACTTACTCGCTCTAACAACTCAATAGAAGAAAAAAACTAGCTTGTAACATACAGTACCTCCATAATCAAACTGGTAACGTTACATCATTGAGTAGAAGCTAACTTTTCTCCAGTTATGATAAACATGAATGATGCCCCTCACTTTTGAATGTCTATTGGCACTAAAGCTCACCCCAGACCTTAAATGGAACATATGACCCATCCCTAAATATGATGGGGGAAAAGAGTCTGTTCCCTATACCGTTCAAGAAAAGTACCTAACTCCTCCTGCAATGCTCTCTCTTTAAATTGGGTCAGTATTGCTGCCATATTTGGGCTGGAGCTGCCCGATTATCACTTTTTAGCTTTGTCAGAGTTCAGAATCGTTTGTTGGCGAGAAATTATTTTCAACCCTACAATCCCTTTCCCACAGACGAAACGTCGCAGGCCCATCGCAAATGTCCTGGCGAGCTACATTGCTTTGTTCCACCACTTCAGGCCTTTACAGCTAATCCGCCAAACTACGTATCATAAGGTTGAATCCTCCTCATTCTCCCCCATATTCCATTGGTATGAAGGAAGTTCCACTCAGAAAGTTTTGAACCTCTATTTTGTGGAACAAACTCCGAAATGATCCTTCCCTGATCACTAAAGCTGTTCGAGTCTAAGTTCAACCGTTATCATATATATATATATATATATATATATATATATATATATATATATATAATCTTACTCCGTCCTCTTATATCCACATAACAATCTCATTCAGTAGATCTCTACCTTGAGTGATTCTTGCGTCTTATATTAGGCGAACTTTTAGTAAAAAATAAAACAATGGTAGTGAAGACGGTCTGCTTAGGAAAAAGAAAATCTCCGATATAAAAATCCATATCGTGAGTGCATAAATTCCGGATTGGTATCTGGCACCCTCCCACCCCCACCCCCTTCTGAAGGAGAAAAGCTTTTTTTTTTTTTTTTGTATAAATATTTCCAGATCTGGTGTCAGAAGAGTCGGCTGATAAAAACTCGTAGCAAGATTATTATTATTAATAAATAAAATATAAAATAATAATGAATATCATAATTAAAATAAAATAAAACAGATAACATTGTTTAAGATAAATAAAAAATAAAAGTTCTCCCAGCATGCAACAGAAACTATTCCTTCCCGAAAATGGACTTCGACGCTGAATTCAGTCTCTTCGCCAACGGCCGTTGGAAGTCTTTAAAGACTTGTAACCAAAAATAAATACACACACACAAAAAAAAATAAAGTACGATTTTAATTTACAATTTAACAAGCTTTTAGTGTCATTTCTGTGTATGTTTTGATTCCTGTGAACACGAGGCTACTTCTGCTGCTATGATGTGACTGACCCCCCCATATCATTTGGTGCCCCCAACGTGCAAAAACATACTATTCCCCACAAAGTAACATAAAAATATCAAATCAAATATTTCCAGACCAGAGGGGGCCACCATGGCACCACGCTATGCGATCAGAAGAATGGATGAGGAAATCCGTATTAATGCGACAACGGTAATCAGAGAATAACTCCAACAGTTTCAAACTGATGTGTTACATGCGACCAGAGGAAAATAATTATGGCTACTCAAAGCCAAATTCTTTGAAGAGAACTATATCATGTTAGTAATCAATCTGCCAAAGGCGGAGATATTGAAAATATAAAGGACACTTGCCAGTAGTAGATTTCGTTTAGATTGTGATAATGATAGCTTTCCTGATCTAGCAAAGATTTTTCCTCTTTTTAATTATTGCAAGAAATATTTTAAAATAAATTTGTTGGCACAATCGACTTAATCACTTATGTGCCATACGTGATACACGCTTAGACGATCATGTATCTTTCGATAATTGACCGACGAGGTTGCCATTTCTTTCTGCGGTAGACCAGTTGCTACCCAAGGCTATAAAACCCAGTCTGTCCTTCTATTTACCCATAGCTGGGTGGGTATAGAAGAGGATTCATACCTTTCCCAAGGGTATCACTACGTAAGTGAATGTAATGGATTCGAACTCGGCTCTCTGATTCCTCAATCCGAGCTGCTATCCATTGCTCCACTGTATCGACTATATTCTCTAAAAGTGTGAATTTTTTTTTTTTTAGTAAGAAGAGAAATACTACAGTTTAAACACTGACTGAATGTTTCCCCAGGCTAGAAAATGAATTGACAGATTTCACATGCAATAAACACCTGAAAAAAAACTGCAATACACTTCTAAGATTTTCTTAACATTGGGCGTAATATGGCGCTGGGAACTTATGAATCAAACTAATATTTATACTGTAATTTCCAAAGAATTTCACAAATAAACACCGCATTCCAGACACCTAGAAACCCTTTCAATTTTTCCAGTGAAATTTGGAGAAAAATATAAAGTTTAGGAATAGTATAGCATTGCCTTTTTTCAACAGTCGCCTTGACAGAGGCTACCTGAAATATAGTTTGCTGTCATAGGTAGTTAGGTAGCTAGGAGTAACGGAAGAGAGAACGGAAGAAAGAAAAAAAAAAACGGAAATCTAAAATGAAAATTTTTATTCGTTGAAAATGAATGCCAACTATCATAACGATATGTTCCAATCTGTGGTCTTTTGAAGGCTCGGAATCTGTTGAGACCGAACGGCGACCACCATAGAATTAATTTATTCTTTTGGTTTCTTGCCAGTTTGCCTTTTATGAAAAGAACTGGACGAACTATAAAATTATCTCCTATAGATTCTGGTATGACTTGTTTGTTTTTAATTATTCTCAACATATGTGTTGGACAATCCGATTCGTCGACAGACATGTATTTATCTAGCACAAGAACGTCAACAGTGGAAAAGAGAGTCGATTTTCAAGTAAAATACTGAAGACGTCGACAATAAGATCAGCCTTTCTTTATTTTCTTTCTCTTTACTTTCTTCCATCTGTATTAAGGCTTGGTTTATAAATCGATCGAATGGCTTTATCGATATTTATGAAGCATAACTTTATATAGCGCAAGAATAAATATGGGAAAATAGAATTGTAATTCTCTAGTATTCAAAGCTATGTGTGTCTGCTTTCGAGGTCCCTGAGGATTTTGACAGTCGTTCTCATCAGGAAAACCTTGAACCTTAACATCTTCACTATTTAATGAAGAATATTGTAAGCGATAATAAGAGTGAAGATTGTGCATAAAAATAGTAATATTCTGTCAGTAATATTTGTCTTAATTCCAGACGATTGACAATCCATTTTCTCGTCTTTAAAGCATTTCTGTAGTAAAAATGATTTACCAAGCATTTCAATAGCAAACTTTTTTACATAACACACACACACACACATATATATATATATGAAGAAATATAGTCTTAAGGTGTGCTATATTTATGGGATGAAGATTAGAGATAGAGCGTGTGTAAATATAAAAGTGAACATAGAAGTCAACACTTAGAGGCGACAGGCTGTTTCATGCTAGACGCAATCGTCAGGCAACGAGTGCTATTATTTTTCTCGGCTATTTATATATACAAGTCAGTGGTGCATTGTGGGTAGTCTATTTTGGTGGTTATTTTACCGGAAGTCGTTTATTTGTTTATTTATTTATTTGTGTTAAATTATTTTGCTTGTTTTTATTTCGTAGCTTATATATTTATTTTTATTTTAATCGGTGTTTTTATTAACGTAGTAAAAATTTGTTCATATCGCTTATTTAATAGTTTTGTTTTGGTTTGGGAAGATAATTAAAGCTATTTATTCAATTTTGGGGTTGATTGTTGCAGTTTATTCTAACTATTATTTTCGAGTTTTTATTTGTTTATTACTTCATGTATTTATTTGAATTGATTACCTTTTTTTTTTTTTTAACGTTAATTTATCGGGACAGTTTGTTAGTTTATTTGGATGATTTAGTTTTTTATTAATTTTTTTTTGTTTTTTTATTATTTTTATTTTGTATATTTTATTTACTCTTTTCGGTTTTCGATTTTAAGTAAGGTAGTATTTTTTTCTTTTTCGTTATATAACAGTTATAGTTATTTTTCGTCCGATTTTTGGTTTGATTTTTAGTTTATTTTTTGGTTTGTTAATTTATTTTACTTTATTTATTTGGGTCCATTGATTCTATTTTTTATTTTTTATTTATTTATTCTATTTCGTCTATTCTAACGGGTGTGATTTGGTAATTTGTTTGGGTTAATTTATTTTAGTTTTATTGTCATTTTGTTTATTTATTTTATTATTTTATTTTTTCAGTTTTCGATTTTTAAGTAACGTAGTAAAAATTTGTTTTCATGTCTGCATTTTGAGATGAGCTCGGATCTTTTATTTAATAATTTATTTTGGTCTGAGAAGGTAATGATAGCTATTTTTTTCCTCCAAGCAAAGTTTGCAAGTTTTTGATTGGTTGTTGTAGGCTGATGATCTTTCCCTTATTTTTCAAGATATTTTTGGTATGATGTGCGTTTTGTTTTTAATTTCCCAGATATACTTAGAAAGCATTGTGCTGTTCACATACTTACTATTTGTGAAAGATGTTTTGTGTGCATAATTTCTTTGTTATGTGTTCAATAAATTTCAGCTTTTGCTTTCCGATTCCAGTGGATATTACTGGCGGCAGAATATAAATGCCACGATATGCTGCAAATTCTGTATTAAAGGGACTTAATTTGTGATTGGATCTGTAGATAAATAAACTTTTAAGATATGCTTAAATATATGTATATATTAAATAATAGTTTAGTTTATTGTTTCCATTTATAGCACAGGGGTGGGGTAGAGAAATATTTTTGTTTACTTTTACATTGATATTCATGCAGTACTGAACGGGAAGAAAATGCAGAGCAACATTAAATTGCTCTGCATTTTTGATATTATATAAGAACAAAGTAAATACAAAATTATTTGAATATGACCGCCATTTTTTTTTTACAGCTCTACATAAATAGCATCCTCCATTAAAATTGAAATAGTTGCATATTTCCCTGGATTTCTCATCTCACGTTGCAGATAAATTGCGTATTACATTATAAAAGAAATTTTTCGGCTTTGAATTGTTTAGTTATTTGATTAATTTTCCGATACATTAAATTTATTAGAATGCCAATGATCAGTGGCTGAACTCAGGTAAATATGTCCGAATTTCAGATGCCGATTTCCAAGTCAGGTAACTTTGCATTCCCCATTTCAAAGATTAACTTAAAATCTTTTTCTTTCAATTTCCTTTGGTTTGACCTTGCAAATCCCTAATCTAAACTTAGTCTGAAAGAATTCAGAATGTATCGAGTGAGAGATAAACAAAACAAATGAAGAAAACGATAATAAGTAATATATAAAGATATATGACCAACTTGGTGGTTGAAGTTGTTGCATATTTTCTAAATTTACAAGTGATTAATATTTGAAATTTGTATACAATGTTCCCCACTTATCAGTAGTTTCTCATTCCACATTTTTAGTTACACGCGGTCAACCTCAGAAATCTTTTAATTTAATTTTTTACTAATGTTCACTCAATACAAGGCCCAAGAGCCACTCAAGTTAGAGGTTTAATGAATGAGGTTGTATAGGGAAGATAACTGTTTTTCTATACCTGAAGAGGTTGAGATTGCAGTGATCTTAGAAGCATTCACTCGGGAACCTGTTTCACATTATGTATCATGACCCATGAGTACGTGAGAGTTCATAGCTCTCCCATGTTGCTGTAAACAATGTTTGTCTCCTGACTGTCCATCCTCCCCCTTGCAAGGTTATCATAAACAAGCTCATTAGTAGGTTACGATTTCGTCTTCAATATGACGTGTGCGTGTTAAATTCTTCAAGCCCTCTTATTTGCGTGTTCCAGAAATTCACTGTCACTTTCTGATTCTGAGTAAAATTGTCTTTTCTTTTTTATTTTTTATCGTTGCTCATATTTCGTCCACAGTACTCTCGGTATCTTAAACCACTTGTCTGTTAAGTTACCTTTTCATCAATGAGGAAATTATTCAGCAGCCAATCCTATATAGAAAGATTTACGTTACGAAGTTCTTTTTTGTTTCCTGTTTCTTAATATTTTAGAAGGCATCTTTCGCGATTCCAATGCGTCTTCGGATTTGTGTGTTACGTTTTCCGTAGACTGTTATAACAGCTCAGTTAAATTTCTGCATTTGTTTGATTCTGATGCCTCTAATTTTGGGCATACATCCTCTTTTCTTACAATTGATGATTAGTCTTTCCTTTTTTATTTCTTTTATCGCCTTTTCTAGTAGTTTTTGTAATTTTCTTTTTGTATCTGTCTTCGAACCCAGAAAGAAACAATTCATAATTTTTACTTTATAATCATCCTGAAGTGCAAAAGTGGAGATGCTGACAATGCGGTTATGTCAAAGAGATGCTGTAAAATAATTCTTCATATGCCGTGTCCCTTCAAAATATTGCTGAACATGGCTCTCCACAACTTCCTGTTCTTAGTAACTTTAGTAATCTTTCCTAAAACATGTTCTGCCTTCCTCTGTCCCTCTTGCCTTCAATGTTATGTGAGTGTCGAATTATCCAAGCCCTCTTTCCTCATTATGTGCACTAGAAATTTCAACTGTCTCTTTCTGATGTTAAGAATAAGTATCCTTTTTCTTTTCATTTTCTCTAAAACTTCGTCGTTGCTCATATGTTCAGTCCATAGTATTTTCAGCTTCCTTCTGTAGGATCCCATTTTTTTTTGGTTCAAGTCTCTTCTTTATCTATGAGGAGATTATCCAGCATTCACTGCCATATAGCAGGACCGATATCGCGTAACAGTTCATTACTCTTGTTTCTAACCAGATTTTCCTTTTTCTTAATACTTTGTTTAGATTTTGGAAGTCATCTTTTGCTATCCCAATGCACCATCGGATTTCGGTGTTGTACTTTCCGTCCTCTGTTCAAACACTTTCTGGATATTTAAATTGTTGTACTTGCTTGACTTTGGCGTCTCCAATTTGTAAAATGAAAGTTCTCAACTTGCTAAATAAAAAAAAATCGGATACTGAGAAATACGATAAGAACGAATCATCTATTTCTTATTGAGCCTAATTCATGAATTCGATTTTTTCGTAGTTATGTATGTAAAGGGGAAAAACAGTATATTTAAAGTTCGGTATTATCCATAGTTTCTGGCATCCGTTGGGTGTCTTGGCACAAGTCTCTAGCTCGTGAGAAGGATCAATGTTTTTAAGACCGGCACTCTTTTTATTTGGAATTTTGGCGCAACATAATCTTCTACCTTCATGAAAAATGATGAGAAAAATCTTTTACAAAAATGTTCATTTTATTTTTATCAACCTTCCCGGAGTGTTATGATACAGAGAAAAATAATAGCGATAAAGAAAAGCGTTTGCTAATATGTTAAGATTCTAACCTGAAAATAGTCTTGGAAAAAAGAGATTAAAGAATGACTTTTGCCAATCTTCTAAATAGAGGAAATTTGCTTAGAAAATCAACATTCGAATACTGTCTTCATCTTCACTGGAACACCGCTCTCTAAAACATACGCTTAATCCCAATTAAATCGATGCCGTAGAATCAGCCATTTATTTATTTATTTATAGCCATTTTTTTTATTTACTTTTTTCGACCGTCATCGCGTTTCTACGATCACGTGATGGAGTTCAAGTAATGCACGAAAGAACGATCCCCCCCTCTAATTAATCAGCGGCAAATACGATCATTTTTATTCGGTTGCTTCCTTATAATAGGAAGCTCTTATCTCACTCTTTCTTTTATTCCCTGTCTATTCCCAGAGCTACAGGACAGAATGCACAGCTATTATCTACCACGTCAAGACAAACTGAGCCAATCTAAAATTCCAAAGACAAATTGCATGGATATTACGAATTTTACAACGACAGAAAGGTACTGAGAACGAGTACCAACGCCTTCGAGCATTCGAAACTATTTTGTCCTGAATATTGATTTAACGATGGAATCAAACAGATTAATCATCCACCGAACAAGAAAGCGCGCACACACATTTACATATAACTTGGTTTAGCTTGGCACATGTAATCACATCAACGTAGACATCACTATATAATGTGTGGAGGAATGGATAGCAGCTCAGATTGAGAAATCGAAAAGCCGTGTTCGAATTCCAATCGAGTTTATTAGTTTCACTTACATGATAATGCCTTTGGAAAAGGTATGAATCCATCTCTTTTCCCCTAGCTATGCGTAACTAATAGAACAGACTTGGTCTATAGTCGTGTTTGGCGACTAGTCTAGGAGAAAGAAAGCTCTGAATTCAAGCCAGCATGGCAAGGGTTGGGCTATCTTTCCTAGGAAACACCAGTATATGTGGTGCCTCTACAACTCTAATGGGTTACGAGACTCGTGATATATATATATATATATATATATATATATATATATATATATATATATATATTAAAATAAAGAGAAAGAACAGTAAGATTATAATCCAGTGTTTTTATTAATTATTTTAAAAAAAAAACAGTGCTCAATACAAAAAAAAAAAAACAGTGCTCAATACAATTCTGCAGAGCATAAATATTATAAATTTAGTAATTTAAAAATATGGTTTCATCGCTACACAGGAATTACCACGTTTCAAAAACGGAAACTAAAAGCTTCAAATTTAATTGTAGAATTAAATTAAAATCCCTACTACTGTTTCATTTTCAAGCGAATTTGGGAATAACTTATTTTGAAATTTACTGAGTTTTATAATCATATACATTCTTAACATTAGTTTCTAAGGATACGGGAAAATTCAATCATTTTGACTAGGGGTGGTAGGGTATCCATTATATATATTGGAAAGAGAGAGAGAGAGTATTTAGGAGAAACTGAAAAATTGAATGAAACGTGAAATGGCTTAATAAAGAGAAGGAATTAAATTATTTTGAACTGTCGGTACGTTGATGCAATCTCTTTCAAAAATGGGAGAAAGAACGGTATAGCTTAGGATCGCGCACGCATATCAAACGCTTATTTTGAAAATCGCACTAAAATGATTGAAACATTCAGAAGGAAGAAAAAATATATATAACAATATTTATTTATTCATTCATTCAGAATTTTTAAAAGTTTTTAAAACTGGCTACTCCTGTATGCCTAAGGAATAATTATATATTATAGATAGAAAGATGAAGGTAGAAGTGTGTGTGTGTAGGAATTATTAACCAGACTATATTGCCAACCTTTTGGATTTTATGGCAGGCGCATAGTAACTGTGTAGCACTCACCCTGTCTTGTCCGCCATGCAGTTTGTTAAATGTCACTAGCAAACAAATCCTTTCAGCCTCTGGACAAAATGAAAAACGATGCATGCGTGGTCTACGCGTGATTAAATACTGTCAAGTTTGCGGTGGCGATCATATGCTGTGGGTATCGTTAGGTTTACAAACATACAAAACGGCGAGCACAATGTATAGCCATACTCTATTAAAGATACTTTTTAAAATTATAGAGACATCGTTAAAAAAATTAATGGAAATAAACGAAGTGATGGGAAACTTTATATAATAAATTATAACGATTATCTTATTAAATAGTCAAAGTGCTATTAGAAATTTAAAATATGATTACAATTTTTCTACTCGAATTACAAACCTTTGAATCAGAAATCAAAGGCAACATTAATTTAACCTGATTACAAGTGCGCTTTCTAAGACCAGATTAAATGAGTCACATATGAGAACCGAACCCATTATTGAATTAATGTTGATGCCTCCTGAGACGAAGTAGATGTAACCCAAGCATTACGGACGAAGAAGAATATACCAGGAGGGTGCTAAAAAGCGCTCCTCACCCCGCAAAAAAAAAAACAAACAAAAAAAAACACAACACTATTGTAATGTTTAGTCACATTTGTTCATGAATATTTATTGTATAATTTATACAAATGTGCCAAAAGGCCAAATAATTATTGAGATTTATTGTATAAAAATATACAATTATGGCACAAGGCCGAAAAAGTGGGGGATGGGTTGAGGCTGATCTAGCTAATTCGATTCACGACCCATTCACTCATTACAATTCGTACATTCACCACAAGAACTCATCTGTTACCAATATACCATAATGCCGCATACTCCCAGGAAAACCTAAAAAAAAAAATCAATGACATAAAAATTGGATGATTATAAAAATTTATACATAAAAATCTGATGATTTATAATGAGAGGAGAGGGGAGGGGATGACCCCCCCCCAAAAAAAAAACAAACTAAATATCAAAACAAACCATATAAAGATAATTGATGTTAGCAGGACCCAACCATACCTTAAAAAACAGAGGCCGCTGTATTCTGCCCTTGGAAAATTCAAATAGGCTCTCTCGCTAAGAGAGAGGCAAAGGAGAAAATAAATACGGGTATAGGGAGTAAAGAAAGCGGGGGCCAAAAAGAAACTGAGGAAGTTGGGAATCTCAACTTGCATCATAACCAAAGATGTAGCCGGGAGTAGGCCAGAAACACCACTTACTCACATTAACTAGGTACACAAAGCTTGTCTACATTAACCAGCGAAGGACTCCACAGGAACCCACAAACAGTTATTTGTGAATGATGATTTTGTAAGATAACATTTCCATTTAATTCAAATAAATCGTCTTTTTCATCATGTTATGCTCTTTTTTTAGCGATCTCATGGAGGTACCTATATGCTTAACTATAACAACTAAGTGGTGAATTCTATCTTTACTGTGTACTCTAGACTTGCAGCCTTGTAACAAACCTTAGAAATGATCAACCACCTTCTGCAAGGATGAGGGCAAACGATGTCAATTATGTTGATAACCATTTTTATACTATCGTACTTCTGGGAAGATTCCGACTTGCACTACTTCCCTCGGAGAATGCAACTGGCACCAGAGTCAATAATTATGAAAACAATTTTTGATTCATAAATTCATCAACATTTACTGAATTATTAAAATATGTGAACCAACTGTAAGGAAATCCTTATTTACCATTTAATAAAGTTCGAACCGATTGGCAATTAACCAATGTTTTGCCAACCATCCCAATAAACAGTAGTGCAATTAAACAATTTAATAAATAGTGTTTATTGTTTTTGTTGCGAAGAAAATAACAAAATTGTATAAAATGTACAAATTTTAACTTCATGTATTTCGGTCTTATTAAAATTCTAACCATGGCTTTTTAAAACAATAAATATTGCCTAGAAGTGAACGTACTTAAAATAATAGCGGCGTCAATTGAAAAACCAAAACATTGAATACACCTTTTTTCGTAGGCAGGAAGGTTAAAGATTACTATCAAATCAAGGACGAATTGTGTTAGAAAAAAAGTTACTTAAAACAGTAAGAGAAAGTGGTGGGAAGTCATGATCGTCCACGTTGTTCTGTGTGTGTATGTTTGTGTATGTTGATATAATAGAACAGTTAGATTGATGATCCAAAGTTCTTTAGTATTTTTGTTTTTAAAAAAACAGTGCTCGATACAGAAGTAGAGCCTAGATTATAATTTTTTTTTCAAATATGATTCCATCGCGACACAGAAATTAATGTTTCGAAACTGGTCATCAATATTCAAGTTTAATTTCAATATTAAACCTTAACTGTGGAATGACTGTTTCATCCTCAAGCGATGTTTGGAATAACTAAGCAATGAAAAGTTTTACTTATTTATAATATTGAAATAGAGGTGTAATCTGGGTTAGTTTTTCATTATCAAGGGGGGGTCCCTGCGTTGATGAAAATAGGGGTGTTTGTTATATGTCAAGTTTTTGGAGTCGTGTAAGATTGGGTTGATTTTTTTTTTTTTGTAAGGTTGGGTTAGGGTACCGTAACTACATCAGAGTTTTAGCAGGTAGTAATAAAAAAAAAACAAAAAAAAAACAACGGATCCTGATAAAATTAGCCATCGTAGCCAGACAAAAAAAAAAACCTCTTTTGATCCCTCCCAACAATTCTTGGGCCGACGAAGAAAGTATTTAAAAGAAATTCTGATGCTAACGACGTGCGTTGGTTTGAGAACTTTAAACACTGCTTTATATTATGGCTTCTCTTGTAGAGTAGTGGTTACCAAGTTATTATCACAACTTAGATCCTCACTGAGTGGTTGGTTTGCTGGTTCTCAACTCGTGTATGCTAAAATTAGTATTTTGCATACAGAAATTAAATGTCTATCATCGTTATTCATGATTCTTACCCAAAAAAAAAACTGCCACTAATATTTGTTCACAAATTCGTGATAAAAATGATTTCATTATTTTTTTCAAATCGCTATTTTTCTTTCTTTCTCCATTTCTGATATCAATAGCTTTCAGTAAAGAAAAGCGTAATACTGACGATCCACGAACGGGTGCCATGCAGAGTAAAATACTTTGCTGCAGTTAGAATGCATAAATAAAATCAAATAATAACGATAGCAAATCAAAAATAAATAAAACCCTTTTCAGGGAAATCGTGCGAAAATAACAAAGGTAACTAAACTTACAAAAGAAATTTGACAACAGTTTAAACCAAGTGATTATTAAAAGAAGTTTTACTATCATATTCTTTTCTTTTTTTCAATTTTGTTTGTCTTTAGTTAATCTATAAACAGTGTTTTCTCTACACGTGTCAGTGACAGAAATAAAAATATAGAAAAAAGAATTAACAAAGTCAGAATAAATCGGATACTGGCGGGTGTTTATTTAAAGTGGCAAAAAGAAAAAATTCGAATAAAACTCGTTACAAAATGGGTTGTGGGAAGTCAGTTTGTACTGATTAAGTTGTAATTGTATTTACTTGATTTTTTTCTTTTTAAACGAGGTATTGCGAAAATGTAACTATACAGCTTTAAAGTTTATCTCCTGTCACCTTTTTGCTGTCGAAAAATGGGTCTTCAACAATAAAATGGATGTAAGTTCGAATCTCCCCGAAAAATGATCATTTTCGATCAGCGATGTTTATAAATGGCCGTATAATAACGGTTCGAGTACTTAGAATGAAAATCAGCTAAAAAGAAATACTAATCAAATGTTAATGACACGAGTTATTTTTAAAAGATTATAATCATAATGATAAACCCTGTCGTCGAGCGCGCCATATTGTTCGTATAACTTCCATTATCAACCAAAATCTGTATTCCTAGTGTTACTCCCTCCTCCCGTAGAACACAACACAAAAACCATCATATTTTTTTTTTTTATAAATGGACAAGCTACTTGCGTCACGAAATAGATTTACTTAACGACGGTTAAAACATAGAAAGCACCAGGAAAATGGGGATAATTATTTATCAGAAAGAAATAATTGATGAAAACTAGACTCCGGATATGGCAGCCGCAACTGTTCCATTTAGAAGGATTCATAGACTGACAGAGACACGATATAATGCGAATATTCCAATGAAACTTTAAAAAGAAAAAGCAGCAAAGGCACTAAATTCTCGTACAAAAGTAATTTTATTCATTTCATGAACTGAGGAGCCTTTATGATTTCTACTGAACAATTTACCAAATTAGATCGTATAGAACACAAGGGACATTGTCCTAGAATAAAAAAAAATCAAAATGAAAGGTTCGTATGAAACAAAAATGTAATATTTTGTTTACTTCTAACATCAATGTAATCGCCATCGACATTTAGTCCTACTTTAAAATGATTACTGTAATAAATGTTCATTTTGCATATATAATTATGTTTGCTTTGCTAAAAAGACTGCAGTGTTCGTTTCATAAGATAAAATGTACAATTGTTATAAACCGGTTCAATTACGTTATAAAACGTTTTAAAAAAAACAATTATCAAACCGTATTTAAGAACTGCTACTCACCATTTGGAATAATCCAGCTGTTTGGTCGGTAGTGTCGTACAATGAAGATAAAAAAAACACGACTACGAACGTGAGTATACGAACTATTCACTTAGATGAATTATATTGAAATCAGAAAGTGGAAGTGGAAATAATGGTTGTTTTTATTGCTTTGAAATGTGTTGGCTTGTAAAGTGTTACATTTTATTTTCTTGCATAGTTCTCTATTCGATAGTGATAAATAATTCTTTGGGTTTTCGTCGCAAGGCAAAATCATTCCTGGACCAATTGATCAATCGATTAAAGGGAATTACCGGCGAATTCAGTTACTAATGCAATCATTTCTGCATTCAGTTTACTAATATACTTAGGTAACCTAATTATCTACGAGTTACTCGAAAATTGACAAATAATGTTGTTTTCAACGTCATTTCACCGAACGCTTCTCGAAGTGATTCTATCTGTTTATCAGCAGTTTTGGTAAACAAAATGAAACATGTTTCTATGACCATTGCGAATTAATACATATTGAACACGGTAAATAAATAACCTTTTAAAAAGTAAGTTATCAAGAAACAGACAAATAAATATCGTGAGTTTGATTTAATGACATTAATATTTCAGGACACATTTTTATTCTGGCCTTATAGTGAGAATTGGACAAACTTATTTTTTAACTGTAAGAAACAGAGGACGACAAATTAAATATTGTTTGATCAATTCTGTTTAGAACACTTAAGGTACGCGTCCTGTATTTAACACGTCAAATTAACCCAATCAAGATAGAAACTTTTAGATAAAAGGCCGACACTCACCTGCAGTGTGGGATCAATATCCCAAGATAATGTAATTTTTTTTAATATCTTTATCATATTGGATTAATGTCAAAATTATTGCGTATATTTTAATATAGAATAAAATAAATCTCAGGCAGCTTTTAGGTTCATGGTTTTGTTTCCATGTTTTACTATTAGAGCTGATATGGCAAGGATACTTATAAAACAGAAGTTCGCAATTACTGTTAGGATGCATGATCATGCTAGAGAAGGGATAACTTTAGAAGACTTTTTTCTTCAGAAAAGACTGATATGACTGATAAAAAGGATTTGTTATCATGAGAGTGATTGAAGAGTCTTCGGATCGATCGCTTCCCGAATTCTGGCCAAATATCCGATATTTGATATCAAAATCTACTTGTGTCCTGTACACCGAAGGTATGAATGAAAGTGATATCAATTTCTCACTGGGAGGAGGGTGCAGAATGACAAGAAAATCAACTCTAAGCATAGTTTGCCGATCAGTAGCGGAAAGAGACTATTCTTTTTGAAAAATACAATTTTTAAAGGAAAGGGGATTCCATGTGATAATATCAATTGTGGTGTTATCAGTTCATAAAATATAAAGACCGAGTTATATGAACCAAAACTGGATAAAGGAAAAGACTGATGCTTACTCATGTAAACAT
>CAHIKZ030003999.1:887500-940000 GCA_903632075.3 Acanthosepion pharaonis
TCAATAGCAAAATGGTGAGATATCTGCCAATCTAATATTACGCTTAAACTTATGATGTCAAGTCACAAAAGAAGAAAGAACATCACAACAATTACCGTGAAAATATATAAAAAGGCACAAGAAAGCTACGTTACAGCGATGGGAAAATGATTGAAATTGAGATGTGAGCTCAGGATCGATGACATTAGAGATTCTTTGGATTTTGTAAAAAAACAAAAAAAAAAACAACTCTAGATAAATAGCAAAAGCATCAGACCAGAACGATATTAAATACACGGACAAATGGTAAACTTATAAATATGCAAGGCGGATTCAGGTGATATAGATTGTCTAGCACGATACAGTAAACCAATTTTCTTAGTAAGACTTCGCAGTTGACTCAATATAATCTTTCCAGTTCACATCAGTGATAAACATTAGGCCGAAAAGGCGGAAAGAGTTGCTCTCCTGGAGGTTAGAATCAGACGTTGCTCTCCTGGAGGTTAGAATCAGACGTTGCTCTCCTGGAGGTTAGAATCGGATATGCTGATGGAATGTAAAATAGATTCTCTAAGATGATTGAAAGAGGATAGTTTAGTTTTGGTGGCATTAAAATTAACAAGCCATTTCTTGCTCTTGTTACCAACAGGATAAAGGTCATTTTCAAGATCAGTTACCAGTTTGGATTTTTGGAAATTATCAGACTTAACCTTTAAACTATTGTTTATGTATTTCAGAAACAACTTCCTTCTGTATATCTATTTTCTAGATTTTAAAAAATTGGGAGCTGAGAATTTCTGTGTTCACCTTATACATACATACATAACGCACACACACACACACACACACACACACAAACACACACACATATATATATATATGAACATGTGATATGTCCCGGAAAGGGATATATTTGAACGAAGTAGCTAAGTGGTTTTGGCTACTATAACCAAGTAGAATACGGTAGCAGTAATCGACTGGTACAGCGTCGTAGTCGCATGTAAGAAGTGTAGATCAATGGCGTCGTCCAATGGGCGTCGTTATAGACTTAGCTCTCAGACTAAGGCTTTTGTCTCTTCTTACACGTCCGTCGGTATTTATGACGGACACCAGCCAATCACATTCCAGTGAGGGGGAACACAGGTGTATGCATACTCCATTATATCAACATATGAAGCGTTTCTTGAAAGGTTCCCAGACAGAATAATAGCATCTTCTACCAAAAATTCTTATGCTTAGTTATTTTGTCATCCTTTTAGAAGTTATTTGGGTCAATTTAATTTCAGTTAATCCTAGTATGTGTGTTTATATATATATATATATATGTGTGTGTGTGTGTAATGATTCTCAATATATATTACTTATGTTTGTACATAAAAACAATACAGAAAAATAAACCTGACCTATAAATCACTAGATCTGTGATTTCTTCAGTTTTCCGTTCAATAATCAGGTCTCATGGCAAGACAATAATTGATTAAAAACTATTTATTCTTTAGTTATGAAATAATCAACAATTCGATGTTCTCTCATATCATATCAAGAAGCCCGTTTCCCTAGTTTTTATCACTCTCTGATGCAGTGAACATTCGCGCGTATAATTCGACTCTTTGTGTTGTGTGTTAAAGCAAGCCTTTGACACGTTTGAAACGGAGAAGTTTCAACAGCAAATTCTTAATTCGCTATCATCAAAAGTTTCCGATCGCCTTTTATGTAGAACAACTTACAAGAACTTGTTTGAAAAAACACTTTTGAACTTCACGTTCATCAAATGCTGAACATCGTTTCCAGGCTACTTCTACTACTTTTGATCCATGTTTAGACAATCTCTCAAAAACAGATTTTAAAAATCCATGTTGATTTAACTCGTTACTACTATGACTATACTCTCCTAAAAATATCTCGGAGTAAATTATGAGAATAGATGTCATGCTTGTTGAACGGCTTACAGAATGTTTTGTTTTTTTTTGTTTTTGTTTTTTTGGTAAATGACTTTCCGTTAGAAACAAATTATCATCAGTGGCCATAAATCAAAGTAAACAATACTGACTGAATTATGCTATAAAATATAGATACTGCATATGTATTGCTTAGACAGTTTCTTCATTGTTAACACTGTTTTGTACAAATGCTACTGGAAATGTCAAATTACTTGAGAAACCTCTTGATACAAGGTCATAATGAAAAGGTCTTGGACCAACCAAAGAGAAAGAAAAAAGAATTCTGATGTTTGGATAGATTTTACAATGTATATCGGGCTGAGATCTTTTCAGCACCCATTCGCAGTATGTTTGGAAACACTTTTTCCTTCACTTGAACTAAAAAATTTTGGATAAAAAGTGATTATCTGCTTCCTGCCAGTATTAAAGACATGCTGGCCAGTTTTTTTGTTGTTTTTTTTTTGTTTGTTTTCTTTTATTTTTTTTTATTTTAAAAAAATCTTTTTTTTGGTATGAGGGGGTCCCATGAGAGTCCATTTATTTATGAACAGTCATCAATGAAATATATAAATTTCTTTCGGTTTCTTGATGGTTCTGAAGCTGTTACCTTCACCATAACACGAAAGAAACATTCCCCCCCACCACCACCACCAAGACAACTGCTTACTTTCATTAGTGGAGTTTTTTCAACTTAAAGAAAATCGATTAAATCTTACACTATCTAATGACACTTTGAAAGAAAACAATCAATTCTACTGGACTTCTGAAAGAAGTTGAGCTTCTCAGTTTTCTTTGAAAAATTTTCTCGGTAAAACCAAGTTTCAATTTTTAAAATAAAGAAACGAAAGAAAATTAAATGATTAAAGAAATTTATTAAAAAAACAGAAGTTATAAAATTATTTTTTACAAGGCAAAAGTTTTTTTTTAAATTGCTGCTGTTTTTTTCAAGGATTCCCACTTCCTTTGGGTTAAAAACAAACTGCTCATCATTTTAAATAAATTCTTAAAAACTATTGGCGCATTACTTCCACCGTCTTCTCCCCGTTTTATATTTTTAACGCCCTTGTAAACATATCAACGAAATGCCCAGCCTGACCATTTGATCTTGGGTGGTATGGTGGCGTTTTTATATGTTCAACTGTATTTTCAGAAACTTTGAAAGTCACTCAAAGTAATAATGTCTGGAACTCCAAACCTCGAAAACAACTCATGAAGAAAATTTACAGTTACAGTAAAAGTAGGTCTTCTACACTTAAATATTTCAGACCATTTTGAAAAACTATCGATGACAATTAAATAATACGAACTATTCAAATGCCCCGCGTAATCAATATGCAACCTAGAGCAAGGTTTATCAGTGTTCGGTTAGGGTTGATAATTTACAGATAGTAATTTTACTAACCAAATTTTGAATATCCTGATTTATTTTACGCCGGTATATGTAACTTCTCATAAGAGATTTCATTATTGAAATTCTCACATGTTCAACATGAAATTGCTTTAAAAATATTTTTTTGCAAAGAGACAGCAATTCGTTCTCTTTCAGCGAACGTAAGTCCTTCGTCACACATGAAAAAATGCTTATCATTTTCAGTAACACTCGGTATATTTTTTTCTTTCTTTCCATCTCACTTTTACATCATTACTCATTTTAAAAATGTAGTCATCTTTCTTATGTTGCATTTCAATTTCATCCAAAGTCTAACACAAAACACATTTTATCTCATTTTCCGAAATTAAAGAAGCAATTACCATCTCCTCAAAAAGTTCCTTAAATGTTGGGGTTAATCTGGACAAACCATCTGCATGTCCCAATTTCTTTGATGGTAAATAATCAATCATAAAATCATAGTTTAGTAAAATCGTTCCCCGACGTTTCAACCTATTGGCAGTATGTGTCGGAATAGCTATTTTAGAACTAAGAATAGTTAATACCGGACAGTGATCTGTTTGCCAAATAAATTTCCTACCGTGTATCATTTTGTGAATTTTTTTCACTGCAAAAATAATAGTTAATGTTTCCCTTCCGATTTGACCATATTTTATTTTCAGCTGTTATTAGCGTCCTAGAGTCACGGTCAACTCATTTTATTTTACCATCCTTGAATTATAGCAAATAACTGTTCAAATGCTAGCATCTGATGATACTATTATTTCTAAACCTGGATTGAAATACGTTAATGATAATTCAAATGTTAACATATTCTTTATATCTTTAAAAGATTTTTGTCATTTATCTAACCAATTCCACACGGCATCTTTTTTTGATAATTTATTTAAAGGTGCTCTTAATTTATGCGTGTTTGCAATAGTTTGCGAGCCTTGGAAATGATTGTAAAGTAGCAACCTTTGTCGGGATAAGCATAGTTTTAACAGCGCTCGTCCTTGATGAGTCTGGTCTGCGTCCATTTTCATCAATTACTTATCCCAAGTATTTTATCCTGCTTCTGAAAAATTAGACTTTCTCCTCACTGAGTTTAAACTGTAATTCTCTGTTCTCCAGAATACTTGTTGTATGTTTTCTGAATGTTGCCATCTAGTTTCACTTTTTATGAATATGTCATCCAAATATGCAACAGAAAAATCTAATTCAGCTACGATCGTATCTTTTACTTGCTGGAAAAATGCTAGGTAGCTTATTAAAACTGTATAGATCCTTGTGTGTGTTAATTGTTAATTTTTACATTTTTCATCCATTTCAATATGTAAGCATACGTCTGACAGGTCAATTTTTGAAAAACATCTTCCACCATATAATTTGGCCAAACTTTCTGGTGATGATAACGGATATGTGTGATGTAGTAGATACCCATTTAACACTATAGAAAAATCTTCACATACACGAATATTTTTATTTTTTGCATACACTACTGGAGCTGCCCAATCAGAATAATATGTGGACGAAATAACTCCTAGAGTTACTAATCTGCCAAGTTCTTTCTTAATCTGTTCCACAGCTGAAAAAAAACAACAACAAACAAAAAACACTACGTTTAGTTTTAAAAACAGGAACTAAATTTTCCTTTAAGTGAAAAATTGCCTTCGCCTTAGTACATTTTCCAATACCTTGCACTATAGTAAAGTTCTTTTTGACTCCTTTAAATAAACGTTCATTCGCCATACTGTAACCCAGTCGTCGGTCCTCAGGTTCCTTCAGACCATCGTGGTTACCATTTAGCTGACTCCTCACTTTAGCGTTACCGAGTGATTCGCTGTCGATGGTATCGTGACGGTATGAACGGTTCCACTCAACCTAGCCGGCGTTTGTCTGTTCACGAACATTCATTGCTCTGCCATATAACTTTTTTGATCTCAGAGGGTGAGAAGATCGTTAATGAAGGAAAATGAAGTGAAGACGTTTCGACAATTTCGGAGCTACATAACAACAAAAAAAAAAAAAAAAAAAACAAGAACCCTAGGGTCTGAGTTCGGTTGTCTTCTACCCTAAGCATAAACCTTTCCAAAACTTTCATATATAAAAATACATTTACTCAAGTGGTTTTCCAAATTTGGGGTTGTCCAGCCCCCTTTTGAGAGTGGCCAGAGAGATCAAGCCACCTCTTAACTCCAACTCTCCTTACGCTTCACCTCTCACCACAGCTCCATATAGGCGATGCCAATCTCTCTCTCTCTCTCTCTCTCTCTCTCTCTCTCTCTCTCTCTCTCTTCCTTCTCCCACTTTCTCAGCAGCCAACCTCAGCCCACCCCATGGGCTGGAGGGACAAATCCAACTTCCAGATGGCGCAGTGAAAATAAAAGTTATTTTCAGTCATTAATCCTTATCTATCAGCTTGCTCCATGCTAGGATCTCTCGATCGATCAGACCACTCAAGAATTGGAAAAGGAAAGAAAAATCATTTCCACTTTCCTTAAAACAAAAGTACGATCAAACAGATAACCCAGCGTTTTTGCTCATGGTCAATTCAAAATAATAATTAATTTTTTCCTTACCACTTGTATCCAAAGGAATCTGAATTAATGTTTAGATATGAAATTTTCCTTTGACAAATGTCACCGAAGTTATAATGGCGGACGCGTCCAATCGGTCTCTATCTTTGTAGTGATACTTTTCTTCTGGTTGGTTGATTCAAAAAGATTTTTTTTTCTGGCCCTTTCTGTCCGAGGAATCGTGAATGTTGTTTATTTCAGCGATCGCCCTCGATTCTTTATCATCAAAGTATGTTTTTATTTTATCTGACATCTTCGTTGATACCTTAATGATCTCTTCCTTATCGGCGGGAAGTCTTGGTTTTTCTCAATCTTACTGAATTCCGTCTAGTTAAATTTGGTTTCGATTCTCCTTCGAATTATTTCAAAAACATTATTTTTCAAAAAATTTCGTTTTTAATTTTTTTTTCTCAACATTTCAATCCATCTTCCTAGAATTTCAACAATTATCATCCAGTTAGTAGACTCTCTCCTCTTCCTTCTTTCTTCCTCTTTTTGTCTGATCAACTTCCGGTGATCTCAGTGTCAGAATATTTATTTTAGAGAAGGAGCAATTCAAAACGAATTTATGATCAGACTCAACAAATCGAACAGTTCCACGCCCAATAAGTTCAACGCATTATTTTTCAATAGGAATGCCTTAGTTTTTAAAGTTTTACCGGCACACGGGACACATCATTCAATTTCACGTTGAAAACATTTTTTTTTCTGAGACGCCACGCGAAACGATTTTGTTTTCGCTATTGCAGGTTCACCAATCTTTTTCTAAATTTACTTCAGCGTTATTTATCTTAACTTTTACAAATTTTCTGTTTTGAGCCTCATTCAAATTTTGAATCGTCAATATTCACTGCACATCTCACCAACCACATGTCATTATGACCGCACATCTTACCAACCGCATGTCATTATGACCGCACATCTTACCAACCGCATGTCATTATGACCGCACATCTCAACAACCGTTTCCACTTCCTAGCTTATCCAACCACTTCGATTATCCAGTTTCGACTCGAAACATCTCAACCTCAATTTCTCTCAGCTACAAGCCGTCATCGATACCAACGTACGTCGTCAACTTCGGCCTACCTCCTTCGACTCATTTACAAGGAATTCCCTTCACAGTCGACACCAGCGACCTTCGTTCCACAGAACAGGCCTACCAACTCCCGCCGTCACTTCAGTCTACCTCGACTCGTTTTCAAGGCATTCCATTCACAGTCGACATCACCGACCCCCGTTCCATAGAACAGGCCTACCTCGACTCATTTACAAGGCATTCCCTTCAACCAACTCCTCGGTCCCGCCGGCACAAGAAATGGTTCAGCTACTGACACTACGCTAACACCAGATCGCTATTTCTGTACTCACTAGCAACAATAAACGATTTGTAAGTTCTCCATATTGCGAGTTTATTTTCAATGATTGACAGGAGTTCAAAACTCCTTACAATGTCAGAATTTTTTTTTCAAACGTGAGATCCGAATATTCATCGCCACTGTTATAAAATTCTTATAACGCTCGTAGTTACTGGTTATTAATACTGTAAGGAAAACACTGCAAGAAAAAAGTTTGAAGAAGAAGGGTTTAATTACATGAGAACGTGGATTGAGAATGTTATAGTTCAGTACGACTGAAAGCGCTATATCTTTGCGACTCAGTTTTTGACACTTTTCCATAAGCAGACGTTCTACTAATAGCAGATGGACGAGTCCATGTTTCAGTAATAGTGTAGAGATGTTTAGACTGTCTTTCTACACAACAGATACCATGCATTTTATCATTTTCTTTTTGGATCGAGGGACAACAAATCTCTTCAATTATACATTATTTTCATCTGCATCTTTGCAGACTTCAGTGCTACTGTGATCTGTTCAATTCTTTCTCAAATTCCAGTTCTTCTTATCTTGCCTTTTTAGCTCAGTTCCAAACAAACCAATTATTAGGGACATGATTTAACAGTTTCCTCTGCTCCCGAGTAAAGTCCGGTGTATTTTGTACAGTATCTACTGTATCACTTATCGAGTTTTGTTTAATTTTTTTTTTTTGGGGGGGGTTAGTTGATCACATCAGAACTATGATCAGACATTTTCGTTTAATATCATTTCTCTTTGTCATTATTTATTAACAACTTTTTTCGCGATAAGTTCTTTTTATTCGATGAAAATAACCGAGCATAGTTTGAGCGACAGAGAACCTAAATATTATAAATCCTTACTAAATATCTATTAAAATTCGTTGAAAAGTGTGATTCGCCAGCAATTCATTATCTTTCTTTGCTTTAAAGCTTTCCTCTTTCTGATGTCTTTTTTTTTTTTGTCTTCTGTTTTTATCTTTTTCCATTTGCTGTTGCTTTGACTTATCTACTTTTTTTTTCTCTTTTATTTCCTTCCGTTTTTCTTCTGCTTCTTTTCTTTGTCTTTTTTCTACTCTTTCTTTGTTGTTTTCTTCTCTTTCTTCTTGTTCTCTTCTATTTATCTTCGTTTTTTTTTTTTGCTTCTTCCTCTTTTTCTTCTATTTCTTTCTCTTTTTTTCTTATTTCTTTTGTTTCTCTTTTTTCTTGTCTTCTTTTTCTTTTAACAACTTCATATATCATTATATGTGCTTGCATTTGGTTATCATCTTGTCGTTATTTCCACCTTTTCTCTATCTTTTTTTTTTCTTCTCTCCGTTTTTCCCCAGTAGCTTCTGTCCACAGAGCAGGGGCTAGAGGCGAGATAGCGGCAAGACCAAAGTTATTTAATTGGGAAAAAATTTAACAACGTCTATTTTCTTCTGATATACGTTATTTTTCTTTCTTTCTCTTCTCTCAGGTTTTTCTTTTATCAAATTTGATGAGTTTTTTTTTTCTCTGACAGAAATGATCAGATAAATTCTATTGAGTTATCGTTCCTGGCAGATCTTTTCAATTTTTTTACAACGATGTTTTTAAAAGGTTTCAAATTAAAACTAAAAACTGCATTTCATTCAAAACCTTTATTTATGAAATCCGGTTTAGCTTTGCAAAGAAAACCATGTTTAGCTGACGACTACAGTGAGTAGGTATAATATTCCACATATAGTTATTTTCCAAGCGTAGCTTAGATATGGAACAAGGCCGAAAGCATGGGTCACCCAGTGAGGATCGAACTCACTACACAGCCGTAATTATTCTAGCGAGACAAGCTTGCTAGTCATTACACCACCTCGAGGTGCTCATAATATTCCACATATATTGATTTTCTAGAGGACGATCTTAAATATGAAATAAATATGACAAAACCTTTATCACAGGATTTCATGGCATAAAACCCGAGCATTTGTTTTCACGCAAAAGAATGGCACAAAATATATCTCAAGATTGATACAATAGTTGAGGTATCCAACATGCCGTAAATGACCAATATTTGTACATCGACTAAATCCATAATACTGTAATATTAAACGTAAATGGATTTTATACGACTAATTCGTGCTACATTCTTTTTATTGAATACTTCCCTCATTCAGTAAGCAGCTATACATTCTAAAACAATTTATTTAAATTTATCTTTTAATATCAGCAGTAAATACATAAGTGTTGATAAGATTAATAAAGTACATTAAGTGCATAGATTTAGGACAATAAGAACTGGATGACACGAGATGTTACTTAACTTTTACCTGCCGGTGTGTTAATGTTGACAATCGCTTCTTAATTATCCTACAATTTCCAAATAGATAAATATGTCTGCCAAAAGTGCAAAACTGTTCAAATCCCTAGTGATATTTCATTATTAATTATTCCTATTTAGTTTGTTAATGAAGTAGATGGAAAAAGGAGAATTTGAAACTATTCACTTTTACACACATACACACACACACATGCGCGTTTTGTATGTCTGTGTGAAAGGTTCATGGCTGAGTGGTTAAACGTTCGCTTTCCGACCATGATACGCAGGTTCGAATCTTGCCATAGTCGATTTGACTCCTTGTTGTTATCGTCCTGGGGAGGAGATCCCAGCTTGTGTTACCTTTGTAAAGTGTCTGAAAACCATATCGTATGATAACCCAAACCTTGTGAGTAAAATTCATGAAGTCACGATGGTTTGAGCTTCCTGGCTTCGTTCAAATTGATAATAACGCCAAATGGCGTGTTCTCTGGAAAGAAGCTGTAACCAATGTTAGCCCAACATAGTTGTATTATAAACCACATGTGGTCTCTGTGGGTGTTGAACAAGCACAAATGTGCCTGAGCAGGTAACTGCAACAAGGATTGGCTGGTCGCCCTAGCAAACAGGTGTACTCGGAAACGAGTGACCGAATATTATTATCTATCTATTCAGGTATGTGTGTGCATGTATGTACGTTTTCATTTTGTTGATGTGTGTGCATGTATGTACGTTTGCGTTTTGTTGATGTGTGTGCATGTATGTACGTTTTCAGTTTGTTGATGTGTATGTATGTACGTTTCATTTTGTTGATAAAATCGCTATAATTTTTAAGATGCGAGGGGAAGATTTTTCCTCAAAGAGGCATTATGATTCTTACTAGTTCTAAAAAGTTCTCAGTTCGTCTCATTGTTGAAACGTATTGTACTCACCCAACTAGAAATGCTAAATCCTTTGGGAAAACTCTTGAAAAGTACACAGCCCGACCAAGAACTAATTCCAAAATATAATTGTGACATTTTGTTATTTGATCAGCTTTGAGGAAGTGGGTTGATCTTACAACTTTTCAGTATTACATTGTATATATAAAAGGATGCCCTGAAAATACCACCGCATCTATAAGGGGATTCTTTAAAAATAATGCCTCGTATTTTTTCCCACGAAAACTACAACAGAGATAGCAAACACAATAACACCGTTGGATAGAGGAAGTTTTCAACTCCAAAAATATTTTTCTTCTTGTCACTAACATTGGCTATATGTTTTAGAGAAGTTCTTTCATTTCGTAGGTTCACAGCTATGTAGGATCACCAAGAATATGGCTCGTCCTACACATCATTTTTAATACTATTGAAAACGCATTACCAGTCAGTGCTCAGATTCAATGTTTCGTCTCCGTAAACGTTCAATAAGCGCCGATGAATGTCATTGGATGTACATTTTTCGCATGACAGACATCTGCTTCGTACACCCTTTCATGTCAAGCACCGGACTGTTATTTGTAACAAATAGGTACCTCGTCAGATTGTGCATATTTCCTAGATATTCACAGAAAGGGATTTGGGGAGGGGATGCTTCAGAAATTTTTATAGATTGTTAAATTTGATTTTAATAGTTGGAAGAGTGGAATGTTATAAATATGTTGTAGATCTCAACAGTATCACTGACAAAATAAGTAAATAAGTTTTTGATGTCGGTTTAAGCAAGAATTGAATTATATGATTTGGTAGGGTGTAATTATAGGATCTCCCTTTGGACCTTCCTTCTCAAATAATTATATGGTTTAGCTTCAAAATGAAATTAAACACAACAGACAAATCTAGTATATGCCAGATACATCGAAGATATATTCCTTATCATTATGGCAAGAAGTAATAGAAATGTGAGGGCCATAATAAATACATCAAAGAACACAGAAAGAAATTATTAACGACAAAATGCTGTATGCCCCAAACAAGCACGTGTGCAGTTGTGGCCGCGCGACATCGAGGAAAAGACAGAATAGCGAATTCTAACGCGGGAATACAGAACAAATGGCGATTGTAAGCAATCAAATCAAGCCAATTATGAGAACGCTGTCAATGGCGAAGAAATGTTAGACAGAAGTAGGAAACGAAACGAATGGGGAGAATAAAATCAAAAACGTTGAAGTTGTAGATATAGAGACTGAATAAAGAAAGAAGCAATGACAAGTTGTAATTAATGTCAAAGAAAGAACGACTATTCTATTCTATTTCTATTCTAAGATTATTGTTATAACACACATTCGTTCTTGGTATAACGTAATTCGTTAAAGTATTCTTTATACGTAACCCTTAGGCTATTGCAATCACGCCTGTATAGTTAGTATGAAGACTGACACCAATACTGCTGGTATCTACTCAGTCCCCCACCGAGATGAGTTGTGATACAAGGTCAGGATTACTGTGGGGACCCGAGCGTTTTCACCCGGGCAATTGGTCAAAATTTACCCAGAAGCGAAAGCGGGCTCTGGCACATAACTTATCTGTTTTTCTCAGCCGAATCTCTATTCGAAGACAGAGCCCCGACTGAATCACCCTCTGCCCAAAAACAAAGATCTTGTCTGGGATTGATTCCGATCCGACTAGTATTTAACAGTCACCCACTGAGACAAGATGCGGCACAAGGCCAAATTTTATGTGGGGAAACCGAGCGTTTCCACCAGGGCGACTGGTCAAAATTTACCCAGCCCCGACAAAAACGGGCTCGGGTATATTACTTGTCTGTTTTTCTCAGCCGAGTCTCTAACCGAAGCCCCGGCTGAGTTAACCTCTGCCGAAGACAGAGGTCTTGTCTTGTCTTGGCTCGAGTCGGGAACTAACTCCAATACGACCGGTATTTACCGGTCGCCCCACTGCGGAATAGATGCTACACAAGGTCAAATTTACTGTGGGGAACCCGAGCGTTTCTACCCGAGCCACTAATCAAAATTTACCCAGCCCCCGCAAAAGCGAGTTCAGGTACATACTTGTTTGTTTTTCTCATCCGAGTCTCTATCCGAAGACAGAGCCCCGACTGAGTCACTCTTATCCGCGCTTGATTTTGTTCGCAGTTGTTGTTCAAATACCCTGAAATTATGCATATAATTTGTTGATACACTGATCTGGTCTGTTAGAAACTGTAGGCCAATTCATAATTTATTTTTTTATTGAAAAACATTTAAGTTTAGTTTTTAATTAGCAAGAGATTTCTTTAATTAATAAAAATATATTAAATGGGAAATATTTAAACTATTTACATGCGGACTATTGTCCTCAACGTTGTCGTTGTTATCGCAACGTTTTGGCCTTCATCTGGTGTATGTCGGTGTTGCTCGCTCCGTATCTACTGAGTCTAAGTACACACTATCCGTCTCAGGGACTGAACTCCCAACAATTGCTATGTCACTAAATTCACGTACCAACGTGGACACCAGGCTATTGCCCCGAAGAACATACATTTATGGGAATATTTTATAAGTTGATAAAGCTAAAATTAATAAAATTCATTTTTGAATCACATAATTTGATTGATTCCTTTTCTACGGCTATCAACCTTTTGCTGGTTATTTAAAGCCAGAAAATATTTTTAGATTGTCAGTCATTTTGGGGGACGATAATAATGGTTTGGTGATACAAATCTTATAAATTAACCCCTAGCTGGGGGCGAAGAGATAAATTCATAATTATAAGGGTATTTGTGCGTAAGTGTATATAACGAACCCAACTGGAATTGGAACCCGTTTCTCAAATTAACAATTCCGAGCCATTATCCATTACACCACTCGCACATTCAAACTTACGGCACCTGATATTCCCAAACGATGACCTATTTAGCTACTGAGCAGGCTGGACAATGCTTAACTTCGAGGATCGTACAAGAACCGTTATTTCAACGTGATATGGTCGTAAGCCTTCTTTGAACCAACGAGTAATAAATGCTGAATTAAATTAAAAAAAGATATTTTCCCAAATCAAGATATTATTTGTTATGATAATAAAAGAGAAACAAATCGCGCGACTTGCTGTGTAAGATTTCTTTATTCACTGTTGGCACTTACACGGAGATATCTTGTGGCTTATTCTATTCGTTTGATAAATGTATTTTGTCAAAAGAAATTTGAAAATTACCCAAGAGAAAAAGATTAAATTATTTCTCGTAGAATAACATAAAATGGCAGGAGTATTTACGTATGGATTGGTACTTCTACCTCAGGTATTTGTTGAGCATTTCCAATAGTCCCTTTTGTTGAGAGACTGACGCTGATTTTTCACATCTGTACAAAGTTTGAAAAATCAGTGTCAATTTCTCTCTCTCTGTCTCCCTCTCTGTTTTTGTTTCTCTCCCTCTCTCTCTATCTATTTATACGCACACACACACACACACATATATATATACACCAGGTGTAACAGCATAATTGTCCAACCCACAAAATGTTTAATATCTAAAAAAAAAACACTTGACTAATTGAGTTTCTTTTTTCCAGCTTTTCAGATGTTTAACCATCTTGACATTATATGTCGCAAGAAGCAGTGAAAGACCCTTTGAGTTATTCAGTTAGAAAGAGAACAGGCTAAAACAATTTTGCGTCAGTCTCACTGGCTTCTCAGCTGAGCAATGGTGAGAGGAAACAATCATTCAGGCCTTCAGTAATGGTACCAACATTCATACTCTAGCTTCCATCTTCAAAGTCCATTCAAAAATCATCAAGAGAACGGTGAATAAGTTTAATAAAGAAGGAAAAGTAGATCGGAAAACTGGATCAAGAGATCACAACAGCAAGAGGGATCAGCTTTTCAACTTCGAGATAAAGAGATCAAATGGAAAAGATCCAACTCAATCTAAAAGACGTTTGGCCCGTGAGAGAGGAGTTTCAGCTATGACAGTCCAAAGATCAGTAAAAAAAAAAAAAAGACTTGAAAATGAAATCGTACGTGAAACGTGTGCGGCACCTTGTTACTCCAGCACAGGACGTTAGAAGGTTAGAGAAGGCGAAGATCATCTTGAATAAGTTGGAAAATGATCCTGGAATAATATATATATATATATTTGAACTTAATCTGAATTCTTCATGAGCTTACGATCCTTAGCTATGATTAATTAATGATCAAAACATGTCATTTCCGTTTATGATCGATTTCATCACGGTTCTTCTGTTATGCTTGGAGAGTAATTAGACAGTCTTATTGCTCAAAGTAGAGTATAATAGTGTTATAAAAACCGCGTAGAATTCCAGTAAGATATCTTTAATCATTTCTAAGATACAATGGTTCAAAGCTTAATCTAACAATTGAACAATTTTGCTGTTACACGATTTGGACAATTTTGCTGTTATACCCGGTATGTATATGACAAAGTGGAAAAAATTCCCTCAGAATTGTTCTTGATATATAAATATTCATATATCGTTATCCCATTATAGATATATTTTTTCTTGTTTAAAATTATATCTTTTTTGTATCAGCAAAGCGTGTTCATTATCGGAGATACTGTGTTAACTATCTTCAGAGACAGTTTGTAGATACAATGTGAACATAGAAATCAGCATTGCGTTGTTACAAGCAATTTCATGCCTTAAGCGATCATCAGATCGTGCGTTTCTATATTGTTTAATGATTACTTGGTGACTGGTATGAAACTGCTAGTAACTATTCAGTGTTGATTTTTATGTCAATACTTTCATATATGTGCTTAATTGTGGGTACACAGGTGTGGGTGTGTGTACCTGTTTATTTCCACTTGACAAAAAAATTGGGAAAAGCGGTGAAAAGAAAGAAGTGGGGAAGAAAGTTTGAAAAAAAGTATAGACGCTACATATTTTTTTTGTTTTTTTATTATTGTGGGTGAAGCTTTATTCAATAATTTTTCTTTTGAATTATGATGCATATATGACGTAAGAAGGTAGGTAAATATCATTTTGTTAGTTAGCGCATGTTATTCTTTGCCAATACCTAATAAATAATGGACTATTCCGTTTTGATCGCAAGGAAAGACGGAAAACAGATATCAGAGACGCTATTTCGTTTCACTGGGAGAAAGAAAGAAAGGAAGAGAAGATAACGTCTGTTTCAGTGAAATGTAAATCCATGCCAATTTTAAAACTTAATTTTTACCGTTTTATTCCTTTAAATAATGACCTGAATTAATACTGCAATATTTTGTTAAAGTTCTTAAAGCTTAAATATTTATCGAGGCAATAGGGTAATTCCCACGCGTATTTTATGGTTGTAAAACTTACAAGGAGCTCATTCATTCAATAACTCAAGAATTAAGATTCATCAGAATATTCAAATGGCAAATTCGTGAAATTTTCACGGCTACTACTAATGAAAGAATCACTATAAATATTTTCCCATTTTGATTTAAGGTTTAAAAACAATACTTTAAAAATTTTTACCTTACTTTGAAAACCTGGATCGAGAATTACGAAACTCAGAAAAATGAAATATATATGCCTTTAAAATTCTTGAAAAATGTTATGACAGGATATATAACTTTATTTACCAGTGTGAGAACAAAAAATAGTGAAAAAAAAAAGAAGAGAAAATAAAACTGAATTCCATATTAATTTCTTGCATTGCTCCCACACAAAAATTTCCTACTTGCCAAAATAATTACTCTATTTTCAAATGATGTCATTTTTGTCAAAATATATTAACCAAGATGTTTATAATTTCAGTTGTCTTACCCTTTTTTATTGTGAAAGTAAAAACACTTTACAACACGTGTAATTATAAAGTGGACTTGAATCATGCTGAGAAATTGTAGACATGAAAATTATTATCACATTTCTATAGACACAGTGTTTTTAATATAAATATTATAATAACAGACGACAGAAAGCGTTACCGAGATCAGAAGGCGCGTCAAAATAGGGAAGTATTTCAGAAACCAAGCAGAGTATTAAGACAGGAGTATTTTGTGAGAAACAAAAAAAAAAAAAAGAATGCTGAATTGCTAAGCTATATGACAATAAATGTTTGACAATTTCCCAATAGAGCAGGAACTTGAAGTGGACGAGATGTGGTTTTACAGGCGGATGCCGAGTACACTATAGACAGAACACGTGAGCAATGAAGTTCTGAAAACATGGGAACTAGAAAGACACGCATATTAAAAATCGAAAGAGTCGATTTAGAAAACTTAGTATTTACAGGAATTATTGAAGGAAAGAGAGATAGAGGGAAAGGATTTACTGTGAATGGATAGCAGAAAATGGACAAGAAAGGATGTTACAGAGACAAACGTTGCTTAGGACATGAAGTTGTGGAGAGTTTTGATCGCCCACGTCTTGAAGGAACACGGCATACAAATGATGATGAATAGGCACAAAGGTTCTTCGAAATTCGGATAAGAGATTTTAATTTGATATTGTGTCCAATCTTTTAAAGCTATATAAGCATATACATATGTGTGTGTGTGGAAAAAGAGCGTTTATAGATATAGACAATGTGGACATAGAAATCAAATCGGCATGTGATGATATAGAAAATTGTAAACCATATATACAGATGCGTGTGTGCGTAATTTCTCCTAAATTTGTCTGTTCTATATTTCATTTATCGTTGCCGTCGAGTAATTTGTAAGCGCCATATATATATGAAGCTCAAAGTTTGTACGTGTACTTGCTCGAAATCGTGAATATTAATTAAATATATATAAATTAGATTGCGCGAATAAATACGTTTTTATCATTTATTTCTACCAGTATATGCCTTATATTTTGATCAATTTAGCCTTTCTTGTGTAACAGAGGTTAATTAATTTCTATAATCTAATAAAAAAAATAACTGTTTTGAGGCTTATTTCCAATCTGGCCCTGGTTTATAGCTAGCTTTCATAATTAAATCGCTTATTTTGAATAAAACCATTCTTTTGCCCTGAAAGTGATGACGTCCTTCGCACTTTTACAACATTATATAAAATGAAGTAAGTATAAAGAGACGCAAGAAATGTTAACATGTTAGTATTATATTTGGAAAATCTAACAATTCGAAGTTTTCGTTTTTGAAAAATTAATGTTTGTAGCAGAGAAATCTATCTATATTTTACACCCTGTATCTGTTGTTACTTGCGTGGCAATAAATAGGAGTCATCACTTTCGAAGCATCCAATATATATATATATATATATATATATATATATATATATATATATATATATATATATATATATAAAGGGTGTATGGAAAATACGTTTACAAACTTTGGGGCAGGTTCCTCACACCAAAACAAGGACAAAAGTCCATATGTTTGCAAAATGCTTCGTTTTTTTTTTTGTTTTTTGTTTTTTTAGATATTTAAAGTTTTTAGTAGACGCTATTAAATGTACACTCCAAGATAGAATTCAAAAATATTTTCACAAACGACGGTGATGAGTTCCTGACACCATAACATGGATAAATATGCATATAAACATATGTCCAAAAGACCATTGCTTTACCTCAACACAGCAACTCATAATAAATGTTCAAAATGTCTTCCGCTTGCTTAACACACACAGGCATCCGTCGGATCATTGACTGGTGGACCCTTTCAAATACTCCCAGACGGTGTCGATTAGTTTCGCAGGCCCCCATGACTCGTTGATGAAACGTCTCTGCATTATTAATGATTGCTGCATAAACCAATTGTTTTAGGTGGACTTAGAGATAAAAATCCAAAGGATTTATCCTGGGAGAACGTGCAGGTCATGGAAATGGTCCTCCTCTACCCATCTGTCTTTCATGGTAGATATCTGTCACTGCATCGTGAACAGCGTGATTAAAATATACTGGAGCCCCATCATGCATGAACCACATGCGTCTTCGTATTAGCAGGGGCACATCCTCTAGCAGGTTTGGAATTGTGTTCGAAATGAAGTCTCTGTAGACAACTCATGTAAAGCCTGCTGGGAAAACATATTAACCTATCAGACAGTCGCCTACAATTCCAGTCTACACATTAATTGATGCTGGTGTCTAGCCGGTATTGTACCATGGGGATTCAGGTCCGCCCACAAATGTTAGTTGTGTAAATTTGTTATTTCATCTCGTCCAAATGTTGCCCCATCTGTAAAAAAAAAAACAAAAAAAAACATGACTGAAGAGACAAACAACGGGTCGGCATTTTGTGCGATAAACCATCGTCAAAAGTTTTCCTGTGGTGAGTGATGAGAAGACGAAAGACACTGTACATGTTGCAGAAGCTGCTCTTGAAGTACCCTCCATGCAGTACTATGAGACATACTATATGCTAAGGCAGTTGACGTGTGCTGACACCGGGATCGTCACCGACAGCCTGTAGAATGTTTTCTTTGTGATAAGGCGTATGAGAAGATCTCGGTCTTCCCCGATTCATAGATTTTGGTGCCACGGATCCTGACTCAGCAAAGCAACGATAAACCGCAGCAAAGGTTGTATAACTCGGTTGCCTTCCGTTTGGAAACGCAATCTGACATAGCTGTGCAGCCTCGTGTCCATTACCATTGGCGCGGCCGTATGTAAAAATCATATCTACCTGCTCACGATATGGATATCCTTTCTGAGTTAGGTTTAATTAATCTATTACCTACCCAGTAGTCAAGAATATTAAGTGAGGATACAGAAGATACTGTTTTTGTCTTATTCAGTGTAAGATTTTTTTTAGCTCTGATGGCTGTTAAGAATCTTTTAACATTTCGGTCATGTTCTTCTTGGTTTCTCTCTGCGACAGTTATGTTGTCAAGGTAAGGGAAGCTGTCTTTTAAAGTTTGTTCTTGGAGAAGTTTGTCCATTTCCCGCTAAAAAATAGCCACACTATTCATCACACCAAATGGCATTATACAGCACTGACAGAACCTCCCATTAGCTTCAAAAGCAGTAATTTTTTTCATTTTGACTTAGGAGAAATTGGTGGTAGTTTTTCAGATCAAAGATAGAAAATATTATATATTCAGCTACTTGTTTATAATCTCTTCGATACGTGGAAAAGGATAAGCATCGAGTTCTATAAATTGGTTGATAGTCTGTGAGTAATCAACGCATAAATTCTTCTTATGTCTATTAGTGGGTTCGTTAACAAGCACCACCTGCCCCCCCCGGAGATGAACTTGTTTCAATTATGCCTTGTTGTAATTAGCTTTTCAACTTAGTTTCTGATGAAATCCCCGTCGTCCTTCGCAAAACTACAGTGATTTTGTTGCGATCGGTTTGCAATTAGGAGACAAGTTTCGAAAAAGCAAGGGTTCACTAACAGAAACAGCACAAAGCACACAAACTGGTTCATAGTTGGGTATAATAATATCCTTTTTAGGGCCCCCGTATCTAATCTGAAGAGACTTATGTCGTTTCTGAAAATCCTATTCCAGTATCAAATCACTACACAAGTAGAGAATGACAGACTTATGGCGTGTCTTCTTTATGTGTTGATCGACAATACAGAAGCCACAAGTCTGAATGTTTATTCTGGTCAGAGCCATGGAAATTTCTTTGTTGAGTGATCTGGTTTCAGTTTGAAATTTCAAAGTAACCTTCTCACTAATGAAACTTTCTGAGCTACCCGAGTCTAGTAATGCATTTAGCCTGTGACTATTAACGGACACCCTAGTGGTTGCAGGTCGTAGACTTTCCGGAACTGATGCTGCTATGGAGCATAAGTTCATTGAATCCATAGCAGCAGTTAGGCTTCTACATTTATATTTACAAACTTTTGAATAATGTCCTATTTTTTTTACAAGTGTGACAGGTGGACTCTCTAACTGGATATATATTTGGTGTAGTAGTCCACCACAGACACACAAAAAAGTTCTTTTTTATTAAAAGTATGAAGCTACCTCCCTTTACTAAATGATGCAGCAATGCGTCTACTTACGTTTTCTTCCCTTTGAATTTCTTCGGGCTCTGTAGTAGCAGTAGTAGTAGAAGCAGCGACATCGTCCGTCTGCTTGTAGATATAGGCGTCTGTTTTTCTGCACCACGTCTAGGAAGGAAGCCTGTCTATCGGCAGCCTGCATATCCAGGGTACAACTCTCGAATCGACCCTGGCGTATTATAGGCGAAGCTAGACCATTATTAAACGCATTCCTTACAAATTCTTCACGGTACTGTTCGACAGTCACCGTTTTGAAAGCACAGTTTTTGCTTAGTTTGTGGAGTTCGAGCATTTATGACGTTTAGTAAATGAAAAAAAAAACAGTTTTTTGTTTTATCCTCTGTCTAATTCAAACTGCGTTCTATACTATGATATTACGACACGCAAACTAGCTAATCTAAGTTCAAGCCAACAACTGGGTTTGAATTCATTTCGAGTAGTCCTGAAGTTTCAGGTTCAGACGTTCGTTTTCTGTTTGTTATCGATAAAATAACCTCTTGACCTTTCTTCCGCTTCTGTTGGCCACTTGACCAGACAGTGTTGTAGGCAAAGTAAGAAGCCTTCTTTCTTATTTCGAATACATTTTTGAAGACCAGAACGAAGATAAGGAATTTTATAAGAAAAATATTTGAATGTAGCTCTCTATTTTCATGTAAAATAAAAATGATTTATAAATCAACGTAATCTATTATAAACAGCCAATACAGGAGGATCGCTCCGAAAGTAATGCACTTGTCTTATGTTAGCCTACGATGTCAGAGGCTGATATTGTGATAGAAGTTAATCCGTTGATGGTACAAGGGCATCAGCCTGGGCAGCGATGACAACAAATGCAAACAAAAGCGAAAGAAAAGTCAAGAGGTTATCTAGTTTTTAAATGTCTTTATCTTACTTTACTGATCATTTGAGTATTTTAGAAACGGACGTTGGGAAATGTGAAAAAGAAATCTGAAGTCGCATAAGGATAGCGAAAGTTGTCTTCCACAAAACTAAGCAAAGTATTAAAACATCGGAAAATATTGTCACAAAAAAAAATGTAATTCAAAATGTAATTCAATCTTTTACATGATAGAGGATGCTGGATAATTTCATCATGAATGAACAAGAGACTTGAAGCGACCAGGGAACACTAAGAATGCCATAGTAAGAATTTATGAGTAACAAGAAAGTTTTAAAGAAAATAGGAATATGAATCTTATATACACAAACAGAAAAAGGCAGTTAAAATTGATGTAATACATTATGAGGACAGAGGGCTTAGAGAATGTAACGCTCACAGGATATACTTAATGTAAGAGAAGCAAGGGGAAAGAAGCAAATAACTAGCTTAACGAGTTTGTCTGAGTGGGTGGCAGAACCGGAACAAAAAGACATTGTAACACGTCAAAAATTACTTAGAACAATAAAATACAGAAAGCTGTGGTGCACCATGACTGCGCATCTCCTGAAAGACTTATATAAAAGAAGAAACAAACCTTACTTTTCAGGCATCTCTTGTATTTATATTTGAGACAGAAGGTTAAAATATATACAGGTTTAAAATATGTTAACTCTGTTTAAATATATTCAAATATATTCATGTCACTGTTTTTTTGATGTCTTTTTATGCCACTGATAAATTTTACTTGCTTGTTTTTACTCATTTCAAGATCATTTTATTAATAAGTCACATCTTCTTCATTTGTTATGACTGATACTGCTAGTGTTGTTCAATATACATCACGTCCCCGACAAATTGATTTCTTTTGGCAACAAGATTAACTTCGTAATGCCTAACGTTATCATTATCACCGCACCTACCTAGCAGATAACACGTGACCTCTGTCTCTGTAAAATTTTCCATCTATTTCCAGTGACTGTCGTATTCTTCGATTATTCTATTTCGGTAATGGAGAACAAAATAGTAAAAGGATGGTGTATACGATCATTGCGCAAAAATGGCGTGGTTCTTAAACCACTGTACCTGTTTACAGTTACAACACTTCGACATTTAATAATCGAAAATAATTAAAACGTAAACAAAATAAGATTGGTTGTTCTCATGAGTATTTTTATACTGACAATTTGCTGCTCGTCACAGCTGATTTGTTTTGTTACACAGGATGTCTAGTTATCCAAACCGCTATATTTAATACACACTCATCACCTATCTTGACTTTTCCTGTTAGTTTGCTACTCACTTGACCCCAATCTAGCAACCTTTTACTCCATCTGTCATCTTTTTTTCTTATGAGGAACTTAGGATCACCTCAATTTTTTTATCGCTTAATCATTTCTAAACAAAAAAAAATACAGATAAAATAACAATTGGAAAATGAATGTCACAAGGGAATGCGATTTTACTTAAACTATTTATGTAAACATTGAAACTATATTCGAGCAAATAAACTGAAAATGAATAATAGTATACATAAACGGTGATTATTTTTCTTATTATTTCTAATTAATCATTCAAAATTTGATTTAATGACATTTATCTGCTTAGTTCTGTTTTATCTCTCTCTCTCTCTCTCTCTCTCTCTCTCTCTCTCTCTCTCTTCAACGTCTCTCTATGCAGCGTCAATCACCATCTTCTGTCTTCCTAAAACCGGTTATTTTATTGTCCTTTCTCCTAATTAAAGTCTTCTCATTCTCTTTCTGTTAGTAACCTCTTACGGCTTAGTCTTTCACTATTTTTAGTTAACCTCTATTTTTGAAACATGGGAAAAATCTTTCATATTTTTAAATCTTAAGCTCTGTAAATTTATGGACTTTCTATGAACAGGATTTTATATCTTAATGTTTATATATATATATATATATATATATATATATATATATATATATATATATATATATATATATATATATATATATATATATATATAATCGGTGTCAAGCTAAATGACGGTTCCGTATAGGATACAGGTTCGAATCCTGTCGGAAGACGAATATTTTCTGTGAAAATTTCTCGGACAATGTAAATGTTGTTTAATACTGTTTATTATAAACAGAGCATTTACTTAAATATTTGTGTCTATAAAAAAGAATGTATAAACATAAAAATGTCTTAATATATATATGTGTGTGTGTGTGTGTGTGGTGGACTCTCCCGTTGTATTCGACGTATGAGGGTCAAGCAGCTTAGTTCCTATGAACCGACAGCCTGACACAAGCACATATGAGTTGATTACAGTGGTGAAGGCTTTATGCAGAACGAACCACACATATATGGTATATCCTTTCTAGATGTGAACAATCAGGGCTTTCCACAACTTCTGATCTTTTGTTGCTCAAATTAACTTTTGTCCATTGACTATCCGTCTTTGTTATTATGATCCATATTGTGCCATCCATTTACTCACCCTCATTAAATAAACTCGCTGTTTCTTCTTGCTTCTCTTGCCTTCAATGTGCCTTCTAAGTGTTACATTCACCAAGCTTTCTTTTCTTATTGTGTGCCAAAATAATTTGAAGCTGTCTTTTTCTGAATGTTAACATTAGTTTCTTTGTAGTTCCTTTCTTCTAAAAACTTCATTTTTCACATGTTCTGTTGATGGGGTTCGAAACCAAAACGCCATCACTTCAAATGTTTCCTTTGTCTGTGCAGAAATCACTCGACATTAACTGCCATATTGGAGATTAGATATTAGATCATAATCCACTTTCTTTTGTGTCTAACGACATTTTCTGACCCCTTAATACTTTGTTAATTTTCTGAAAGTCATCTTTCGATCTTTATATGCTGTTTCTAATTTGTGCCACACTTGACGCCATCGGTTACTACATAACCTAGATTGCTAATGTCCCCGATATATGACTTGCAACTTGAGTTATCTGGTTTGCTGACAATCATGTATTCTGACTTCGTACAGCTAAATTATTTCTTTCTTCTTGCTTTCCTCGGTTACTTTGTCTAAGAGTTATGTCAGCGTTCTTTCTAAATCTGCTATCAGCACAGTCTCATCAACGTAGTATATGTTGTTAAGGTTACGTTCGCCGATAATGAATCCTGGTATTACTTCTAATCCTCTTGGAATCATCTCGCTGTAAAGTTTAAACAATCCGACGAGAAAAGATCTTTTTTGCTTGTTACTATCCGTATCCAAGCAGTTCCTTAGTAAATCAGTTTAATACGGGGATTGCTAATAAATGAATTGTGATTAATATTATTAAATGTTTTATTTACTTGCTCTGAGTTTTGACACTGTGTTCCCTTCGGAGTTAGAACTGATTGTGGTGCCATTGAGCATAACCAGAAAAAATATGATTCCAATCTGGTCATCATTTTCACTGCAGGGCATACATCTTTCTGGGTGAGTACGAGAGGCATTTCTGCTCTCTGACTTCTTTCCTGTGGCTATCTTGCTTAATAAGGTGCTATCTATGTCGAACATCTCTTCATCGAGTCTGCCAGCTTCCTGGGAACCGAGTTTGTGTAAAAGACATCACATTAAACTGCAGACACTACCATGGCTCACCTGAAGGTTTTTAATTTTATAGATGTGACCACCGCAATGCTTCACTCTTGGAAGGTTTCATTTTTATATCGTTCAGTATATGGTTCTATAAATGTCATATAGACGATTATGTTTTCGAAGTTCAATTTTTGTTTCGTGTGACAAAATAGCTGCATTTCACTAATCATTCGACTGATACCAAAATGTTTTCAGTAAATGCTATAAAAGTCTTTTAATGTTTTCTTTGATATTAGCTTTTTCCTACTTCCTTATTTTCCTCTTCTATATTCTATGAATTGTTGACAAGTAGATCAGTTTTTTTTAATTATTTCACCTGAAGCAAGGCGATAATGCCACAAAGACGCAAAGGACTAATGGAGTGAAAGAATGAGAAGACTTTAGAAGGAACCGGAAACCAAAACCTAAATAGGAAACAAGGAATAAACCTCTAAAAAACCTCCAAAAACGGAGGAGGAGTGTAAACCGGGCTTCTTCATATCGGCTTAGGTACCACAAATAGTCTGTTGTCTAATGATAATAAAATTCATTTACTTTATACAATAATATAATTTCAGCATAATCATCTTCCTTGACAATGTACTTAATCTACTGCTTTCATATTATTCCTCAATGAAATGTGCAGTTAACAATTGAGCTGATAATTTTATCAGGTTACCAACATTTCTTTATCAATCTGATATATATATATATATATATATATATATATATATTCCCGCGAATCATAACTTTACAAAGCTGATTGTAAAGAATAAATACAGTGATTTAAATATTAAGGTTATTGTTTATGAGGGATGATGAGAATAGACATTCAACTTCACCAAGATATTGTCTTAAAATCATAATAAAGCTTCTTTTAATAATATGAATGCACTTCTCTTGGTTTAAATATAATATGGCTTCTTGAAGATGGCATGTCATGCCTCAGAGTCTGATTTCCGCAAAGAAGGCCTATGGTCTATTGTTGAATCAGAAAACATTATTCACATATGCATATAAATATGTATGCATATATGCTGATGTGAGTTAGTTTACACGTGTATGAATATATATATATATATATATGTGTGTGTGTGTGTGTTGATTGATGTGTGTATATAAATAAAAATATATATATGTGTGTGTGTATATATATATATATATATATATATGCGTATATATATATATATATATATATATATATATATATATATATATATATATAATGCCACGCCCCTTTCAAGACGCAGGCAATCATGGCTCTCCATAGATTCCGTTTCCGTTATTAACTGTTAATTGCTACGACTTCATACAGGCATACATTCATGGTAGAAGTCGACTCATAACCGAGTAAAACAAAATCTAAGAATCATAACTCACAAAGTACATTTTAGCTATGACTTCCCTGCCGTTGATGATATCTAAAATGGCTCATAAGATCTGCAAGTGATTTGCAACCCATTCCACATCAAGTTCAGGCTAGTCTTATATACACACAAACTCACATTTATATGTATATATAAATTACTAGACAACGGGTGATACTTCGTATCTTCCCTCGATATAAAAATCAATAGTTAAGTTCACGCAAAAGTCAGGATTTTAGAAACTAATATTGTGTATTTTTCTGTGTGTCTGTGTACGTGAATGCTTGAGTATGTATGTACGTATATATCCCTATATACGTATATATTTGTGCATGAAGATATATACCTATGTAATTATATATCTCCGTGTCTATATATATATATATATATATATATATTGCGTTCATGTGTGTTTTGTGACCTGGGTTTCACACACTTTGCGATCGTCAGAGTTTGTCTGACGATCGCAAAGAGTGTGAAGTGGGTCTAAAATCGCATCAATGTAGCTAAATATGTTAGCTACATTGCTGACAATCAGCGCTTTCAAATAAATACCGCGCATATATAATATATATATATATACACATTATACATACATACATACATACATACATACATATATATATATATATATATATATATATATATATATATATATATATACACATATTGATTGATTGATATATATTATATACTGGTTACTGCATCTACATTACCCATATTCATATATATGTATATGTGCGTGTATGTGCATGAGTGTATTTATATATATATATGTGATATGCTATATAAACCGTATTGATTCCTGTGTCCACATTGCATATATATATATATATATATGTTTGTGTATATGTGTACATATCTATGTGTGTTTGTGCAAATGCGCCTGTGTGCAAATGTGTGTACGTGTGTGTGACAAGAGCTTTAGCAATATGCCTATAGTAGTCATAAAGGGCGGAAATCCTGTAAACAAATTTCTTCGAATGGCACTTCACCTCCTCGACATTAATAGGTCTATTCTTGCCTTGTCTCTTCCTCTTCAACCTCTTTCGTAATATCATGAATGATTTTCTCATAACTCAATCCTGAATTGACAACGATGACAACTTGTCTGCTCTAACCACTGACTCTAGTATTATTTTCTACAGGAAAAATTCATAACAGCTGATCAAGCTTTCATCAACAGATAGATATCGATGACTGACAACCAAATGTGGTTATGTCCGAATTGTTTAATAACTTTTTAAATAGGACATAGTTCTAGTGGGGAGCATTTTATTCGGTAACAGGCATTTACATGTTTCTAATAATGCTGAATGGCGCTCTCCAAGAGGCTATAGTCATTAATATTTCAGGTAGACAAAGTACAACAAATTATTTCGTATATTTAAATCAAATTCACTGCAGGCGGACATAACGGAGTCTAGTTGTCAGCCCTTGATTCCTATTCTGAGTAAGTGATGGTGATTGGGGGAGGGGTAGATTGTATTGTGCTAATTCTCCAGGTTGGGAGGGCTTGCTTACTTGACCAATCAGCATTCGAAAACATTCATTACTTGATCGCGAGCACTTGTCACTAATGGCTTTGTGAAATACGCACATACGTGGTTGGTCAACCACATATGTGAGAATTCATTTTAATTACAACCGATTTTACAGAAGTAGACAGGGTTTACTAAAATGAACACAAAAGTCTCAGTATGCCAAATCTCGTCCTCAACACAAACTTACACTCTTCTCAATCGTGGTATTCCACCATGGAATGAAGGCATTTATACTCGACTCATATAAAAGGTTCTTCGTTTCTTTCATCTCCATGTTCGTGTTGTCACTTTTACGTTATCAGAACTGGAGAACTGCTTCTTTCATGGGTCGAAATAAATGTAAGTCTTAGGGTATCAAGCTAGGACTATAAGGTCGGCGAAACAAGATTGTCAAGCTGTAATTACTTGCCTGGAGTTTAAGCTGCTGTAAGGCCTTGAACTGTGATGTCGAAAATGTTATGTATTTTGTATACATTTTTCGGTTTAGGCGCGTGTTCAATATATAAAGTGTAGAAAAAGTATACAACTTGTGTTTCTGCTACGTGACTGTATGAAACTAAATTATGGTGACTATTGAAACTAAATTAAATGTCTCTTTAGTATGCCCGTTTTCCTTTTTGGTTCGGAAATTATAGGAAGTAAGGATAAGAACAGGTAAAGATGGTAGAGTTCAAGTCAACCTTGCGCTGAGTTGGGATGACTGAATCTCTACTTCATGAGTAGGGTTGTTGAAACACGTCCTAACGTTATCGTTGGAAAGTGGAAAATGAAAGATTCTGTCCTTTCCGGAAGAGGGGTCATAAAATCGCACATGTGGTCAGAAACACTTTCCGGTTTCTTTATGACTTGCATCATGGGAAAATGAAAATATTTATTTGTGTATTCCTTATTATTATTTTATTTATTGGTTTTATTTCATTTTTCCACAACTTCATTCATCTTAAAATGTGATAGAGCTTGAATAAATCTGAGTTTTGACACTGTGTTCACTTAAGCGTCAGAATTGATTGCGGTGCCATTGAGCTTAAACAGTATAACTTCAATCTGATCATCATTTTTCCTGCTGAGTATACTTCCTTAAACCACTTTCTGGGTGAGTATAAGAGTCATTTCCGCTTTCTGACTCATCGTGGTGAACCCATGTCTCATTTTCTGTGATTATCTTAATTAATAAGGCGTTATCTATGTTGAACATTTCTAGTTCTTGTATGTCAACTACCGTCTACTTCTTAATGTCAGTGTTCTAAGCATCAAGTTTGTGTAACCAAGACATCGTATTAAACTGCAGGCACTACCATGGCTCACCTGAAGGCATTTACTTTCACAGAGTTTTGTAATAGAGATTCTTCTGCTATGTGTAAAGAGAGCATCGACCTACTCTGGCCTTATCCTCATCCACAGCAGAAGCTGGCCTATAACTCCGAGGCCTGTCATTAATTTTAGTTTTTTATTTCTCTCTAAGGTTGTCATAGATGCTAAATTCTTTTTGATTTTCTGAAAAAAAAAAACATCTTTTTTGCTTGTTCTCTATCCGCATCCAAGTTGTTTGTAGTAAATAATTTAAATACGTAAATTAAATAAAATAGGATTAATATCATTAATTATTTTATTTCCATAATTATCAATATTTGTAAAGTGTAAAGATCTTAAGCCATATTGAATAAATGAGATCCCTCGCCACCAATATTGTATATAAGTTTGTAGTAAATTTCGTGAGTTCTTGGTAATTGTCTTAAGCTTTATTGGAAGTGTAAAGATCTTTACTCCTATTGAATAAGTGAGCTTCCACGCCACCAATATTGTATATCATTTCGTGGTAAGTGTCGTGGGTTCTTGGTAGCTTTCATAAGTTATTCTTGGTAACTGATTCTTCTGAGACCTAGCCGAGAGCACTTGAAGAATCAACTAAAATATTCAATGACTAAGTTTCTTTTTATATAGCCCTACTCGTCACCTACCGTGACTGATTGAAATCGTTCAATGATCGTGGAGGTGATAACTAACAGCTCGAAATTCTGAAAAGCCTGAATTAATACGACAGGCACCCGATGAAGGCCGGAAAATATAACAACCTAAATATCGTGACTATGAAAACGAAGATCAGTGTGTTAGGCCGAAAAGATAACGTATAATAAAGACGGGGCGAGTTCAAATAATTACGAAATATTGTTCTCTAAATGTCATTTCGTGCTTAGGCCAACCACCTTATATTCTTGTGGATGCATGAGCATGTAAACTGGAACTTTTTTTATTTCGGAAATTTGCTATATTGTGAGATTTATTTAAGGTCTCTGACGTCAATTTCACATGCACTGTTCACATAGATATCCGGTACGACATTCATTAAGCTTACAAGTTACATAATGCACTGCCACAAAAATAAGAAAACAGATCTACATTTTTAAATTTCTTCATTGGCTGGGGATTCAGGTTTATTCTTGAGCGACGAGAAAAGCGTGCGTCTTCACAGCGCGGAATTGTTCAGCTCCCCAAGATTACTTACTATTTTTTCACATCGGTAACACGAAATGAAAATCACGAACAAAGATTAGATTTAATTCAGGTCTCATTTTGTTTTTCCCCTCTGAAAAGCAGAGTGGTGGTAATTTTTTTATTCTTCTTGCTCACGCTGAGAATTTACAGCTTCACCACGTCTATATATATATATATATATATATATATATATATATATATATATATATATATATATATATATATGCGTGTGTGTGTGTGTCTGTGCCTGTGTGTGATATAGGAATAAAGTGTCGCTGCCGACACTTGGGTTTGAACACATATCAACAGAGAGAGCAAACACAGGTGATCCCATTTTGAATAAATGGATCACATGAAAATGTATATATGGGAATTAATGTGACGTCTAACTGATTACTATTTCTACGCTATCCTCTATTACTATACAAATCGCTATTCTCTAAACTATCCCCATACTATTTCTCTATACTATTCACTATAGTATTTCTCTATACTGATCACTATATGGATTACTATTTGGTGGTTACTTTTCGAGCGAGTATTATCGAGCAAGTAGTATTAGTGTGAATGTTATTCGAAAGCGTCTGACACCAGTATTGTTCAACAGCGTTACTATAATTGTATCAGCGATTACAAAAAGTCTCTACTACAACGAACATTACGAAAGTGACAACGAGTGTTCGCTGACATCACAAATATATATATATATATATATATATATATATATATATATATATATATATATTGTATATTTAGGCAGCAATTCTTCCTTTATGCATGTTTCATTAAAAACGACAGACACGGTACTACGGTTAAGCTTTTTATTTAAATTTTCTTGTGTTCGAACAAGAGCTTTCTTTTCTGGACAAAGGGTGTGTAAGAACTGTCCAAATGTTTTATATTTCAGAGCGCTTTCGGCTATACCTTTAACCATTATCAAGGATGATTCGATTTTTCAGCTTAATTGAGTGTGTGCGTTCTGTGTATGTCTTAGTGTGTGGTAGGGATGTTTTTAATTTCCGAATACGGTTAGCACATTGTGGCTTTGTTCATAGTTAATATTGTTAAGAGTTGGCTTTTTCTTTTTTATTATTAAAGCTTCCATTATTTTTAGTCTTTTTTTGCAGGTGGATGCAGTTAATACATTTGTGTTTTCTACTAGTATGTTTCTAATGGAGTCTGGTAAATTTGTGTGTGTGTTTAAATGGGTTCTAATGGAGCTGTGATCAGATAGGTGTAACGTAAGACGTCTGGATATATATATATATATATATATATATATATATATATATATATATATATATATATATATATGCGTGTATTAAAAAGTTCTTTCAAAGAAATTAAAATACTTCACTCTACTCTACTTCAAAGAAATTAAAATACTTCACTCAATACGTCACAAAATTATGTCTGTGTTTGCTAAAATGCTCTTTTAAAAGAATTTAAAATAGTGGACTCTTACATACGTCAGAAAAGGAATATACAAATTATATATTCGTGAGTTAAGCTTCTTTAAATGAATTTAAAATGAAACAGTCTCGTGTGTGTGTAGTAGTAGTAGTAGTATAATCTAATATTGTCATTCTAACAGTTGTAGGTATGTGTGCTAAAATATTGGCATTATTTTGATATATAACCATAAGTTGATCATTTATAATCAAATTAGTTTTTCTCGTACAATGAAAAAATTATGGAAATATTAAATAATTTTGCAGTTGTATAGTTTATATTTTCTTCATGAGTAATGTAGGGTTTTTATTGATACAATTAATTCTTGTTGCTTCTAAGAAAAGAAGTTTTCTGTTTAATTTATTTAGGTAAAAATACCCAAAATGAAATGAAAAGCAGACTACTAACAACCTGATCTATTTAGTAATAGGCTGTTCTGTTGTTACGTTAACGAGACATTTCGCTCATTGAGGTTTAGTAGTGCCCCCCCCCGTTAACAATGGAATATCTCATTACTAAGAAGATAAGTAGAGGCAGTGGAACTGATAAATATATAAAGTTACCTGTTTTGTTTTTTATGAATTGGATTCTGTGACAATACGGTGGATAGCGGCTCGGATGGAGGAATCGGAGAGCCGAGTTCGAATTCCAGTGCTAATACTAGTGGGAAAGGTATGAATCCTCTTCTTCTCTCTCCCTCCCCAGCTATGGGTAAATAGCAGCCCGGGTTTTATAGCCTTGGATGGCAACTGGTCTTCGCAGAAAGATATGGCAACCTACTGAGGGGAAAAAATCGTCAGTCATGTATCGTAAAGATACATGATCGCCTAAGCGTGTACCACGCATAGACTGATAATCAGGGAATTAGTCTGTCAAATAGGAGTTCATAGGCATTAGTATAGTACCTAAACTCAAACATCGATGTATAAAACGCAGAGTGATTTTTGGAGAAATTTCTTCAGTGTTATCTATATGGCGGGAAATTCGGTATAAATGTAAGTTTTACCGAAAAACTACTTTTTTTTTTTTGTGCTATTTCATAATCGTTTTTGTTTCATTGAAACTTTTTTGTTTGGCGAGTTGGATAATTTGAGACTTGTCAGACAGTGATGTGTTTGATTATGCTTACATTTAACATAATAGAAAAGTCCAACAAAAACATCAACATCATTATGGTTATTATCATAATGATAAAAATGTAAACAACAATAAAGGTAAAATCATCTAACTCATCGATAAAAGCTTTCCCAAATCAAGCAAACTGCATAAAGTATTTAACAGAAATTCTCTAAAATACTCATAGCTACACTGAAAACATATTTCCTTCCTTAGATACTATGTGTGATCATGTCTGCTTTTCAGTTCAATATTGACTTGGCAGAAGAATTCCTGCAGTAGGCTGCCATTAATTAGAAGAAATAGATTCCTACTTTTCCCAGGAATATTTGCGCGTAAGTGAATATAACGAACTCGACTGGAATTCGAACTCGGCTCTCCGATTTATCAATCCGAGCCGTTATTCATCACACCACCTGCGCATCCAAGCTTACAGGACCTGGTATTCCCAAGCGGTCACCCATCTAGGTGCTGAGTAACAGCAGCTTCCGTGATATTACCGCAAGCAAAACATACTACAAATCTAAAAAAAACAACAACAAAAAACATAAAATCACCAGTACACCACAAAGCCCCATAGCACATGACTGTAACTGCAGAGCAAAATACTAATGCCCACTAAACGGTAACACTCTACAAAATAACGCAATATTTAAACGTGTTGTATGATCTTAAAGAAACTCAAAAAATAAGAATAACAAAAGGTTACTGAAACCAGAGAAGCTATCCATACAAAATATCATTTAACAAGAAAAAATATGCCAACAGCACAACCCTCTCAAAGCATATATGGCAACTCAAGAACACAAACCAAAAATAACATGGAAAATAAGTAAAACAGTACCCGCTTACAATAATGCTTCACACGAAAACAAACATAAGTGTAACAAATAAATTTGATAAAATAAAAAATCAGATTATTCATAAATTTATTGTGTAATAATATACAACTTGTACCTAGCTTAATAATTATATGTATAAAACATTCAACCAATAACACTGTTCAAATTCACAACTTTACAAATCTATGTGTAGTATATATGTACAATGATCAGTCAAATATAAAAGTAACCTATGTAAATTCTATCTATATTTCTGAAATGCCCACCTATTTATTCATGAACACACGCAAAAATTAACTGAATTACTTTCCAGTCTACATGGCAAAAGGTTTTATGATATTACATAACCTCCATTTTTTTCCACTCTTTTTCTGTATTTCGTTTCTTCAACACGCTTTTTGCCAATAAGAAACTATGTCTTCAAATATTCTTCAGGACTGGATTTTGTCAGAGGAAGTCCTACGAATTTAATAAATAGATGTGTTGAGATAGGATCATTTTAAAATCATCTACGTTTTGGTAACATGCAGAAATTAAGACAACTGAAAATGTTTTCACATTCTACAATTGATACTGGAATTGTGTTTACAACCGTTATCAACCGCTGAAAATTTATAGAAGTTACTCTCCGCTTTAGATTCCTGGAATTTTCTGAAAGTTCTGGTACAAAGTAGTGATTTAAACTAAATTGTTCTGCCATTTCATTTAGATCGTTATCTACAAATGTAAAATGTTAATCTTCTGGAATGTTAATCTCAAGATATTCCGACTAGTTAATTAACTTTTTACATCTATCATTGCAAGCTATTGTGGATTCAACCAGCCATGGTTTTATATTATTCACCAATCTTCTCAAAAGCTGTTGTCTATGTATTGTAGGTACTTTACTAACTCTCAAATTTATTCCATTAAATATCATCTAGTTTGTTGCTTTCTTTATTTGAGCATAAATTTTTCCTGATTTCTTCATTTGACATTCTAGAAGCTGGATAGTTTGTTTTCTATGTTCAAGTGCTTTGTTAATTGTACAATCTCAATTCTGTAGTTCAAGTGACAATTGAGACAACTCTCGCAAACTGTCCAGAAACCAGCCCAGATTATTTATTAAAGATGTCGGTTCTAATACTTTTTCACCCCCTCGTACATTGTAATGTTATTGTAAGAATATAATATAACAGCATTAGGGTGTGCAGCGTTTTCTTGTTTATGTTCAATATTTCCTGAATATTAAACTAATCTAGAGGTGAAATTATGTAAATATATAATTTATCAAAATTAACGTTACATACAGTTATATTTCTTCTTAGTTGATTACCATAAATCATTGTTGGCATAGTGGATGTTGATTAACATAGATACTGTACGAATTAAAATCTGTTTGATTTTTTTTATACATGTTATTTAAATCGCCTAATCAATGATAAAGATTTATGCAAAACAATCAATATTTTGTCTCCCCGAGTTATAACTTCTTCGGATGATTAAAATCTGGAAAAGTTTACAAAAGAAATTGTTGAATCCTTCAAATTGAGTTGTTTGTCGTACTCTTTGGGAAAAAAGGGACCTTTGATTAAAACTTTGATTAAAGTTGGAAAAAAACAAGAGCTTTTTATGGATTGGCGATTCATCTAAAATGTAAAATACACAAATACATACATATTCCAAAAAATATACGCACACAGATATACAGATGCTACATCCAAAAGCATATGCAGTATTAAAAGCCATATGTTATACACACATGCACACACACACACATATATATATATATATATATATATATATATATATATATATATATATATATATATATATATAATACGTATAGATGTATCGTTTACTCAATGAAAAATAAAGTCGTGCTACAAATGGAATGGAAGATCAACAACCAATTGACTATTGAACTTCTTTAATTTTCTGCTGTCTTCTCTTAAACACATTATTTTTCTTTTGATTCACCCTCCTTTTCTATTCTTCCTTGACGTCCTTCCTGTGATGTCAATGCCACAGCACAATACATCGATAGTTTACAACATTCTTAATCGATGGACTTTAATACAAAAGTACGAAAATAGCTTTCCTCTTCCGTATAGGATTAATATCCTTCAAGGCTAGGTGAACAAATTTTGCAAAGAAAACGATTGTCATTATTGAAGACCGTACGACTATAAATGTTTTGTGGTGTTTATATTAAATGCCACGAAATACAGTTACGAACATATTTATAGGAGTACAGAACAGCGAGAATTCGTAGATATTTCATATTCATACATTTAAGACCACTCCAAAATAAGAATAGCAAATGAACAAGTAATTTTAATCGTTAGAGTCTTGACAAAGGATGCTCAATAAATCCCTCTGTCTCTCTAGTACAGAAAGTGGACATAAACTGAAAATTGAAATGTAGTAAAACACCGTCACCCTGCGTACATTACATACAAGTATTGCTACAATATATGGACTGGAACTGCTCAATTTGCACTTTCCAGCCTTGACAGAGTTCAAAATCGTTTGCTAGTTCTTGAAGGGGAAGACATATTCTTCACTCGGAAGACTCTTTCCCACTGACGAACAATGCAAACCTATCTCTACTCTCCCACTAGTTCCATGTTCAGATGACTTCCATTCTTTTAACTCCAACAATTAATTTGGTGACACGCCATGCGACTTCCGCGTAATCGAAACACACTCATTCTTCCATGTTCCAAAGTTAAGAAGAAAGTTCGGCTAAGTTTTTTTTTTCTCAAGAACTGTCATTTTATAGAACAGACTCCCTTATTTGTACTCCTCTGAACTCTTGAATTAACCTATTCAAGTCAAGGGACAATCATTATCTATCCTACCCATCCCCACAATCTTCAATTCGTACAACCTACTTTTTCGTTGTCATCACATACGTCATTCATCATTATAACAGTAATCCTTGACCTTGAGTGGCCCTCGAACCGTATATTGAATGAACTCTAGGATATATATATATATATATATATATATATATATATATATATATATATATACCTATTGGATAGACGCTCCCTTTATTTTAAACAGTATATTTATTTTCGTCCACCGGCTTGAATATACAAGAAATTTTATTAAAAAGATGCGCTATCTAGCAGGATTCGAACCTGCGTCTCCTTTTGCAGGAGAAACCGTCGTTAGATCCGACATGCTTCTAACTGACACGGCTACGAAATACCTCAACGATCAAGCAAGGCCGAATACTGTCATTAAGCACAATCCTTCTCGGTTTATATTCCCTCATATTTTCTTTAATAGGATTTACTGAATATTCAAATATTCAAGCCGATAGATGAAAATAAAAAATAAACGGAGCTTCTTCTCAAATATGAGTATCCACTAAAATTAATGTTAAAAATATGTCGGATTAATCAATAAATAATCCATTACTTCGTTAGAAATTTATATATATATATATATATATATATATATAGTCATCCACAGACATACTGTTTTGCTCATCAGTGTGGCTAGATATCCGACTGCATTAAGCCGGGATCGAAACCCGACTGATTTGATAGCAGCCAGAGATTTTACTCTGAGCTACAGTTTTTACACACTTTATATCCCAAAAAGAAAACGCTTATAAAAACACAAGAAAATCTGAATGAAAAGCTTAATCGTAATACGTTGTCAGTCGTCTTTAGTGAAACTAGTAGAGTTATTGCTAATCCTATACCCTCTTTATGGAATATAGGATTAGCAATAACTCTTCTTGTGAAGATGTCTTTTACAAGCATAGTAAAGTTTACAACACTGCCTTTAAAATAGTGCACTAACATCAAATATATAGAATATAACAACAGCGATCGTAGGAATAAGAATAGAAACAGGAAAATCATTTGGTACACACCACCATTTACCCAAAGGTTCCTCCAGTTAATTGATAAACACTTCCCAAGAAATAATTCACTCAGTAAAATATTTAACAGAAATACACTAAATCTAAGCTATAGCTGCACAGATAACCTTTAAAAAAATATTAAAAAACATAATAATAAAATTTCAAGCCAATACAATAATCTGAGTAATTATAGCCATTCCAAAGCAACAAACACGGATAAATACCAACAAGTAGAAATTCTAACGAATACCCATACCTATTTCAAAACCGATATCACACTGACTCTCTTGTTTACCTAAGTATTATTTCTACTATTGAAATCCAACAGTTAATTTTTTTTTATATTGGCAGTACCAAGAATTCATTTAAAACTATGTGATATGAACATTTATTATCTTTCACCGATAACGCTTACAAAAATATGACGACTCTTTCCTTATTTTTGGAACTTAAAAGAAGTTGAAAAAAAAACTACGGTATAATGGAAAATACTAAAATAGCTAGAACCTGAAAACCTTTAAATGAACCTTGCTTCATATGCTTACATGAAAAATTGGGAATTATCCTATTTGCCGACAAAAATCTCTGCTAAACCAAAGTGAATTAGCTGTAAATTTCCAACACCCTTTATCTTTTGCTTTACATTATAGTTAATTTTTAAAAAATTAGGTAATTCCATTTCTTATGGTCATAATTTATAAGTAAATAATTGTCTACTCTATGCAAGAAATTATCTTGTTTATTCAGATTTAGTATTGATATGTATTACCGGCCAGTTAGTATTATTTATATCTTATATAGATGTTCCACATTTTTAATTTTATTTACAGGTTGCTTTAAGAAGCGTCCTGAATCTGAAAATTAAATTAAATTAAATTCTGTTGAAATTAACTTTACGTCTGATTATCCTCCTTCCCTCTCCTTAGCGTCTTTTGAAAATTTGAACATGTGATATTTGTCTCCAATCACAATACATTTGCTGCTTACATGTGTTACGTAATTGTCAATGATAAGTTTCGGTTTATTATGTCATGAAAAAACAACTCACCCACCTCCACCCTCCCTCTGCACTTAATTTTCTATTTAGCGAAGATCTGACATTTAATTGGTTGATCAAGACAAACCCACAAGTCTATTTTTAATTCTGACCTTGTGCTTTCTTACCACACTCTTTATATTTTTGTTCTAATATCTAAAATAATATAAATATATATATATATATATATATATATATATATATATATATATATATGCAAACAATCGCGATATGTGGGATTTTTATTTCGACAATTTTAGAAAAATATGAACAAATGCTTTTATTTTACTCCCAATTTATAATAGAAAAAGTTCAGAAAAAGAACTAGAGATAAAAGAAAGAAAAATGTCATTGTTTTATTTGTATTTAACACTGTTTTTATTTCTTATTAATTGGTTTATTAATTAACTTCATCTTAAAAATGACAAAGGAAGGTTAACGATTCTATGCCAAACAATTTTAATCCCGACAATAAATGGTGACCTTGTTTGCATATGAATGCACAAAATTTATTCATGTTTAAGTGCTTTTATAAAGGAGTCTCTTATACAAACAGACTACAGTTTTGGGCTACGATATTATTGAAATACAATTTCCAGATGGAATTTCTATCGTAAAAAATTGGGACACGCAGATGGTTTATCAGATTGATATCGAAATACAAAATTTAGAAAATGTAATGGTTATAATCCAGCTGCAAAATTGCCACCTATAAATTATTAATCATGCCCGATCACTGATAAAACGTGACCAAGACTACATATGGACTTTGCTGGACCACTTAACGGTTCATACTATTTGTGGTCGACTTTTTCACAAAACAACCCCAGATATTAAAGTGTAAACGACCTACTACCGCGATAACAATTAAATTCTTACGCGAACTTTTTGCAAGGTTTGAAGTACCTGACAGTGTGGTATCCGATAATGGATCACAATTTACTTCTAGTGAGTTTAAAAATTTCTGCAAAAATTACGCGGTTGAACATTTGAAAACGCCGATTTATCATCCGAGCTCGAATGGTCAAGCTGAGTGGTTTGTTCACACCTTCAAAAGACCATTAACAAAAGCTAAAGGTTTGGAATCTTAAGAAACGGCACTACAAGAATCTTTGAGCGTATATCGAATGACGTCAAATGCAAACGCCACCGCAAAAACGTCACCTGAAGAGCTCATGTTTGCCAGGGAATAAAAAAGAAAGTTGACAGTTTGAAACTACAGATCGTTTAAGATCGGTGATAGTCTATTTTAAAAACCTTAAGACCAGAAAGGAAAATTGGCAGGAAGGAAAAATTATTCGACGCCTTGGCAGTATGATGTACATAGTCAAAGGTGGACGATTTCAACATAGAAGGTATATAAATCAATTTAGGTTTATATATGCACAGAATAAGCAACCAGTACAATTTAATTCACCGATGGACATTCTTTACGATACCCATATCGGAAAAAAGTATGGACTAAAGAATGTGCGTTTCTAAAAAAGATGAACATACCTCTCCAGAATATGACTTGGACACGTCCAAATAGCATATATACTGACGCCAAGAATTATCAGTAGAGAGCTGACCGCGCATTAAAAACTGGGCTTGTTCCGCATCCAGCTTTGTGGAGAGGTTTCGTGTAAATACAGAGCTGGGAGCGCGCTATGGTTTTAGAGTTTATCGGTCGCTCTGCCTTCGGACAGAGAGGAACTCCGACGAGGCTATGCCTACGGGCAGAATCTGGGGAGGTAGACAGCACTCGACCTCGTGTATGCGGGGTCTATGGGGAAATTTTGTCCGAGGGTATGCGCTCGGAAAGACCCACATTAAAAACTGCTCTTGTGCCGCATTCTGCCTTGTGGGGAAGTTTCGTGTAAATACCTAGCTGGGCGTGCGCTAAGGTCTTAGAGCTTGTCGGACTATCTGCCTTTCGGGCGGAGAGTAACTCAGACTAGGCTATGCATACGAACAGAGTCTCGTCTGGGGAAAATTAGACAGCCACTTGATCCCGTGAATGCGAGGCGGTGGCGTGCGCACATAAAGCCCACATTTAAAGTGCCATATATCGCCTTAAATGCCAAGTTGGCCAACCTCTAGCGGGAGCAGTTATCTCAGAGCTAGTCGGACTCTCTTCATTCGGGCGGAGAGGAACGCAGACGAGGCTATGCCTACTTTCGGGATAACCACCGACCGAGTGTATTAAAACGGCCTTCGGTAAATAACAGTGTTCTTAGAAGACTCTCTGCCTTCGGCCGGAGAATAATTCAGATGAGGCTATGCCTACAGACAGTCTCGTATGAGGGAAATTTTAGACAACCACTTGATCCCGTGAATGCGAGGTCTTATAATCCTTACTACAAATTTTTGACTCCAACCGAATATCTTCATTCAATGGAATGAAGACATAACACCTTCGTAGCAAGGTAAGCTTTTGATAATAAAGCGAGTCGAGATAGAAATAATTTGCCCCATGAAGTTTTGGAAATCAGGTGAGTAATAAAATTAATTTTAAGTTCATTGATTTTTTTAATGAGATAATTCCATTACGATTTTCCAGAACTCGCAAGATCAAGTTTTTTTTTTTTTGTTTTCAACTTTATCTCCATAGCCATTCATTGCATTTCCCATGACTCTTTTGCAATGATTACGCACAGTTCAGGTGGAGTTTTCAAAGACACGGTATGAATTAGTGGACCATGGCCGCAGCACATTCAGACGTGAATCAAGTATTTGCGATACTTTTTTGAATCCATTCAGAAAAAAATAAAATTTCTGGAAGAAAAAAACTTGGTGCTTCTGCGACGTAAGATCTGAAGCTTTCCCAATCAGCTTTGGTGTATCGAAGAAATGGCTTATCTGAGGATGTCTTTGGCTTCGCGTCAACTTTGTCATTCATCTGTAAATGAGCGGAACATTGACGATCACATGATGCCCAGCTATATTGGGAACACAAGTAGGTTTAATCACAATCTGGGTCTGGTTATGTACAATGAAGAAGTCGAAGTAGTATTTTCCTTCTTCGTTTCCGTTGGTCTAATTTGAGTGGATTAGCCATTCCTTGTGTTGAATGTTGAAATCGCCACAAATACGAATGGTAGCTGATGACCGGAGATAATTCATTTCAATGGATCATTCTGGGAGCGATATGTGAAAACCTGCTATGAATTCATGAATGTGAAGTCAGGGTCCTGGTTTTCGGAGTCTCTGTTGTAAGAAAATCCATCCTTAATATCCTAAGTCCTGGCCATGTTGATTTAAATTGTTATCTTTTGTGAGACGAAGCGAGTAACCTGGAATTGTGACGTTTTTTAGATTCAAAAACACATTTTCACCTTTGAAAACAGGAAAAGTTCTAGAATTTAATAAAAATCTGAATTTTTAGCTTTTTTTCATTTTCAAAATTCTTCTGAGAAAAGATGATTTTGAACTGATTTTCTGTCATAATAAAATTTAAAAAATTAATTCTTGGTCTATATCTACATTTTCTTTATTTTTGTTTGGCTGTTTGATTTCAAAAATTAATTTCTAGATTTAAAATGACTTACTGAGTGGAAATGGTGGTTCTAAGTAACCAGTTTACCCTCGGTGTTAGACAATTATAGTATTGTTAATATACCAAACGGATCTATATAACTCATTTTCTCTATTATTTCAAAAGATTAACTTTGAATCAGGACTTCTTCAATATTTTCCATTCACAACTCCTTTTGACCAGATGAATTTTTTCGGACCTTCACTTTTATTAACTTAAAAAGTATTATGATTACATATAATTAGTTTTAGCGTTTTAACTACGAGGTGTGTCTAGAAAATAGCCATCTATTTATTAATAATTAAAAAAAAAATAGCCTAACTGTTGTGATTTCTGTAAAGATTTACTGGGAACTGACATACTTATCTGCACATCCCTTTTAATTTTCAGAACTGTTTACAAAACTCTCTTTCGTAATCTCCATCAACTACGTCATCACGTACTCCCTAACCTCGTCTACGGTGTTTAAATGATGATTTTAAGAAGAAAAAGTCAGTGTCACAAAGAGCCGAATCTGGATTGTAGAGATTTCGCTAAAAGACACGGGTGTTGCGATATTTTGAGACGAAGCGAGTAACCTGGAATTGTGACGTTTTTAGATTCAAAAACACACTTTCACATTTGGAAACAGGAAAAGTTCTAGAATTTAATAAAAATTTGAATTTCCAGCTTTTTTCATTTTCAAAATTCTCCTGAGAAAAGATGATTTTGAACTGATTTTCTGTCATAATAAAATTTAAGAAATTATTTATTATATGATTTTTTTAAAGATTTACTGGGAACTCACACACTTATCTCCACATCCCTTTCAAAGACACGGGTGTTGCGATATTTTGAAAAAATAAAACTACACAAGACACACGAAGAATATATTTGGCCATTCATTGTAAATGTGACGATAACTATCAGTTTTAAAACTGAGTAATTCATTTCTGTTCAAATGTTTTCCCCTCTCGTTAGTTGCCAAGTTACTTCGAAAAGAAAAGATATAAAATTCTCTTTCGTGAGATAGATGTGCTTGTTATTTTGTGGTAATAATTAAAATGACTACGTAGTTTTATATTTACTTGTATAAACTATAACCGTCTTTGAGTGATGACATAACTTTTTCCAAATTGCAGTGTATTTATAATCTATAAGTTTTAAGGTAGTCTTAAAAATATTAATTCTTAAAAATAAATTACAAAGACGTCATCAAGAAATTATTTTAAAACATCTTTGAATAACGTTGAGAAATTTTTCAATATATTATCATTATAAGGACTACATGTTTGTACAGAGATTTAAAAAAAAAACTCAACATAACTATCAATTTAAAAATGATTTCTAAATGTTTCTGTGATTCCAGATAATCTTGTCTTTTCCAGAAAGTGTCTTTTTATTTATCTTGGCTTTGTCTTTTAAAGTTTTATTCCTGAACTAAAGTTTGGTTTAAAGCTTTAGTCTCTCGCTATACAGGTGATTCAGTTTTTTCGAGAATTCTCAATCATTTTAAAAATACGCAGATATAAGTTGATCGATTAGGCCACTCCCCTAAGTGATCATTTTAGGAATTACATGTCGATTTGCATGTGCTTATTTACAACGAATTTGGGCTCGGCTGAGTTTAACGTCAGATTTCTTTGCATCAAAGTTCGCTAAGTGATGCTATAAAGAATAATTTTCCTGCCAACTGGAAAGAATATATAAAGGTATAAATTAAATAAAATATAAGTTTTCTCTCTTCTTTCATTCATTCATCTCTTCGTCATTCGAACAAATTGATGTAGATTTGTTCAGACGATTGAACTCATTCTTTTTTTTTCTGTTTAGTAGTCCGAACAATTCTTGAAATCGACTGCACTCAAGATCACAGAAGGTAAATTAGTTTAGAAATTTTTTGAGAATTTTTGAATGAAAACGTAGCGGTTAAAAAATTATCGAGTTTACTTCTAAAAATGTAGTCTTTGAATGAAGAGAAATATCAGGATTTCAAATTCGGATCAAAAGAAAAGTACTTCTTCAGACAAAATTTTCACGCTATGCAATATTAACAAACTAATACACTTTTAAAATCTGCGATGAAATAAAGTATTTCTATGTATTAATCTATTAATATAGATTCGTACACATATTTATGAGGATAACAATGGGTCCTTCAAGAGATTGAGATGAAGAGAAAGAATAAAAAATATCGTTAGAAGAAGAAATGAAGACGGTAAATGAGAAGTGAGAATGACAGGGAACCAATTTTACGACTTGAAAAATGGAGACGTTAAGTTTTCTCTCAATATTTACACCTCGCGTAGAAGACGTTGGTTGCATTTTATCAGAATATTTCATTATTTTTCAAAACTTTAAAAAAAGACACTCAGAATCAAAAAGAGACAGCTGACATTTTCTGGACACATAATGAGGAAGGAGAGCTTGGAGAATTTGACACACAGGTGATATATCGAAGGCAAAAGGGACAGGGGACAGCAGGTCACCTACCTGAACGGCTTGTGTAAATTAATGGCGGAATGTGGCAAAAGACAGATGTTACTAAGGGATAGGAAGTTGTACAGAGTCATGATCGCACACGCCCTGGATGGACACGCCACAGAGAAGATTATCAATGGTTCTAGTACTTTTGTCTGGGCAGTTTGAATCTTTTCCTTGAATCTCCAATTCATCTGTTCTTCCCCCCAAATCCTTCTGTGCAAATACTCTTAAGAAAAGTATGAATCCACCTCTTCCCGACCCCAGCTATGTGCTAAATCATTATCATCTCCTTTAAAATTCTCACAACCTAAAATATATTGTGGCTTTAAATAACCTAAAAAAGATTGATAAGCCGTAAAAAGAAATTAGTCAATCTAGTCGTTCAAACTGCCCCACTGTACAGGTTAAATAAATCCAGTGCGACAATACATATCTGTTATAGCCCTCTTCCTATTATTGCGTATTCACTAATCCTGTTTGTTATTCACATATAAAGTGCTTCTTTCAAGATTATTCGAATATATTTACCGTATAAATAAAACTTTCCTAATATTTCAAAGAACTCTCCGTGTCAAATAACTTTGTGCAATCTATGAAACACAGATGTAGATTTTCCTGCATTTCTGTTGCTCGCTCTGTTAACATTCTGATCATAAAAATAACCTTTCTTGTTCCAATGTGTTGAACAAAGCCACATTGTTCTTGTGCTATAACTAGTCTAATTCTGATATGGAGGTTATTTATTATAATTCTAAGGATTAGTGTAGTTAAGATCATCAAACTGATGGTCCTGTCGAGTTTGAATTCATTTGCGCCTAATTTCTTTCAGAAGAGCGATATGACGTTTTCCAACATGTTGTCACTGTCACTATTTTCATTTAACACCTCGGAAATCTTATCAATCTCCAGATCGTCTTTCATCTGTTTCTATTGCGCTATTCCTTTTTCTCTTGGTCAGTGCTGATCTAAACTCGGATTTAATTACTACTGGCACTTCTATATTCTTTTATGTATTGTAGGCTTTTCCTGATTTTTGTCATGGAAAAATCTCCGATCTATTCATTCCAGCTCTCATACCTATTCTTTTTCCCGTTTGATTTTCCCTCTTTGGATTTTATGTAGCATGCTGTTGTGTATTTTATCGTTTTATGTCTGCTTCTTGTATTTATAGGTTGCATTTTTTTTTTTATCTCTGCTTATTTCTCATTGAACCATTTCTCTTTTGCATGCTTGCATTTAATATTGATTTTTTATTCATTTAGAATCATACATACTGCGTCACTTGTGGGCATTGTCAGATGTCTCATTAGATTGAGATTTTCACTTGTCATCCACTTCTATTTTCCTTTCTAAATCCTTGGAACGGTTTATTTTATCTGCTGTCACATGTGTTTCTCTTAAGGTATTCCATTTCGAATTCTTGACCCTTTTCCAAGATTTCATATTTGTTCTTAGCACCGACTGGTTATGTATGTGCTTACATCATCGAAATAGTTACGCATTTGCGATTTTACGCAAATCGAACAGGAACGTGCAAAGATAAGTTAATATTCATCAAGGAGTGAAATAAGCACAAAACTTCAGTTTTGGCTTTAAATTCTAACTTATTCTTTCTATTAATTGTTCACCCAAAATACAAGGCCGAAGAACCAATGAAGATAGATGGTTGCTGAATGACTTTGTTGTATGAATGTAAGAGGAGGAGGTAAGAAGTGCAGATTATGGGGATATGTAGGATAGATAACGGTTGACCATAAACTTGAAAAGGTTAAGATTGTAGCGATCGGCGAAGCATTCTCTTGGGAGACGCTTCCACAAAGCAGCGATTCTTAGTATGAAGTTGTCCGAATGGAACTTCCTTCTTACTGCTGGAATACAAAGAGAATGAAGATGATCTGTCCGAGTGTTCAATTCCCGATAGATTCTGTTTGGTTCACTTCGCACTAATGCTCTTGGAAAAGGCATGAAACCATCTTTCTCCAGATATAGGTTAAATATCAGGTCAAAGTGCCCAATTCGACTGTTATTTTTATCCCCAGAGAAGACGAAAGAGCCAGCCGTTTAAACGACCAGTAGCCGTCTTTGATCTTCGTTTTCGAGGTAGGTCGAGTTCGAATTCATCAAGTTGCAGTTATGGTTATGATCGTGTATGCACCAGTGGTTCACGCTTGTTTCTTGCCCAAAATACCAGGGATATGCGTTCCTTTCCCACGTCAGTAGACTTCGCCAACTGTAGCACTGCGATACGTTACAGTCTCTTTAGCTGAATGTTGTTTGTTCCAGCACAGTTCTTGGTTATATTGACGATGGAAATAAAAGTAATAAATCTTGTTTGTTTTTTTGTTTAATAGTTTAACAAGTCTGTACCGGGAAAAATTAATATTTTGGCAATTTTTGTTTTCTAAGGTCTGTCGACGAACTAGAATTACATTACCGGGCAGGCAATGATTTTAATATCATTATTCACTTTAAAAGACATTCATTTTCGGCCAACTCTCACTTCTAATTATAGTTCAAAGATAACCCTTTTAAATGTTTTTTGTGCCGTGAGCGTAGTTGTACTTTATATTTGAAAGATTTCTCTTTGGCTTTTAGACGTGTGATTTCTGTATAGATAGGGTTTGATCTGACTTTTGTCACAAAATATTTATTCAGCTAGTCGGTTGGATAGTATTGTTTACTCTTATTCGATTATTGTATGAATAATCACTATGTTAAATAAAGGTTCAAATCCAGTTTGTTTCGTGTCGCTTACTTTTGGCGTGGTATTTATAAATACTGCTGAAAATGGTATGTCAATTCTTACAAACCATTACCTCTATAGTGAGTGAAAACCTAGGGATGTGTCTTGCACTAATCTTGGTAAATATAATAGAAAAGATCAGTGGAATACTTATGAAATAATAGATTTTTAAAAAACAAACTCAAAACACATAGAAGACAGGAAATTTGTTTTTTCATTAAATTCTTGAGTTAAAAATCAAAGGAAAACGGAAGTGTTTAATTAGTTTCAGGAAATTACATGATTGTAAACATTACCCCATTGTTTTGAATTTATCAATAAGTTCATCAGAAGAGAAAAACTGGCAATCAACCAACCTTTCTTTATAAGAGAATATGGGTGATGTAGGGATAAATATAAGCGTATGTACGCATACACATACACACGTATACGTATATATATATATATATATATATATATATATATATATATATGTGTGTGTGTGTGTGTGTGTGTGAATATGAACTAAATAAAGAGATATGAGCAACCGTATATGCTTGCGATTACGTACATATACAGATGAGCAAATAAATATTTATTTCATTTTTGTGTAAACAAAACAGTGCTCAAAACAGGGCTATAAAGTATGTATCAAAAATTACCCATATACCTACGTTTGCATTAAGACCTTCATGGCTTTCACATTCGTCAGGTACTGAGAGTTAAGTACTACACAATACTGTTGTTTTTTTTTTAATTCTGCGTATCATGGGAGTAACGCTATATTGTATGCAGATTCAAAGTTCAAGTTTATTTTAAATTTACTATGAAAATGGGGTATAAATTTAAATTGTACAATGTTGGTAGGGAGATATCGGAAAATGAACCAAGATATAAAATATAAACTTACTTAAAATATGATTCCGTTAGAATTAAAAAGTAAATATGCAAGAAGTCTAAGGGAGGCAAATTAACAATAAATAAGGTCGGGTGTGGGAAGATAAAGGGGAGAGAAAGAAGAGGTAAATCAGAAATAATTGAAGGAGGGTAATATAAAAATAAAAGAAAAAAGTGAAGTAGGTATTAGGTTAAAAATTGATGAATAAAAAAAAAAAAATAAAGAAAGAAAGAATAAAAAATAAATATAAAGCATATAGAGAAAGGTAAATAAATAATATATGAAGGGGGAGGTAAATAAGTTAGATTGTATAGCTAATTTGTGCGGTTTTTTACAAAACATTCTTTGTCTCATTGAAGTAACGTTATATTGTATAAAGAGCCAGCGGATAATATTGTTATACAAACTAAAAATGGTCGATAGTTATCAAATAAAAAGCGTTGTTAGACAAAAAAGAGTATAAAATAATAAAACTAGATGAAAAATAAAAAGGGGATGCTTGCCGATAATATCTGTTATAACTGAACGATGAAATGGCGCAAGGGAGGTAACTTGGTATAAAAAATATTTGATGGGGGTAATTCAGTAGATGTTAGGTTAACAGGTTTAACTAGAATCAAAATATTTGAGAAGAGAGTTTTCTCTATGAATGCATGTGGACATAAGCTCATTTCGTTTATTCAGCAGGTTAGGATTTCAATGTATTTGAGTTCGTTTTCCAAGGGCAGAGGTTACTTTTTTTCCGCTGTCGGTAAAGGTCATATATATATATATATATATATATATATATATATATATATATAGGGTGCGATGAATAAATTGTCGGCATTTTATATTTTCATTTCGCGCATGTGCGTTGTTTGTTTTTGATTTTGTCTACTGCACAGTATAGTAGGGTCAGTTGGGCACCCTCTGTGAGAAAAAGAGCACGATGATGCAATTCACTCCCCCAGAAATTTGGAATCGGTATGCTGTACTGCTTGACATTAGCGCCAGAAACTCCAATACGAACAATTCAGAGTGTTTTGGTGTCAATCTGAGGACAGCGCAGAGGATTCAGAATGAGTTGGTCAGTCAACATCATGGTGTTTTTAGTGATCACTGGTGATGTCGACGTTATGCCTCCATTCATCTTCACACAGGGGCTCTGACTCAGCAGGGAGACCTACATCAAGTACCTTGGCGAGGTAGTGCTGCCCTGGGTCAAGAGAGTAGCTACTGAAAGACTCTATGTCTGGAAACAGGATTTAGCACCATGTCACACAAGCAGGAGAGTCCATTCATGACTGTCAAACAATTTCCGCGACTACATCACCTCTTACATCTGACCACCAAACTCTCCATACTGCAATCTGCATGATTATGTATGGGCGAGCGAGAGACAGACAAAACTCCTTGTAACACCAAAGATGAATTGAAGCTAAAGACTATGGTTGCATTCACCAATTTAAACAAGGAGAGACCGTCCAGTAGGAAATTCTGAAAGCGTCTGGAAGTGGTGGTTGAAGGCAATGGCGATTTTATTGAATTAGTTTACTCTTTAGTATTTCAAGATATTTTTGGGTAATTTTGGCCAATATATCTGTTAAAATGAGATGTCAGTTATTTTAATTTTTGCGTAATTTCGAAGACAATTTATCACCCATCCTCTCTCTCTCTCTCTCTCTCTCTCTATATATATATATATATATATATATATATATATATATATATACAAGCACATGTACTGTGCACGCGAACAGTGTTCATATATATATATGAAGAATTAGAACAGTATACCGTACCATTCATGGTCTCAGCAAACACTGTGATACAAGCAACAAAGATGATGGTCCATTGAATCAATGTATAATAAGAATATAATAAAATATGATACAGGGAAAAAAGATGAAGATTCACATCTAAAAATCATTGCATAAGAAATCATATTCTAAGAAAAAGATATGCCACAAACCAAAAAGATGAGTACGCTCGTCTTAAAGAATCATTCAAGGAATTAAATCCTTTTGGGAAAATATCAAATTATAAAATTCGGTTTTTCTATTATAGTTATGAAAAACTTGTTTTTCAATCATTTAAAAAAAACTCTTCATGTTCAGTTCAAATGCCTAACAATGCGGCTATGTATAAATTTGCAGAAGCACTTGCTCCATTAAACTAAGATGAAAATAAGAGAAAAAAAAATGGATTTTCTATCTATTCTTTTAATACATATTTAACTTTTGATAACAGTTATGACCTGAAATTCTCTGAGTGAAACGAACAGATTTGACATCTGATATTTTGTCTGGAGTTGGTAATGAAAATTTAAATCTGTTTCTTTTGAGAATTTTTCTCCTGCTGAGAAAAAAATAATAAGTTATGGGAAAAATCCCGGAAAAGTAGTAAAAAGAAGTGAAGAACCGCTTCAAGTACAATACGATTGAATGCTGGATGAAAATATACAATTTTCAATGGCAAAAAAGCAATTGCGATCATTGAAGATGAGTGAAAAAGAATGGAGGAAGGTGAAGAACAAGCCTAAAAGATGCAGACAGAAGAGAGAGAGAACAACAGAGAAAATGTAGAAGAAAAACCACAACAAAGGAGACGGAAAAGAGTAGAGAGTAAAGAAAAACTGTTAAAACAGAGAGATGAAAGGACACAGGAGAGAGTGAAAAAAAAGAGCAAGCCTCATCTCTACCCAAATGAAAAAAGGAGATACACAAAGAGAGAGTGAGAGAAAGTGAGAGAGAGAAAGAGAGAGGGGATAAAATGAAGAAAAAAATGACAAAAAAAGAGAGGGAAGTGAAAAACCATAAAGTATAAACTGAAGAAAAGAAGACAAAAATAGGCGATGCAGCAAAGAAGACAGAACAAAGTGATAAAACTAATAATCCTAAAACAATAAGAGGACAAATACAGAAAAGGATAGAATGAAAAATGAAAAAAGTAAGACACAAAAAAAGACAGAAATAGTAAGTAAAATTGGTAAAAAAGAAAAAGAGGAAGAAGCTACACGAAGAAAAGATAGTCTGAAGAATAAAACAAATTTAAAGGGGAAGGTTTTCTCTACTCTCTCTTTTCTTATTAAATCTCTAGTATATCGAGCCTCATTCAACCATTCTAATGCCTATTGAAAGAAAGTCTCTTATGTACCCAATCTCATTCAACAATTTGTTAGCATAGATCCATCATCAAGTGATACACAAAACTTATACTCTTGTGCCAGACTAACCTAAGCCAATGTAAATATCTACAGTACCGGGGAAATTGCATGGAATTTTAGAATATCTAAAAAAAATAAATAAATAATTGGTGTCATTTACTCAGTCAGAACGACCACAGTCTCTTCCAAGCATAGATTCGAATCGTCCAATATTTATTGATTGGAGTAGCAAGATCAGTTATATAAATGGTTCGAAGGTTGAAATGATTAGTTCTTTAAAGCGGTGTGTTTTGCAATGTCAAACGAACTTAACAAGTAAATCAAAACAAAAAATATGATGAACCACAATCACGTTCGTAAGGAATGAATATATATCTAAATGAAAAGAGTTGCTTTTCCTTTTATTTAGGTGTTTGTTATAAGTCGTTATTTACTGATAATTATGTTTACTGTGAATATTCTATTGCTTTTGTTAAATCTAACATTTTGCTCAGTATTTACATGTAAAAAAAAACCTTTGAAAGCGGGAAAAGAACGGACATGCAGAGTTTCAGTTTTAAGCTTGTTTTTTGGGGGTTTTTTTCATGAAACGAATTTATTATACCTGTCGGCTAGTTTATACTTTTTTTTATCTTTCATGCGTCGCTGTAATATATTCAGCAACGTGACTTAAAAATAAAAGCGAGCGTATTCAAAAGGAAACGTAACACACATGGTTGAATGAAAGTAATACACATAAGCTGGTAACGTAGCTTATGTACACGTCATTATTACGTGGCTTTGAACATAACAGGTATATAAAGCTAATATGCCACAGTGGTGAGTGTTAAACTTTCCGTGCAGTCGGAGGCATCCAGATCATTTAAAAAGAAAAAAAACCTTCATCTCTAGTTTGACCTTTATTTTGCTTCATCCTGGAGTATCGATCAAAATAAAGCAAGGACTCCGAATTACAACAAAAGCCAGTTGAGTTATATTTTCTACATCCTGCTACAAGATCAGAAGATCACTGTAAATACTCAGACAGTCATTTTATTATTAGTTTATTATTAGATGAAGCATTGTCAGCCATTATCAAATTTTCACAAGTATTTCTAATGACTGACATTGATTCTTCTAATAAAAAAGATTAATCGTTGAGAATGTTTCATCGAATAAAAATCAAGATATTTTTTAAAATATTTGTATTATTGGTCTCGATCGTTCTGTTTTCATTGTTACAACAACACAACTGCTGATTTGCTTTTAGTTTAATCAATATGTAAGCAGTGTTTTA
>CAHIKZ030003999.1:947500-1147500 GCA_903632075.3 Acanthosepion pharaonis
GCCGTGTTCGTAGTTAATATTATTCATTGTTGGCTTTTCCTCTTTTTATTCTTAAGGCTTCCATTATTTTTAATCATTTTTTTACATGTGGATGAGGTTATTATATTTGTATTTTCTACTAGTATGTTTCGGATGGAGTCTGGTAAGCTTATGTGTGTGTTTAAATGGATTCTAATAGAGCTATGATTAGATAGGTGTAACATAAGGCGTTTGGATAGAATTTAGTCGTGTGACCGATGTAATTATTTATGAATTCGGTTTGATCAGGAAAACAGTTCCTTAAGGGGCGTTTGAACTCATAGATAATGTTCGTTCGTTATAATTTTGATTTGCTGCTGTGTTGTTATTTTTGAGGATAATGTTAGCTGTTTTAAATTTTTGTAGTAGATAATTAATTTGATGTTTTTATTCGGGTTAATTGTGGTAGTGTAATTTTTTATAGTATTTCTAAGTGAAGATTCACCTTGTTTGTAGTTAATGTGCATTTGTTTTTTGTAAAAAATATTTATGTTATTTTTGACTGTATGTTCACTATTGTTGTTATTTACTTTGCGGGGAAATAGTCTAATTTGGTGGTCTATAAGGTGGTTAGGGAAGCCATTGTTAATTAGTGTCTGTTTTACATTTTACATTGTGCCTAAAAAGAAAACACTTGTTCGAACACAAGAAAAAATTGAATAAAAAGCTTAATCGTAATACCTTGTCTGTCGTTTTCAATGAAACATGCATAAATGAAGGATTGCTGCCTAAATACACAAGTATATATATATATATATATATATATATATATATATATATATATATATATATATATATATGTGTGTGTTTGTGTGTACCGGGTGTAACAGCGAAATTGCCCAATTATTAGATTAAGCTTTGAACCGTTGTTTCATAGAAATGATTAAAAATATCTTACTGGGATTCTTTGAGGTTTTTATAACACTATTTGATTCTACTTTGAGCCATAAGAATGCATTTAGCTCTAAGTTGATTATCCCTCTTGCTGTTGTGTCCTCCTCTCTACTGTACCCTCTTTTAAACTTTTTCTATGTTCTCTTGATGGCTCTTGAACGAACTTTGTAGATGGAAGCCAGAGTATGAATGTCAGTACTATTACAGAAGGCCTAAATTATCTTTTTCGTCCCACCATTGCTTAGTTGAGAAGACATAGTGCGGCTGACACAAAATGATTTTAACCTATTCTCTTCGTTGAATAACTCAAATGTTTTTCAGTGGTACTTACGACAATTGGTGTCAAGATGGCTAAACGACTTATCTAAAAACCTGGAAAAATAGAAACAGTTAGTTTAGTGTTTTCTTAGATATTACACATTTTGTGGGATGAACAATAATATATATATATATATATATATATATATATATATATATGATAAAATATGTTAAAATGATAATCAAAATATCAAACACTTAAAATACCATAGGTAATAACCTTTATTTCATGAAACCTATAAAAATAGCCTTCAATTTTCAGACCTGGAAATCAAGGCTTTTTTATAGCTTTCGTGAAATAAAGATTATTACCTTTGATATTTTAAGTGTTCGATATTCATTTATCAATATAAGAATCGAGATGAGCTGCTGAATCTTCGGAATGAGATCTTCTCTAAATGTAGACATAAGAAACGTTTCAAAACTTGAACACCATTTTGTAACGTTGTCACTTATGTCGGCTCCATCTTAGTCCTATAACATCGGGCATGACATTTTAATTGTATGACTATTATGTTTATCTCTAAATGTATCTTTGTGCACGTTTATGTGATGCGCTATGTATTTATATATGTATATATGTTTGTGTATGTGTGTGCATGTATGTATATGTATGTATATGTATGTGTATGTATATGCATGTATATATATGTAGATATATATATGAAATTATTTTTTTTTTTTTTATACACGCGCAAATATTTGAATCGTCACTTATTTAGATTTTAACTTTTTATATATATGTACATATATGTATCTCTGTGTGTAATTTATATGTATGTATGTGTATATATGTGTGTATATTTGTATGTATATGTATGTATGTATGTGTATATGTGTGTATGTATGTAAGTGTGTATATATGTGCGTATGGAGGTGTTTATGTATGTATATGTATAGGTGTGTATGTGTACTTATGTATATACATGTTTATGTGTGTGTGTATGTGTGTGTATGTGTATATATACATGTGTAAGGGTGTGTATGTATTTGCATGTATATATATATACATGTGTAAGGGTGTGTATGTATTTGCATGTGTATATATATATATGTGTATATGTGTTTATATGTATGTATATGTGTATATGTATGTGTGTATGTGTATGTGCGTGTATGTATATATATATATATATATATATATATATATATATATATATATATATGTATATGTGTATGTATATATATGTGTATATGTATGTGTATGTATAAGTATGTATGTATGTATGAATATATGCATGGGGCATATGTATGCGTGTATATGTATGTGAAAAGTGTGTGTATATGAATATAGATGAATATGTGTGTGTGGATATGTGAATATATTTTTAGGTTTATATATATATATATATATATATATATATATATATATGTGTGTGTGTGTGTGTGTGTATGTACACGTATGTCTGGTGTGTGTGTGAGTACATGCCTAAGTGTATGTACCTACTTGTATATGTTTTTGTGTGTATTAGTATGTGTTTTTGAACATAGAAATATTTGGTCCTTGCTAAATTAGACAATCGTTATATTCATCTTCATATATTTATATTTGATTTCTAACCTGTAGTCGATACTAATTTTTCTCAATTACAAAGCGGCCCTTTAAGTAAACACAATTTTCTTTTTCCTTCGTCACATCTCTCTCCCCACCTCTTCTCTTTTTTTTTCCCCTCCTATCCTAATTGTCTATGGTGTGTATATGTCACCACGAAATGTATCTTTATGCATTAGACATCCGTCGACTTTCTTTCTCTCCTCTTTTTAAATCCCCCCCACCACCCACATCTCCTAAAATTCTCTGTTAAGGTTTCATGTCCCTCCTCCTCATACTTACACTTTCTCTAAATTCTGTTTTGATTTCCGGAGTTGTTTTTTTCTGTTTTCATTTTGAATTTGTAGGTCTGATGATTTGGATCGTATTTACGATTCCAATGGAATAAATTATGACCATGGAATATTAGTGTTTAAGCCTTTTTATTATATCCTTACTCTGTCCTAGACATTGAGTTCTACCTGGATTCTTCCTCTTGGAAAAAATTTTTTCTGAAAATATACATGTATGGGAATTTTTTTATATATATTTTGCATATGTATGTATATTTTCCACTAATAATATTATCTAATATATATATATATATATATATATATATATATATATATATATACTCTCTCGAGATATCCAAAGCTACAGCCTGATCTTCTCCGTTTTTATCTAGAGCATGACAGATACTTTCCGTAATTATCATCAGTACATCAGAAGTTGACCTGGAGAAGCGAAAACCATGTTGCGTGTATATAAAAAGGCCCTGCGATGAAAGATGCTTAACCAGTTTAGTATTGATTAGGGCCTCTAGGAGTTCCCCAAAAGAGGTATAAGTTTAATAGGCAGATAGTTGGAAGGGTCGGACAGTTCCCTCGAATTACTGAATTTCAACAGGCTGGAAAGCAGGAGGCAGCGAGGCATTTATTGTACATTTTAGAGAGAACAGGAGCCATTTCGGGCGCACATTCCTTAATGACTATTACAGTGTTACCATCAGGTCCACATGCTTTGTAGGGATATAGGTTAGAGATCATAGCATAAACCATAAAGGGGTTATATGCATATCACTTAACAAAGACTCAATTCTAAGTGGAAAGTTAGGTAAGGATCGTCCAGATGAGTCAAGAGTAGAATCTCAGGAGAATTTACCGGCGAAGCATTCAGCTTTATCAGCAAAGGATGTTAACACCTCAAATTATTGAAGAGAGGATGAATGGAGGCCTTACATTTATTTAAAACACTATTACAGAGCCGCTAGCAATCACTGGCAAAGATACAATACGGTACCTCATTCTCTTCGCAAACAGAAATAAGCTCCTTCGAGTACTCGTTTACATTTATTACGAGCAGCAACGAATAGGTGTCTGTTGAGGCGGGAACTGTCACACTTGTATAGCCGAAAATAGTGGTTCCTTTGAGCTACAGTAGTTGAGCATGCTGGCGTGAACCATGAAGAGGATTGAGGTTTCAACTGATATTTCTGAGAAGGAATGATAGCATCCATGAACGTTAGACAATTTACTCAGTGTTGAAGAAGACTTGAAGTGGTAGATATGTAGTTCTACTAATGGCTGCCAGATCAATATTTCTACTAAAATCATCATCATCGTCATCATCATCACAAAATGTTTGTCAGTGTTTAGAGGAAGAAGAATCATCTCTGTTGTTACAAAGAACAACTTTTTTTTTTTTTTTTTTGATTATCAACGTTATCATGGAGGAAGGGAAAAACAGTATTAGACTCGGGACTGGAAAAGTAAAAACAAATTCACCTGTAACGTAATAACCTGTATTTACCTTTGCATAGCGCAAGGTCACAATAGTTGTCCATCCAAGGAGGATCGAATTCATGACAATAATAATGATCCATAAAACTATCTTGCTGTCCATGCTCTAAACAAGAGTGTCCTGGGTATTTTACTAAGTTTAATTTCATCTATCACAAGGCTCCAAATATGATAATCCAGTGAAAATCGAACTCAGTACAATAGGAACGGTCTGCTAGACTAATGTAATAATAATTGCTAACTAATGTATGATATTAATAGACAAGAAAATTAATAAGAAATTAAATGTCCAGTCAATAAGTAATCACAATCTTGATTTATAAAAATTTATTAAAATAAACAGATTATAGAATCTGAAAAATCTTGAAATTAGTTTCAAAGACTGAGAAAAAGATGTTGAGAATAGGTCTGGTTGAAAGCTGATGGTTGCAATTGTTTTGAGGTCAGAATGGTTGAGCATTTGAAGTTTAAAAGGGCTCTTATGAAAGGTGATGTAGACTCGATCCGAGAAGATATTCACTCTGTGCTTGTATGTAGCATCTTCGGGAAGGTTGTTCTATCTCGTGCCGGATTTGTCAGTCATCGAAGATCACATGAAAATCTGCAGTCTCATACCGACGTGTGAATGTCCTTCCTGAAAGACATGCAGGGTACTTATATCAGTTGTGTGATAACATTTTGCAGGCCTGACGCCAGGTCGAAGGTGCACATGTGAGTGTACGAGGAGAAAGTCACTTTCAAGACTCCCCAAGTCTTTCGTTGTATCGCATATGCAAAAAAAGGTACGTAGGAGACATACTGGTTTGCAAAGTCATCTGCAGACATATGACCACTCGAAGAAATATTTAAAGAAGTGGCAGTTATTATATATATATATATATATATATATAAAGATAGATAGATAGATAAAGAGAGGGGAGCCTGCCTATAAATCAAACTGAAGTTGAAAACATAGAGAGTGGACTGGAAATTTTAAGACGAAACCAAAAGTAATTTGTAGCAGATATGTTCATTACTTATAAATGATACTGCAAAATATATCCAACTTTAATTGAATTATTCTTTTTTTCAGGGTATTTGTTTTATTATCCTCGGATGACTACTATTATTGTCGTCATCATCATCGCACTTTAGCATCACACTCAAAATACATAAAAATGTAGAACAGTAATTCTTAACGTGGGCGGTATCGTCCCCTTACAGACGCTATGAATTCTCAAGAGGGCAGTAAGTGTTCAGAGGAGTTACTATAATTTGAAAAAGTGGGGTTAGATGATTTATCCCTGATTCGTACAAGTTACAACTTTTTCATATACGCATTTGTTTATATGTTTTGCTTTTTTATTTATATCTTTAAATTTGCAATATGTGTACAGCGCAAAAAAAAATCCCTTCATTCTAAAGAACGGCAGCTTCTATAATCTGGCACAGTGGTCATCACTTAACTGTTTCTACCACAACTTACTTCCTAGTGACTGGCACTCGTATAATACAACATTTGACATTAACTCTGTTTCATTAACTATGAACAATTTACCAGTGCAATTTTAACGTAGACACAACCCGTGTAAACATCTGAAGCTGTAGAAGAATCGGTTATGGTTAATTGCCGTAGAATGAGAGTAACGTTGTAGTGTGTACTGTGTGTCATAAATGGAATATGAGATAATTCGAGATCAATTCAGAGATTTGCACATCAACCATTGACAGCATTAACATTGTGATAAAGAATAACTGACAAACGCAAAAATAGAGTATATTGAATATAACAGTTCAACAAACTACTAGCAAATCTAAACATAAAAAAGATGTGTGACAATTCCTAAAATGGCCTTGTGATAACAAAATTTTCTTACTTAATCACTATCATCTCTAATTTAAGAAAGGGAAGTACTTTGAGTGTAATAGCAACCAGTTGTTACCAGGCAAGCAAACCTTGCATGTTCAGGACTATTCTGAGTATTAAATTGTCAATATTCGAGGCACAATCTTTGAGGTAATTTTCTTCATTCACTAAGAAAATCGCTAAGAATCTGCCGTACTGTCAATCTATTCGTATTTAGTTCTTCTACCATTAGTTGCATACTTCATCTTTAATCTCAGCGCACCAACGTTTACATTCTGTCCGCATATGGGTGTCCTCTCAAGGAGGCTCCTTGATTTGAACGTTTATTGGGACACAAGTTCACCCCAGACCTCAAGTGGAATTCATATTTATTGCTAAAGATGTTGGAAAATTGGTCGGTTCATAGTACTGCTGAAGTAAGTATCTAACCCAAGCTGCTATATTCGAGAGTCAGGTTAGACCAAAAATAGAGTATTGCTATCATATCTGAGCTAGACTGAAGCTGTCCAGTCATCATTTGCCTGTCTCGATAGAGTTCAAAACAGTTGACGCAGTCTTGTGGATGATTAATTACTTTCCACCCTTTCCCTCAGACGTCATGAGCCTCTCTCTGCTCTATCGTTATTTCCATTCTACACTCTTTGGTCCAACCAGCTCTGACATTTGCAACTAAGACCCGACATTCCCCTCGTACCCATTACTAAGAAATAAGTTGCATGAAAACATACAACTTACTCAACAACGAATGACTCATCTGGTTTGTATGTCAAGAAAACGGAAGGTGGAACATATCCGAACGTACTTGGGTGCAAATATTTACCAGACATATTACCCAGCGATACGTTGTGGTCATTCCAGGAATTAAATTGTCATACTCCGTGCAATATTAACAGGAAAAAAATAATTCGGATATAAAGAATTAATTTGTACCGGGTAACGCTGGAAACAACAGCTTACATCTTAGACAATATTCGGCACTGCTATAACTGTTGGACATATAACTATTGTCAAAGACGTTCAAGTGGTTCTGACTGTCAAATCCTTACATTTGGTACCGACTAAAATAACAGTGACCAGAATTCAAAGATATAACAAATGAACCATATGAAAGGTTTAAACAAAATATTTTAAACAAATAAAAATTGAAGTCGTTCTTTTATGACTGAAAACACAATATAAGTGAAAATAAGTAAAACAGTGAAAATAATTTAATGACTGGATAATAATGCCATGAATTAATGTAAATAAAAGATTTTGTCAAAAAAAGATGCTGGAAAAATTTGCAAGAAACTAACATGGTGGAATAAATAATTTAATTGAAAGTTGGTATGAGGTCGTAGAAGGTAATGCAGAATCTTTTTTATAACTGAATACTGTTTCTGTGAATTTTACAAAAATATGGAAACTTATGTTCCAACCTAATATCAAATTATTAATAGTTCTACTCCATTGAAAGCCAGTGATAATAATACTGAGTTAGGCTAGTGATAAAACGAAAGTAATAACAATGTTTCAATAACAGCCAACCATTTTTTTTTAGATAAGGATCTTTTACCTAATCTTTTTATTCACTGAAAGCTTGATTAAAATATTTTTCATCATATGACATTCCAAGCATTTCTTTTAACATGTGACAATGTCAGCGAGCCCTATTTCTTTGTCCAGTTACAAAATCCGACTTACTACATTGGCAGGCACACTAGTGCCTTGTGCTCCTCAGTTCGTTTATTTTGCACACTCACATCAATGTGTGATATGGCCCAATGCCTCTTTTTGACTTCTTATCGGTTTTTAGTAAAAAGATAATTCCGAGGTCCTTTAGAATTTGCTGCAGACGCGAAGACAAGGTCTTGAATGCTTCCATCTTAAGAGATTGTAGATGTATCATTTCGAAAGCAATCATCTATCAGCCAAGCTATGTTTATTTTTGGTTAGCTTTAAAGTTTGAATACCAGGTATCTCATTCGCGTACCCGCGAATACGATAAAAGCCACTGTCTTGTCCCATGGCTGGGGCATTTGTTTATTTCCGACTAGTGCTTCTTAAGAAGCCAAAATTTCGAGTGTTGGTTTTTAACTCAAGCAAGTTATTTCCACTTGGTTATTGACCATGTGCTATAAGCTAACCTTGGTGAATATCAGGTTTTTTTACGTGTGCTTCTTGAAATAATTCCTGAATACTTTCATTATCACAGACATTAGGCTGTACACTGAAACCTACCACTTTTAAGATTACCTGGGAACGATCCCTGGTTTTCAACTTTTTTCTTCTTTTATTATTATCAGCAGCAGCCAAAGCAAAAAGATAAAGAAAGTAGAGTTTTTGCTACTTACTCATCAATTGTTTATACTCTGAAGCGTAATTCTCACGATCAAGATGAATGAGGAAAGGTCTGCTTGATGAGTGTCTTTTGACACATTTAGGTCATCTCTCTTGGACTTATGTCATTTGTTTTCAAAGGAACGATGAATCTTTTGTTTGATAATAAACGAGATTAATAATGATATGACAGTAGCTGAGATATTTACACATTTCACACCAGACGACGTTGTTGAATCCCAGTTCAAAAAGTCAGGATTTCCACTGTTGATATTTGGGACAGATAAATCCTACTCATTTGGGAAACTGGCTTGACACAATCTCTCATTTTTTCCATCTAATTTATGTCGAATTATTTTAATATTAAATTTCACATAATACAGCTCTAAAGCTCGCAAGCCACTCAAGATAGAGAGATACAATCAAAATGGTAATGATGAGTGAGGTGTGTGATATGAACGAAATAGGTGGTGGGAAATGAAAATTATCAGTGTAAGGAAGATGATGATTCACCCTTCATTTGAAGAGTTTAAAAATTAAGTGCTGAGGAAACCAACCAAGTATGAGTCTGTTCCACAAAGTGGAAGTTCATAGGAAAAAGCTAAATAGTGGAAATTTCTTCGTTCGTCCGGAACACGGAGGAAATGATGGTGATTCAATTCAGTGGAAGTGGCATGTCGTATTCTAAATGTAAATGTCTGAACTGGCGAAATTAAATAATGGTGCTGATCTGAACATTTGAAATTAAACGTTATAAGTCTTCTTCTTCTTCTCTTCCCCCCTCCCCACACTCTCTCTCAATAATATTCCTGACATTCTTATCAAGTTGAAAATCCAGAAATAACTATGGTCAAGAACTGAAATCAATTTGGATTGTTTTTACAGCTTATCAACATTTTTTCGTCTACCGTCCTGAATATTCGAGTAATCTTATTACAGAAACATATAGGATCTCTAGTAGAATATATTTTTTTCTTTAATAAGATTTCTCAAATATTCAGACGAAAATAAAAAAAAAATACTGTTTAATGAATGAATGGAGCGTCTACACAAATATGGGTATCCACTAAGAGTAATGTTTAAAGTGATCTGCCCAATTAATAAAAAACCCATTACTTCTTTCGAAATTGCTTTGTTTACGCTCAGTTAAGAAACTTTTCAGACTCTAGAAAGGATTGCACTCATAAGGCACTATTCGGCCTTGCATGTTCGGCGACGCCCTCCATGCCTAAGTTGATCTAAAGCACGTCTGATCTAACAACGGTTTCTCCTCCTAAGGAGAATGCAGGTTTGAATCCAGCCGGAGAGCGCCTATTTTTCTTTAATAAGATCTCTCGCATATTCTGGTCGGTAGAGGAAAATAAACTGAGAGTCTACTGAGATATAGGTATCCACTAAAAAAAAAAAAAATGATTATATAATATATATATATATATATATATATATATATATATATATATATATATATAAAGCAGTTAATGAATTCTTTTAATCCGACATTATACATTGTTATTATAAACGTTATATCAAGTGGATACACGTGTCTGAGTCAACAGCACTGATTTTTTTTAACAATAAAATTAATGTCTGACGACCCAGAAATCGAAAAACTGGCATAGGGAATACAAATCTAATCTGTGTTCCCTAGCCCGGTAGACATTAATTTCACTATTAAAAATAAAACAACTATCTGCTCAAACACGTCTACCTAGTAAATATAACGGTTATAGTAATTATATATATGTGTGTGTGTGTGTGTGTGTGTGTGTGTGTGTGTGTGTGTGTGTGTGTGTGAATATGTTTTACATAATTGTTTTTTATATGTATATATGTGTCATATTGTTAAATAGAAACTATTCTCATAACTACTGTGATAACACTTCCTACAATTTCTACTCTGGTAATAACACTCAAATTAATCCTAATAAGTCCCTGTAGTCATAATGTCAAGCGGCTCGCCATGGATGTTTGCAAAGGAAAGTCTCTTGAACAGACAGTGAAGTCTAATAAATGGGCAAAGTGACCGATGCAATCAGCAGGTTGCTATTTGCGAAATGATCGTAGCTGGTAATGTTTCCAGTACACTGGCGTAACAAGTCTTGGGGTAGCATATGTAAAGGTAATGGCAGGTGGTACCACTGTACCTTGTCATCATGGAAATGACAAAACCTATATCAGTCGTGCTATAACACCTACTGAGACAGTGTAGATACTGGCTAGGCTACTAATGCCAAACTCCAGGTGAATTATCGGAGATAATGAGAAATAATTGTGAATTGGATATTCCATTTAAGAAATTTTGAGAAAATTTAGCCTCTTTCAATGTACGGTGTCACTTGTATACCAGTAATGCCTGATGGAAGGCATTACTGCCCATCATGACACAGCGCGTCAACTGGACTCGGGTTGTCACTAATTAGAACCTGGAAGACTAGTATCATGTGGCAGATTTCGATTCTTTTGAACAGATGTTAGGGTTTAGGTGTGATGCAGATCCCATCTGGCTATGGAGCCCAGATATCAATACTGTACCTTAAATGCTGGTGGTGATTCCATAAGTTTGTGTTCACGTGGTATGGGTTAGTACCGCTGTCCTGCTTAAACATGTCATTGCCCTTTGACCGCTACTTTACTCTGTTTCATGACTATCTGCGCCCATTCATGGACTCCGTGTACCCTAACAATAATGATTTATTCCAACAGAATAAGACATCATCACGTTCGACCGACATGAACTCAATCAATTAATTCTGGAAAATGTGATGAAAGCTATTTGTTGCCCCTACGAATATCAGGATAGCGGTGGGCGGTTATCAAGACGGTATAGCTAAATATCTATACAGTGGTTTTTGATTATTTGTGGAATCTATGTCACCACGAGTTTCTGCACTTCGCAGGACCAGATGGGTTCAACAGGATTCAATCCATCTATTAGATGACTTTTGGCACTTCTTTGTAAGGAAACTATAATGCTGTAAGGGCGTTTATCATCGTCCCGTTGTAGACTAGTCGGCTCCAGCTAGGAAAGAATACGAGCTGCATCGAAGCCCCTTTTCATGATATAATTGCGGGTAGCGTGTCAAGAGAGGTAGCATTTGCATGGCGACAAAAAGGGGATAATTGCTTTATTGTTCGATATTACCACTGCAGCAGCGACTATGCGACTAGCATGAGAGTCACTTTTGAGTGATATGCTTATAACTCTGTCTATGTTTTCATTTGTCATCTATAAACAGGATCCCTCACAAAGCACGTGGACTTGATGGTATCCATCCAATAACCTTTAAGAAATGTGATCCTGAACTGGTTCCTGTTCTCTCTAAACTCTACAAAAAACCCTTGCTGCTTCTTGCTTTCCTCTTTGTTGGAAATCCTCTTCTGTGCTTCTAGTCTTTAAGAATTCAGTTAAACCGTCTTACGCTTCTATCAATTGGCCTATTAGATTTCTACCTCTTTTTGGCAAAGTACTAGAGGCTCTAATCAACTCTGAATTGGTTAAGTATCTTACCCCGCAATGTCTTCTTTCAGATAAGCAATATGGCTTTCGCTTCTCTAGATCAACTGCTGGTGTATTGACAATTTTGCCGAAAGCGTCTATCAAGCCTTAGATAAGAATGGTTAAGCTCAGGCTGTTGCTTCGGATATCTGGAAGGCATTTGGCAGATATTGGCATACTTGTCGTTTTCACAAGTTGAAAGATTATGGTATTTCTGGACGAATGTTTTAACTGGTTCAGTCTTTCTTATCAAATCGCGAAATAAAAGTTGTCTTTAACAGACATTCATCTGGGTCTTTCTACATTAATGCATGCACTAACAAGGGCTCTATCTTTGGATCTACATTGTTCATAGTTTTCATCAACGACCTTCCTGGTGGCGTCAGTTCTCAACTCGGTATCTATGTTAATGGCACAATTATTTACTCTTGTCTTAATCATAAATCTGGTCTGTTCGATAACATCAAATTAGCAGCTGATCTAAAAAAAATGATCTTCATTCTATTGTTAACTGGGGCAAGAAATGGCTTGTTAATTTTAATGCCTCCAAAATTAAACTATGCTTTATTAATCGTCTGAAAGAACCCTTTCTTCCTTCTATCAGCATGTCTGATACTAACCTCCAGGAAAATTTATAAGTCTGCCATTCGTTCATGTTTTTGAGTATTACTGACACATATGGTTTGGTGCTCTTGTTATATATTAGAGATCCTTGATAAAATTTTATTGGTCTTGATTTGCATCTCAGCTTTATTCGCTTTCCTACCGCCATAATCTAGCTTCCCTGTGACTTTTTCTGTAAATACTGTCATGGTAACGACTTTATGAATTTAAAGCGCAGATTTTATCATTTTAAAGATGAGATGGCAAAATATAATCGTAAGTTCTATTCTAACAGTTTCTTTTCTCACCCTTCTCGCTTGTCGAACTCTCTCTCTCTCTCTCTCTCACTCTCTCTCTCTCTCTCTCTCTCTCTCTCTCTCTCTCTCTCTCTCTCTACTTCTTGCTTTCCAGTCAAGTTTGATCTTCAAAAATTAAAATTCAATGTCAATGGTTATCTTCTAAATTATTTCCTGTTCTTTTATTGTTCTCGCTTTTTAATAATAATTTTTCTTTTTCTTATATTCTTTCGTCCTCAGTAAGACCCCGAGTTTTAGTACCTTCATTGCCTTACTTTGGGTGAAATTCTAAAAAAAATTATGCGAAGACGGAGATGTAAGGCAAAACAGGTGAACACAGTCTTTATCGCAGAGAATACCAACAGTCAGTAGGAGCATCCAACCAGTTACTATAGTGTCGTTCGAAAGCAACGCACGGACAAGCCATTTGACGATAGTTGAATGAGATCTGAAGGTTAATACGCCTTTGCATTTAATTCGTGCTGCTTAGTTACATTATTCAGAATTTCAAAGCCAAAGGGCTCCAATGTATTCACTCCCAGGATCAATTGTCTTATAGGGAACTACGCGGTTGAGTGGATAGCAGGAGACCAACGATGACAGGCATCCTGGTAGGTGCACTTTGATCGGTGAACAAAGTCTGCTGTTTCTGACAGGATAAGAAGCTTCTTTCAATTAGGTGGTATCACCCTACTTGTTTGCCAAAAAACTTCTGCTAATGACCGCTAGATGACGTTGCCCTAATAGAAAAAGGGTGAATATCTCATTGTCATCATTCTCTTTGGCTATAGAATGTCTTAGAGATAAGACATGACTCGTTACCCTCTGGGAGACCTTTTTGTCCCCAGCGAGCTTCATGTCTCATTGCAGACATCACTGCATATTAGACAACATGCAATGCTCGAAGATTACCTACTACACACAAGTATATCAAATAATTCTACGAAACCAACAGATAAACAACTCTTCCTAAATTTCTCTCGATATAGGAACTTCATATATATGTACTATAAAGATATCCCTACATACACACATTCATTTACCCACTTTGTATTCTTTTCACTGAGTTTAAAATAAAATATGTTGTTTGTATATTTATTCTTACTCTCTGGTTTGACGAAATCCGGGTATATTCTCGATTCTATTGCTAAATATTATACCTCAACTTCAGCAAATTTGAAGTTTTATATGATTTTTCTCCACTCAATAGAGTAGTCACAAGCTCAGCCAGGTGTCATTCTCCGAGTAGAATAGAATTCTACAGAGAGTATACAACAGTCCAGCAGTTAAAGTGTAAAAATATCTCCAGGTGGGCGTCAGAGAGGTTTAGATGTTCGAATATGATCCTCAGAGTTTTGTATTTGATTTTAGGCCCGATCGCACAGCTGGTGAAAAGGTAATCTATTTATTAATGAATAAATATGAGGTTAAATGCGTTGGCAAGGAAGAAGATTAAGTTGAAAATAAATATTAGTTGTGAAAAATATATCATTTTTTATCATTAGGCTACAGACTAATTGATGCAACTGATATGTGTGTGTGTGTGTGTGTGTGTGTGTGTGTGTGTGTGTGTGTGTGTGTGTGTGTGTGTGTGTGTGTGTGTGTGTGTGAAAATTTCTCCGATTTAACCAGTAGAGAAGACAATATTTATGAATAAAAATGACAATAGGAAAAACTAGTAATTGCTGACGCGTTTCGTCCAATGTGGACTTTATTTTCGTATTTTACTTTGATAAAGTCCACATCGGACGAAACGCATCAGCAATTACTAGTTTTACTTATTGTCATTTTTATTCATAAAATATATATATATATATATATATATATATATATATATATATATATATATATATATATACAAAGCACTCCCACCAAAAATAATCGTCAAAATGGACTACCCACAATGCACCACTGACCCGTGTATATAAATAGTCGAGAAGAAAAAAGACACACGTTGCCTGACAATTGAGTCTAGGATGAAACAGTCTGTTGCCTGTGAGTGTTGACTTCAAAGTTTATTTATATATATATATATATATATATATATATATATATATATATATATATTCATCATTCACAGACAGTAATGTTTCGCTGTATCACAGCTGCTCAGTCTGACTAGACGTCCGAAAGCCTCAAGCCAGGATATATATATATATATATATATATATATATATATATATATATATATAATAATCTTACATTTGCCCTCGCGCAAATACCCTTGAAAAAGGCATAAATGAATCTCTTCTCCCACCATATATGTGTTAAATACCAGGGCAGACTGGGCTCTTTGAACTCGGTGATCAACCAGTATAAGAGAAGGATAATTCTGCATTTAAAACCTGGGGATCATTTTTTCAATACTTCATGGCACGCTGTACCCCACCTTTCTATTATGAGTCCTTCCAAAAAGTGTAGCTAGTTCTGCAGAAACCTTCACTTTACCCTATAATCAAATCATTTGTATAGGTAGTCTGCCGGTTTAATTCTAAGGACTGAATTTTTAAGCCCTCATACGATGTAATCGACAGGAAAGTCCTGACAGACACAGACATATATGCGTCCATGCTTTGAATATTGCTGCCACATATGGTCCGGTGCTCCTGCTATATATTTAGAGATTCTTGATAAAATCCAATGAAGAATCGTCAATATTATTGGTCCTGACCTGGTGTCTCGGATTCAGTCACTTTCCCACCGCCGTAATGTAGCTTCATTGTGTCTTTTCTATAAATATTTCCATAGTAATTGTTCGGATGAACTCTTCGATATGGTAAACAGACTTTATGAATTAAAGCGTAGTACTAGATTGGCAACAAGTTCTCATCAATTCACAATTGAATTGGCTAGATGTAACCATAAATTCTATGCTGACTGTTTATTTCCTCGCACTTCTCTCTTGTGGAACTTTCTTCTGGATCTATACTTTCCAGCCAACTTTAATCTTCAAATATTTAAATGTAATGCCAATCGTTATCTACTGGCTTCTTGATTACTCTTCTATTGTTTTCTCTCCTTAATAATGTTTCTCTTTTTTCTTATTTTTTCACACTCAATAAACCGTTGTGTCTTAGTGGGTTTACTGCCTTGCAGAGGATGATATGATAAAAAATACACACACATACACTCACACACATATGTGTGTATGTATGTGTGTGTGTTTGTGTACGTATGTGTATCTGTGTGTGCGCGTATTGTGACTGTTGAGGGGGCAAATGTTTGCAAAATAGGTGTGAATTCGTAATAGTAATAGTGTGACCATATGTCAATATTGATTAATCATGGTAAATTCTACTTACTGAGAGAATTCAGCCTTAAAACGAAAGTAAAAACAGTCAAGTAATGTAAGTAAAATAAGGTTCAAATTAAATCACAAACTGGTAAAGTTCATTCCGTCGATATAGGAAACGTTGATAGTTGAATCCTTTGTGAAGTGTCAGTCATTTAATACGTGCTCTCTCGTAACTGAGGGAAGAAAAGTTCTCTTGACAAGAGTCGCAATGATGTAAAAATGAGAATCAACTTCAATACGCTTAAAATACACAACAGCCAATATTGGAACAACTTCGAACAAGTGAAATCACCAGATACTGAATATTGTTGCAGAAGATGAATGGATTTAATTATGAATTAATTCAAAATGAATTTAAAATATGATAAACCTACTAACCACTGAATTTTTGTAATACTTTCAGTGATTGTTTTAGCGATTTGTTTTCTCTCAACGACAAAATAAGGTTTATTTTCTTTTGTTTGTGACGCCTTTCCTGAATTAAAATTATTTACCATGTAAACTGTTGGTCAAACGTTTGGGACCACCCCATAGATTTCAAATAATCACTTAAAAATTGAAGATTGTGTGCATTTTTTTAAAAACTAATTTACGAGCTCACTTCGGGTAAGAGGGATTTTCTCTTCTTGAATAGTTTTATCATATATCCAATAACGATAATAATAATAATAATAATAATAATAATAATAATAATAATCATGATGATGATGATGGTGATGATGATAATGATGATGATGATTATGATGGTGATGATGATGATGATGATAATAATAATGATGATGATGATGATGATGAAATTAATTCATTACTACACAAAATTTCTTTAAAATGTTAGCTGTTTTCGCCTAAACTTCCTTGCTGCCTCATTGTAATCTTTGGGCTGGAGGATTTAAAATATTAGTTGACTCTCTCTCTCTCTCTCTCTCTCTCTAAAAAGAAAAAGCGATGCCATGTACTTGTAAGTTAAATAATTTCAGCATCCTAGCTTGACAACCTAATCACACCACTGCACTCACAGCAATGTGTTTAACAAACGATAACAGTTATGTGCCATGCGTGATACACGCTTAGGCCATCATGTATCTTTCGATACATGACTGACGAGGCAGATATTTAATAGTTAGACTTGGTTTCTGTTGTATTGTTAATAAATATTTACCCGGCTTCCCCAACAAGTCTGGATGTGACACAAGGTCGTTTTAACGTGGGGAGCGCCATACGCATATTTATACATATGGGCCAAGGACAAAAACTGTTTTTTTTTTTGTTTTTGTTTTTGCCCAGCTCACGCGACCACTGTCGCGCTGGCATCGGTATTACACCGGCCCAACTTTTTTAGTGCGATGAGGAAGGTGCTGCCGCAGGATTGGAATCCCTGGGGCTGAGGAATTTCTCGCATCTAGAATGAAGAGAAACATAGCTCCACTAATAATACAGGAATGATAATCACGCCTCAGTAAAGCCTCATTGGCAATGGTTAAGTATTAACTGCCAGGTAAGTATTATTTTACTGTTAGTAGTTACTGCCATAGCTATTCAAGATCATTATACATACAGATGTATGTATGATACTGTTTAGGTATAGTGAAATCATTTTTCCTTCACATCATTCATTTGTGGTTGAAATATTAATGAGAATAAAAATATTTACAAGAGACATTTAAGAGTATCAGAACAGTGCTCAATAAAATATTCGTAAAGATCTATTTCTTAATAATTACTCTAATCAAGAATCCTAGTTCTGCAGAATGATTACACGATCATGGTCGAGTTTTAATCATGTCCTCCTCAGATGTAGACGGAGCCTCGTTAAAATAATTTCTTACCTGACCAGACTTAATGAGAATATCGCGACAAGTGTTTTCTGAGATGAAGCACAGGTATTTGAGAATACACATTTATTAGGTCATGAATTGGCAGGTGACATGGCGTAAAGTTACGCAGCTTGTGTCAAATTTTACAACGGATCAACGATATCCAGTTTCTTGGAAGCATACCGGAATTTTGTGTTCAAGATCGATTAGAAGACATCTAGTTAGAACGTTTTAGCCATGACCAAGTGAAAAAAAATAATTTAAAGGACGTAAGGACGGACAAGTTCGTCTAACAGGTGCGGGTCATCATCAACAGGAAATCGATTAAGTCCATCGCCGAGCAGAAAGTGGTGGAATCCTCTATTAAATGTGTATGAAGGCATCAGGGAGGCACGGTAGAGTAATGGATAGCGACTTAGAGAGCCGAGTTCGAATTCCAGTCGAGTTAATTGCATTTACTTACATGCTAATATTTTTGGGAAAAGTAGGAATCCATCTCTTCCTCAACCAGCTATGGGTAAATATATAGCATTGGTTGGTAACTAGTCTAGGATAAGGAAAACTATGAATTCAATAGGTTTTGCCTCTTTAACTACTGAGGATGGACGGTGTAAAAGGAACCGGTAAGCCATTGCACTATTCTGCCTTGAATGTCACCATGAACCACAGTTGGGAGATGGAGGGGAGTGATGACCAAAATGCGCTAACAGAATAAATATATGATGAGAACATCGGGTGTAAGTACTACGCAAAACCATGGAGAGTGAAAACTGTGTGATCCGATCGAAGTGCCCGCTGAAGAAAAGCTTTCTGAACAGGAGGAACTCCACAGTGATATCTACGGTGATGGGAACTCAGTTCATATCATTTTCGATGTTCTTGGAGATTGTGAGCAAAGTACCATGTCATATTGTTCCAATTCTTCCTTAAGGTCTTCAGGTTGAATCAGATCTCTACCGAGATCTTCTTCTTTATGTGCCATATACCCTTAAGATATAATCGATCATGGTTCTCCACAATTTCCTGTTCTTTATAGCTCTTAATGAATGTTGCCTTTTTGTTATTACTCCTAAACCCTGTTCTATCATCCATTTACTCAAACTCATCATGTTACGCATTGTTATCCTCTGTTCATCTGCCCTCAATTTGTCTTGTGAGTATCAGATTTTCCAAGCCCTCATTATGTGCCCCAGAAATTCAACTGTCTCTTCCTGATGTTAAGTATAAGTTTTCTTTTTGTTTCCATTTTCTCTAAAACCTCGTCGTTACTCACATATACCATCAATGGTGTCATCAGCATCCTTCTGTAGAATCACATGTCTGTTAGTTCAAGTCTCTTCTTAATATATTTGAGGAGACTGTCCAACACTTACTGCCATATAAGAGGGCAGACATCACATAATAGCTCAAGTGAGACCATACACGCTCCAAGTGGACACTGTTCCTTCCCATATGGCCGATATGACCCAGAAGGAGCTGAGCAAAGATTTTCAAGGTCATGTCATTCCTAACATGTAACTTACGCGCTGTTTTGATTGAATTCCATAGGATATTACGTATATATCTAGAAGGAAAACTAACCAGCAGTTCCACAATATCAAGGACTCAGTAATGGCCGCCATCATGCGCGCGATAGTTAACATGAACGTGATGGCCAAAATGAACGTGAACAAAGTAATCCGGACAAGAAGTTGCTTCCGAGACCGTTGCCGAAGCTGAGAGCGGTTTTATCGAATAATCTTTTTTTTATTTTTAATTTGAACATGTATATACTTTTAACATATTGATAAATTTCTTTTTCTTTATATTATAATGTATACTCACTTATATTACGTAAACTGTACTTTACGACTTATTCGAAAGAGCATCTTCATCTTTATTGTATTTTTTCATCAGATGCATTCCTAGTACAGTCCAAAATTACGAGACGAAGAAGATTCATAATCCACGAATTATTCAGGCGAATATCCTCACAATTCTTTATTACATTGTGTCGGTAGATGTTCCCTATGGCCTTTGTTCGAATTTCTGAAGTTAATTTTTTTCATATTCTACAAATTATTTAGACAAATATCCTCATTCTTGTTTTAATCAATACATTTTGGTTGATATTTTTAGGGCTTTCCTCAAATTATCATCAACCAGTACTTTTAATCCCTTCATTGAGAGCAATGTATTTCTCGATTAACGGATTCATGTATTAAAGTTTATGAAAGAATTATCGAATGAGACTGAGAATGAAAAATGTGCGGGAAACAAAGAAAAGAAAAATATCAAAATATTTTCTGAAGTAAGCATTCGCGATTAAATATTGTTTTCTTATTATGCACTGTCCAAAATGACATGGTTCAGATTGTGAGGAGAGTCATATAAAGAGAGCGATTATCGGATGTAACATACTCCTGCGGAAAGTCGAAGGACATATCTGATGTAATGCTGTAATAATAGAAAAATAAAGATAAAAGTATTAGTTTTTTTATTAATAATTTCACCACAAACAAGGCGATAAAGCCATTGAGATGCAAGGGTGTTATAAAGAGTAAAAGAATGAGCAAAAACACAATAGGAAGAAGAGAGACAAATAAAAGGACAGGATTCTAGGATATAGAAGATAATGACTGGCATTGCATTTAAATTTTTGAAGATCAGACTTGACCGGAAATTAAGCCGGAAGAGATTTCTACAAGCGAAAAGAAGAAAATGTTAGCATAGAACTTACGGTTACATTTACTAATTTCAACTGTAAAATGATGCAACCAAGTTAGTTATGTGCCATGCGTGATGCATGCTTAGGTGATAACGAGACAGATTTTTCCCGCAGTAGGCTCCCATTTCTTTCTGCAGTAGACCAGTTGCCGTCCAAGGCTATAGAACCCAGTCTATCCTCATTTTTACACATAGTTGGGGGAGAAGAAGAGGAGGAGGATTCATACCTTTCCCAGCACGACTGTAATTCGAACTCGGCTATCCGATTCCGAGCTACTATCGATTATTCCACCGTACTTAAAGTCAAGGTGCCAAAGTGGAAAGCTCGTCAGAACAATTACCATGAAAATATTTATAGAAACGTTACGGCGCTGGGAAAATGACTGATTAATAGTCTGATAATTCGTAGGGTATGAATATATTTAATTTTAAAACATTAGATAATACAACGTTTTGGAGATAAAAACAATAATGACGACATTAGTGCAAATAATTTATAGAATAAGTCGTTATGTCCTCCTGAGATTACATTAGAATTGGGTTAAAGACATTTTTATCTTTTGGTCTCATAAAATCAAATTTGCCTTTTAAGATGACTTTCATGCAACGCCTCTGGGATTCACTAATACTGATTTGCGAGATGAACACGCTAACCATCGCTCTATTAAAAAAAAGCGCTTTTTGTTGTTACCGATCATACTATGGGCGATTACGTCGTGTAACTGTTTATTTCACAAATGAAAATGTTTTCATATTTTAGATCTATAATCAATTGTAATTGCTATTCTGCAATATCAATACTAATCTTGGCTTAGTAAAGTACAAGGTTAAATGAAAGGGTGGGTCTAGAAAATAAGGTTAACTTTGATTGGCACAAATCTGCAAGAATCGAACATTCAGTGAAAATCAAATTCAAGAAAGTTAAAATGATTTACCGACACTAGCTTGATAACCACTGTTCTACTGCAAGGCGAATTAAAAAAGAACTTAGACGAGTAGGAAGCAGTAGTAGTAAATCATGTAGCGAGAAATGAAATTACTACCTTTCAGAATTGGTCAGCGTGATGAATTTTCTAACTACCGTTCTACAGTAGGCACTAGATCAAGATTAAACTTACTACTTAATAAGCTTAACCTACCTCAAACTCAAATTGAGGTAAACATTACATTGTACTTATTATCCAGGGGAGGGTCTGCTTCTCTTCATGCCTTAATTTTCTAACTACCGTTCTGCGGTAGGCACTAGATCAAGATTAAACTTACTACTTAATAAGCTTAACCTAGCTCAAACTCAAATTGAGGTAAACATTACATTGTACTTATTATCCAGGGGAGGGTCTGCTTCTCTTCATGCCTTAAAAATTTTACTTGACGCGAACATCAACAGCTAATCACTATGGGAACGATAGAATTATATAACCCAAATGGAATAGAGAATAGAGTCAGTCTTTAATTTATAAAAGTTGGGGATAGCCTATTTGCTTTGAAGATTAACATTAAAAATCTTGTCTTTTACCTGGTTTCGTGCACCAACCAAAAAGTAATTTGACAAACTGGTATCAAATCAAATTGAATTTTTTTTATTTATATTACTTACACACGTACTATCGTTTTCATTTTTGTGGTTATCGTAACGTTTCGACGGTTGTGGTCTCGGACCATAATGTCGATCCTGTTGACCCATACACTAGACTAGATATCTCTAGACATGAGCAGCGGAACGAGAACAATCTACCCCCTAGATTGAATAAAGCATTCAGTTCGAAATTCCCTTTAGGTTACTACAAGCACCTATCGAAACGTTGTGATAGTTCTTGAATATTGCGAGAATATTTTGAGGACAACAGTTTTCGTGTAATTACAAATCTGCATCCTAGAGTTTTCTTCAAAATACAATTCAAAAGCTTAAGAAATATTTTATATATACTAAGCATCGAGAAAAGAAGTTCTTGATATGAATTTAGGCATTTTGTAATTAGTATTTATCTGAATTAAAGTTGCTAACACAAATTTTGGAGCATCCTTAGAGAAATTAGAGTTAATAATCTCATATTTCAATATTTAACTCGTTAAAATTCAAATAGAATACAACCATTATTTAAATAATTTTGAACCTCCAACTCTAACAAAAGATATAATAGCCATAACTAATCAGATATTCATTATTCCCAGTTGGATTCTAATGAGATTAATTTATGGACAGCGATCAGGAAAAATAATTTCATGGCCTTTCTCTCCTTTTATGGTACTTAGAGAGAGAAAGAGAGAAAATAAGAGATAGAGAGATAGATAGATAGATAGATAGATAGATAGAGAGAGAGAGAGAGAGAGAGAGAAATAAACAAATCACTGTCCTTTATATCTGTTTTTATCGATTGCTGGATTTTCTGGTGCCAGCTCGTAACTTGAACATTTACCTTCAATTCATATTTTATATGCGCATTATTTAAAATTGCAGACGATCATTCATTGGTTCTTGAAAGCATACCAGTGTGGTAATCTCTTACATATTTAAAAGCAAAACATTTTAATCATCGTTTCATTATGTAGACAAAATAGCAAGTAGCAAAACACAGGCATAAAATCTGTAAATGATTCTTTTCCAGTTCAATATTAGTTGATTTCACTAAAACGATAAATCAAGATACATGTTTATATTCGTCAAGTGATGATCATTAATATATAGATATAAGCTTAAAAGTTCATTTCTTGACTAGTTCAAATTTATTAGAATTATATAAAAACCTTAACATCTACAAGATCTGTCCGTGGCCGGACATTTGGCCGAACAGACATTTCAATGAAATGCACAAGTAAAAATAGTAACAAGCAATACTTTAAGTATTTTAATTAGCCATATTATAAGGTAGAATAAGACTAATAATTGTACATTAGTATACTATGAATATATTAATGTGAGCAATTGTTCGTAGAAAACCCCATATTTCTCAGCGATTGACGTAAGGTTGTGTTTAATTTTTGATTAAAAAAATTTATTGCAGAAAAAATAAAAAAAATAATAGAATAAGGTACGATGTATGTTCTTGTTCTCAAGTATTTAAAGATTGTGTGCAATTGCTCTCAGAAAATCTATTTTTTGATACTCGTCGTATTTTTCAGTGATAGACATGAGCCTTGGGTTAATACTTCTTCTTTGGTGGTCTCAGTGCAACCTCTGAATTCAACGTCTCGATTGCTAACTCCCAGTCTGATTGCTCTTTTCTTAGCTTTCAAACTAGACGGCAAATAGAAGGGTGAATGACTGCCATTCTCTGTTCAAACGTTCTGTGCCAACCCTCTAGAGAGTTTGTAGTCCGTGGAAGACCATGTGCGGTTCTCTCGAAAGTATTCCACATTCTTAAATTTTCAAACTGTTAAGTTGGATTACACCCAATTACCACTGAATTTCAAGTGATTAAATTAAAGCCTGTCAAAATAAAAAAAAACGAAAAATTATAAATTAATACAGTAAATAAATATAAATATACGTAGCACACATTGAGGAAATTAAATAGCGAATTTAATGCTGAAGAACGTTCAATCTCACCGTTTCATTATGCTAAACAAGGTCAACACCATTACTCTTTTTCTCAAAACAATTACATGTGACATGTAAGTACGCCACTACATTTTCGGATAAATGTTCATTCGGTTAAATGTTCGTCGGTCAAATGTCCATCGGACAAATGTCCGACACCGATCTGTCGACTGAGTGATGATGAGTTGAAGCATCTTCATCATTCCACACATTCTTTGAACTATTATCTTAATCTTATTGCAAAATGTTTCAGTTGATATATTGTTAAGACTTCCTAGCATTATTAAAGTTCTGATTTAAAAAATATACCATTATTCCATCTGGGATATTGCTATTATCCTATGCGCTATCCGGGGTTCTATCCTTATCTTTCACAATATTACAGTCTGGACTGCTTCAAGTCTACGTTATAACAGGTCATCAATCGCTTTCTCAGATCAATGGTTAAAATAGCTTTAAGTGAATGAAGTAAGTAGTCTTTGCGAAGAGTATCCTTCTTTGAACCTTGTGAATTGGTGCTACAGAATCACAAACAAAGAACTAAACCCAGTAACAGAAACAATGTCAATAACAGCAACAACTAAAATGGATATCCCATGTAACTCGAAGAAAAAGTAATCAAGATGTTCACGTTCCACACTACCAAATAACAGAAACTACGTCACTTAATGACTTTCAACAGAATCAACAACTAAAATGAATAGCAAGTCAAAGAGAAAATAATGACATAATCAAGATATTAACGTCCCGCACTAACACAAACAAAAGTTTAAGAAGAAAAACTTCAGGCCTTCTCATCTTCCGACAATTACTCCACATGAAGACTCAAAAGAACCAAAAAAGTAAACCTAAACCAGCCCCTCAAAAATTACCTAAACCCCTCAACATTTCGTTCTCCAACATTCGTGGCATTAGAACAAATTTCTGCAGTATGGAATCTTTCCTCACTGCAAACTGCCCGGATATACTGGCTCTGTGTGAGACCAACCTTGTCTCGTCCATTCCCTCCTCTGATCTCTCGATCCCCGGCTACCTTCCTCTCCTCAGGAAAGACTCTCTAACCTACATGCGCGGCCTTGGTGTCTACGTCAAGGACCATCTCCCTCTGGCCAGAGAGTTGTCTCTCGAATCGCCAGACCATTCGTACATGTGTTTCTGACTATCTCTCTTCAATGCCGTAAGCTATCTCTTCTTCCTCTATAGCTCTCCATCCTCTCAAGACTGTGGGATACTCGATAGCATATCTGACAGCATAGACAAGGCCCTCTCTCTCCACCCGTTTGCTCACATATTCGTGTTTGGTGACTTTAACGCCCATCATACCAAGTGGCTCGAGAATGCTACTACTGACCGGGCAGGCATTCAAACACTTAATTTCTCAATCCCTCACGCAGATAGTTAACTTCCCCACGCGTTTTGCCTTCAACCTGGTAGCTAAGGCCTCCCTTCTCGATCTGTGTTTTACCTCCATCCCCGAATCTTGTAGCGCCATGCAGCTCTGCCCTCTTGGTAACTCCGATCATGCTGTAGTATCTGTTAACATTTCCTTCTTCCTTGAGGTCTCATCCTGGGTTAAAGCTGGAATCGACGCTTTCATCCCCTCAAGGAAATTTAAGGTCAAGTCGCACTCCTCCCCTTGGTTCTCCCCTGCTTTCTCAGCCGCCATTGCCCATAGGAACCACTTCGTTCACCTATTTCGTAGGGACTGCAATAGACGTATCTTTGCCTCCGCCCGTAACGAGTGTAAGCGTGTCCTCAACGAAGCTAAAACAAAATTTGCTGCTCGGATGAAGGAGCGTATTGCATCTCGCAAATTTGGCTCCAAAGATTATTGGCGGCTCTGCAAGAGCGTCCTGAACAATAGAAAACCCTTCATACCTCCTTTGTTCAACCAGTTCGAGGTCCTGTCCTCCTCTATCGACAAGGCTGAATGCTTTGCTCGAAATTTCATTTAATTCAACGCTCGACTCCTCTCATTTACCAATTTCCCTCTAAGAACTGAGGCCCTATTGAGCGGGTTACACTAACCCCGTCATTGGTATTGGGCATTATCTCCAATTTAAAACTCCACAAGGCTAGTGGTGGAGACAAGCCATTGTCTTGAAGAAATGCGAGCGTGAGCAAGCGCCCACCCTCTCTAAACTATATAATTACTGCCTCAAGGAATCCTGTTTTCCTGACTGCTGGAAGTACTCATCCATTGTTCCTGTCTTTAAGAACTCTGGAGACCCCTCTGACCCCTCTAATTACCGTCCTATTAGTATCCTACCCCTCTTCGGCAAAGTCTTCGAAGCCCTAATCAACACCGAAATGGTTAACCACCTTACCTCACACGACCTGCTCACAGACAAGCAATATGGTTTCCGCTACGCCCGATCTACAGCTGATGTGCTTACGGCCATCACTGAAACCATCTACCAAGCCCTTTAAAATAACGGTGAGGCTCGTGCCGTGACCCTAAACATCTCCAAAGCGTTTGATAGGGTTTGGCATGCCGGCCTTCTTCGCAAGCTCCAGGGTTATGGTATTACAGGTCGATTGTTTGACCTAATACAATGATTCCTGTCAAACCGTGAATTGAAGGTCGTTCTCAACGGATTCTCCTCCAGTTCCTATCCCACGAACGCAGGTGTTCCCCAGGCTCCATCCTTGGCCCCACTCTATTCCTTATTTTCATCAACGACCTTCCTGACGCCATAGATTCCCAAGTTGGCATCTACGCGGACGACACTACAATCTACTCCTGCCTCAAAAACAAATCTAGTGTCGGTGACAAAACTAACCTGGCCGTGCGTCTTAAAATGGGCCTCCAATCTGTTGTTAATTGGGGCAAGAATTGGCTGGTTAACTTTAACGCCTCAAAAACTAAACTAAACTACTCTCTATTAATCACTATAGAGATCCTTCCCTGCCCCCCACCCCCATTAGAATGTCTGATAGTCAACTTCTTGAGAGCAACTCTCTGCGTCTGCTCGGTCTCACGTTGACTACTGACCTGAGATGGAACAAATACATTGAGTCAATTGCTTCTTCCACCGCGAGGAAAGTTGACTCTCTGTGCCGCGCCAGGAAATTTTTCTCCCCGGAATTGATACTTCAAATATATAAATCAACCATTCGCCCTTGCATGAAGTATTGCTGCCATATATGGTCTGGTGCACCTTCTGTTTACCTCGGAGTTCTTGACAAGATCCAGAGGCGGATATGCAATATAATTGGCTCTGATCTGGCATCTCGTCTACAGTCACTCTCTCACGGACGCGCCGTCGCCTCTCTCTGTCTGTTTTACAAATACTTTCATGGTAATTGCTCCGATAAGCTGCTTTCACTGGTTCCCAGACTTCATGAATTCAAGCGACCTACGAGGCTGGCATCCCGCTCTCACCCTTTCACTGTAGAAACTTTTAAATGTAGCCGTCTCTTCTACTCCAATAGCTTCATACCTCGCACCTCCCGCCTGTGGAAAACCCTTCCCTATTACTGTTTCCCTGAGAGCTATAATCTCCAACTATTCAAATGTAATGTCAATCGACATCTCCAGTTACTTTGATCTACCCACTATCCCTTTCCTCATCTTTTCTTCTATCACTCCTATCTGCTCTCGCTCCAAATCTTTTGCAACCCCCTGCATCCTAGTGGCTTCACGCCTTGCTCGGGGCGTAATGCTTAAAAAAAAAAAAGAAAAAAAAGAAGGATTTCATAAAACGGCTGATCAGAACATTGTTGTTATATCGACAGAATAAACAATAACAGTTGAGGACAACAGATCAAATACTTTCTAAATAAACACTCCGTTTCAGATGTAAACTTTAGCTGACTTCATCAAGAAGATAAATAAAAAGAAATTATATATATATATATATATAAAGTAGAGGCAGAGTGAAGTAATGGATAGCGGCTCGGATTGAGGAATCCTTTACATTCTCTTACGTGCTAATACCCTTGAGAAAGATGTTAATCCTCTTCTTCTTTCCCCAGCTATGGGTAAGTAGCAGGACAGACCAGGTTCTATAGCCTTGGATGGCAGCTGGTCTACCGCAAAAAGAAATGGCGACCTACTGCCGGAAAAAATATGCTTCCTTATCAGTCATGTATCGAAAGATACATGATCATCTAAAGCGTGTATCACGCATGCCACATAACTGACTGATATATATATATATATATATATATATATATATATATATATATCAGTTATATATATATATATATATATATATATATATATAGTTATATATATATATATATATAATATATATATATATATATATATATATATATATAATATGATATATATATATATATATATATATATATATATATATATATATATATATATATATATATATATATATATATATATATATATATATATATATATATCAGTCAGTTATATATATATATATATATATATATATATATATAAACGATTAAATTCCATAAAATATAAGTTATAAAAAAAAGGAAAAGAAAAATATTTTATTGTGGTATTATTTATTTAAAAATATTTTTTATTGTGGTATTATTGTGACAGAGAGTCTGGAAAACACACACACGTATATTTTTTTTAGTGATTTGAATAGCGAAATTAAATCAGAGCATTTTGTTTACTGATGGGGAAATCTGATCTAGGGAAGAAGTTGTACCCATTGAATCTGGGTCATCAAACACTGGAAATGGTCGAAATAATTTTTATCGATTAAAAATTAAAATAGAGCTGAGTAAGCTAGAAGGAACTTTAGAATTCACATGATTTTAGTTGAAACAGCCAGAACCCCGTGATAATCGCGTGCGAATTAGTAGGGCCGAGGTCAGTTATAATCAGCCGAGTTTATCTATATAAACGCGTAGTTATGCTGAAAAAGGCAAACTGGAGAAAATTCTTGAAGAGAGAATTGGTCCGGGCGAGCGTTGGGAGGAGGAACGCCACTATAACTTTAAGCCCGGCACAGAAATCTTTATCCCTCCATCGCAAGAGTCATATATCGTTCTGAGACGATTTAACAACAAAATAATCACACACACACACACACACACACACTCTCTCTCTCTCTCTCTCTCTCTCTCTCTCTCTCTCTCTCTCTCTCTAATCCGGTGTATGAGTTTTTTTTTACTTTTCTTTTCTGTAACCCGTTTCTTTTCTCTACTATTCTTTTCTGCTATATAAAAGACATTAACAATTCAACCATTGAATAGTTCTTTGTCTGGCTTTCTGCAGATATTATTATTTTTTATTTTATTTATTTATTTTTTATTTTTGCTGCATTCTAAATTTCTTAGCGCAGACTCCCCAGCCGTGTCTACATCTTCAGTCGACCGTGAATGGACGGACATCACTTCTGCTTTCTGGATCAAACAAATCACAACGTAGGCAGGAAGCAGGATTAAACCAGCGGACCGATCGAATAATCTACGGATGCCCAGGGGACCTATAGTCACTCTCTTAAGTTCGGTTAGAACCGAGTAGACGCCTCACCCCCGAGAGTAAGACGCCGGAGGTTGAGGGGCTGGGGCGAAAGTGTTAGACTATTATTAAATATAATTTCTATTGTGGTATTATTTATTTAAAAATATTTTTATTGTGGTATTATCTGTAGCTTAGATGACTATTCTTCCAATGATGTTTTTAGCTGTACTTAATAGATTTGCTCAGTAGCATATGATTTTATGCAAATGAACGCTCCTATTCTTTTGGCCTCAAAAATCATTTTTTCAATAGTTCAATTGGACATCACAACCTTTTTGACTGCAGGAGTTGCTGAAAAGAGGAGGAGTTTACTACCGAGAGATCCACTCATGTTGTCTGTTTTGTAGACTGGTTGCCAACCAAGACTAAAGACGACAGTTTATCCTTCTATTTGACCTATACACAAGGGAGAAGTGAATTCATGCCTTTCCCAGAGGTAATGGTGCGAAGTGAAAGAAAACAGCAACAGTCGAATTTCAAATTCGGTTCACTGATTTCATTATTCATACCTGTAATTGTTCCACCAGTCCGTGCCTCTTTACATCCTTTATCTATATTTCCATAATCTGATTTCTATAGGTGTTTGTTTATTACGGAAACAACAAAATCAAGTATATCGTAGCCAGAGTTTTGTGAGGATAATACTGTCAAAATGCTCTAACTAGAAGTATAATACAATTTCCAGTACACCCTGCAACTTTATAATAATAGTGTGGATCAACTTTCGTGTTCGACCCGATAATAATGATTCGATCATTGTATATTTATTTGTGTTGTTTGTATTATCAGTTTTACCCCAACTAAAATCTCTTCCTGTTGTAACCTCTGCTAGACTGCGGTGAACTTTGGAAATATCTCGCGGAAATATATGTCACATGAAGCGAAGGTCTTCTTTCAGAAAGCCTCGAACCTGGTCTTTCAAGGCGCCGATCTGTCTCTCTATAGACGGTATACGAAATGGTAAACCTATTAGTACATGTTTGCCTTCCATTTTAGATACGTGATTTGCCAAGCGTACGTGCATTTTGCTTTTTTATAAAATTCTTAATAGGTATTCCATTTGAGTAAGGAAATCGATCCAGTACACATATACTTGAATGCTTACATTAGTGTTCTCTTCGCACCATTCTCTGCGTATCCCTAGAAACAACGGCGTAATATAGGTATTCAGTAAGCTTAGCTTAGTTTTAGCTCAAGGCCACAAGCACCGGGTATCCAGTAAAAATAATACTTCCTATTCTCTTATGATGATCTGCGAGGCCAGCTTGCTTATCACAAAACGTTCACAATGGCGTTGCATGATTTCCCAAACCATAATCAACTATGTAGAAAAAACGATAATGAACGACGGTTATTGTGTTTTTAATACGAAATCAGAAATTTTTATGAATTTGTGATAACGTACATCACCAACCAGGAATTTTGAACGAAAATCTCTCTTGATCAGTTGTCAATCTGCTTATTACTGTCAGTCTTACAAATGGTAGATGGATTTTGAAATGCGTGAAATAAACCATTTTTTGCACTCATTGTCATCAACTAGAAGGAACTGAATGATTTTGCGTAGGGTAATGATTAACAAGCTAGTCTGGTTAACTATTACTATTGTAAGTTCGATCCTCACTGAGTGACCTATACGTGTAGCCATGTGCTAAAATTAAGCTAAGGTTAGCAAATGCGTACAGGGGGGGCGGTAGTGGATGAAATTGGTAAGATTAATAGAATTAGGGCATCTGCTGATTTTCACCATAATTAATATAGGTTTGATCTTAATGGTGAGAAAATAGGACTGAATGTACAAAGGTATGATATTCTTTTGATGTCATTTAATTGCACTAAGTCGATAGTCTATATTATATCGATTGAAAATAAGATAAAGGTTTGGAAAAAACGGTTCATAGAGCATTTCAACATGTGAGGTTTGAACATATGATTTCGTTTCACGTGTAAATTAAATTTATATTATGTACGTATTCTGAGAGGTGATATTCCAACGTTTCTTTCTGTATGATTCGTGTATGTATTGTCAATTTTAAATGCTTTTACGTTAAAAATAAATATGGAAGAAAATGAGAAGATTTTTCTCTTATTTGATGCTCTTTTACTTCCGGAAAAGCCAAAATGCTGTATCAATAACAAAAATGGTATATGCCGTTTGTGGAGATGGTACCATAGCTGAGAGTACTGTTTGTAAGTGGTTCGCTAAGTTCAGAAGTGGAACCTTCGATCTGGAAGACAGAACATTCCGACATGCCTGCAGTCGTTGATGATGGCCAAATCGAAACGCTGATTAAAAATAGTCCAGGGCACACAACATTAAACATCGCAAAAGTGCTCAACATATTTCATATGAGAATTGTAAGACATTTGAAAACACTTGGATATGTGAACCGTTATGATGCTTGGGTGCCTGATTGTGTCTCTTTGTAGACCCGATAGATATTGGTACAGCTTGGCTGGGGTGTTCTACTAAACGCACTGTACTCACCTAACCTTGCGCCCTTAACATATATATATATATATAATATATATATATATATATATATATATATATATATAGATATGTATATATATATATATATATATATATATATATGTGTGTGTGTATTCAATGGTCACTTAAGTACACATGAATAAATAAATGTTCTTTCATGCTCATTTCTATTCAGTCTATGACATAGCTGCAATTTAATGGCTAGAGACATTTAAACATGCCTATGAAAAGCTGCTAAAGTTCCTTTCATGCATTAGTATGGGAAAAAGAAAATTTTCAGTGACATTGAACATGGCGTGTTGGTACTTGACAAGCTGGTCTGAGTATTTAAAAAATTTCTAATCTATTAGGATTTTCATGCATGACCATGTCTAGGGTCTACCGAGAATAAAGAAAGAGATCTCAGGAGAATGGCTATACTTTAGTTAAAGTTGAAAGAAAGGCAACAGTGTATCAAATGACTGGTCTACAGAAGTGTGTCTCTGAACGCACAAAACGTCGAACCTTGAAGTGGATTTATCACAGAAGCTGAAAACCAGACCGAGTGTCATTCCTCTCAGATAAAAACATGAAACTGAGGCTAAAATTCGCAAGATTGGACAAAAGAAAATTATAAAAATTTTCTTTGGTTTGATGAGCCGTCAAATTCTGTTGCAATATTCGAATGGTGGGGTCAGAATTTAGCGTAAGCTACATGAAAGTAAGAATCTGTCTTGCCTTGTATCAACGGTGCAGGCTGCTCGTGATGGTGTAATTGCATGAGGAATATTTTATTGGTATACGTTGGTACCAATAAAAGATCATTTAAATGCTGCAGACTACCTAGAATTTTTTTGCTGACCATGTCTCTCAATTTATGACTACGGCTCATCCATCCTCTAGTGTCCATTTCCAGCAGGACAAACGCACCGTGTTTCAAAATAGTGACAGATTATTTCATGATACACAGTGACAGGTTTCGGTGACTTCCACAGTCACCAGATCACAATGAAATAGAATACATATGAGATGTGATGAAAATGTAGATTCGAATACTGGATGCGAAGACAAAAAATTTAGAATAACTGTGGGATTCTAAAATAACAGAATGGATCCAGAATTCTTCGAAAGAATGCTTACAAAACATCATTGAATCCATGCCAAGAAAAATTGTGGCGGTTCTTAAGGGAAACGTTGGTCTAACCTGGTACTGGAAGAGTATACATCATAAAGTGATCGATAAGCGGGTGTGTGTGTGTGTGTGTGTGTGTGTGTGTGTGTGTGTGTGTGTGTGTGTGTGTGTGTGTGTGTGTGTGTGTATGTATATACATATGTGTGTATATGTGGAGTAATGGATAGCGGCTTGGATTGAGGAATCGCAGAGCTGAGTTCGAATTCCAGTCGAATCCATTACATTCACTTACGTGCTAATACCCTTGGGAAAGGTATGAATCCTCTTCCTCTCCCTCCAGCTATGGGTAAAATAGCAGGACAGACTGGGTTCTATAGCCTTTGATGGCAACTGGTCTAGGAGAAGGTCAACTCTGAATTCAAAACCTGCGGAGGGTCGTTTGGGAACCTTGTGGAACTCGGTGCACCAGGTCTCTGTATTCGTCCCTTCAAAAAGTGTGGATGCTCCTGCACGAGGCCTTCACCACTATAATCAAATCTCATGAGCCGTTGTCAGGATTTCGGTTTCCTGGAAACTGATCTGCTTGACCCTCATACGTCAAATCTCGACGGGAGAGTCGACTATGTGTGTACATATATGTGTGTATATATATGTATGTACGCATATATATGTATGTATATATATGTATGTTTTTCAGTATATATATGTATATATATATATATATATATATATATATATATATATATTGTGTGTATATATATGTATATATATATATATATATATGTATATATATATATATATATATATATATGTGTGTGTGTGTGTATGTGTGTATCTTTGTGTGCGTGTGTATGTAGGGAGGGATAGAGAATGTGAGATGGCTGTCTCCAATCCTTTCCCTACTGTTTTATGGTCTGCTCTGTTGAATGATCTCGATCATAGCTGAACATTTTCACAGCAAAAAGAAAATTGCTTTAGTACATATGCACTATTTTTCAAGGAAGCTAACTGTAGTTGGTGAATTTAAAGTTTTGTCTATTTTTATTCCAATTTTAATTTCACTTAAACTGAGATCTAGATTATGCAGCAGCTCGTGGGGAGTTGATAAACAAGAAATCATTGAAGAGTTAAGGAATGTCTGATTGATAAAAAAACGCAACATGTGTTATTTAAAAAAGGGGATTTCAGATGATGATGAAATATTCTGAGACAATTATAAAAACTTCAAATAGACTCAGTTTCTCGATTCTTCCGATCATAAACTCTTCTGGCATTCTTCCCACCAGCCCATTTGGCAACTTCACTCAATTCTCGTGCTGGTTCCTTCCAGAGCGCATTTATTTTATAAGTTTGTATGTTGTCCTTTGCACAAAATTTGAATTTTCTTCATGCATTTTGGATATCTTTTTCCACAATTACCTTTCTTTCTGTTCTTTGGAATATTTCTTATATTTTGACTTATGCCTACATTCTCTTGGACATTTTCCACACTAACAGATTTTAGAGAAATAATCCTTTAAAACTATTTTCAATTACCTCACTTTTTCTGAAGATGCGATGGTTATCAGCGAAGAAAATGGAATCGGAGATCTAAGTTCAAATTCTAATGTAGTGTGTTGCATTTATTTTTGTACTAGCTATGAGTTAAATGGCAGAGTATAGTGGCTGCTTTATCCTTTGTAGCAGCCTGTCTAGGAAAAGGGTTACCCTAAAGTCAAAACTGTGGAGAAGGCAACAACAAACCACTCCGCTCTCCTTCCCAAGAAGTCATGACAATGCGTAAATAATAAAAAAGTGATCTATGGAGAGCTATGATCGCCAACGTTCTGTAGGGTCATGGAATTAAAAGAATAAAAAATATTCTGTGACAGGGCTTCTTTCAACATTCCCAAAAGTAAACTAAATTTCTCTTTCAGAATTTCTCTTACGTGAACATCATGACGTGCCAATGTCGAATTTTGCTGAATAAATGCTATCATTTCGATCACTCTCCTGTACAAATATAAGAAGTATAACTAACAAGGCAGCCTCCTATCACACACCATGTTATATTAAGCGTTTGGTAGCGAGAGAAAGGAATAACGTGGATTAAATTTTGAACAACGTTTATTGTTGGTAGGTCGTACAGAAACGTTGAAGCATGTGTGGTATGTCCGTTTCAGTGGCCGGTCGTCAGGAGTGCGGTCGGGTTTAAGGGTAGCACCGGGTGTTGGCCTAATTCTTGTGTGGGTTTGGTGTGAGGTCACAGGGTATGGTTAGTGCTCATGTTGGTTGATCGAGGTCACGGTGGAGGGTAGTATATGAATGAATAGATTAAAAAAATAGATTAAATGTCAGTTTCAATGGGCGATTGCCAACATAGCGATCTGGTGTAAGCGCTGCACCAGTAATTAAACTATTTCTTGTGCTGGCATAGCCGAGGAGACAGGATATTGTCGGTGCACGTTTGTTTGATCAAGGTCCCAGCGGTAGGTAGTTTTCGTTGGTTGGTAGATCTGATGTGTTGAACCAGGGTGACGTTGAATTAGCGTGGTTTTGATCGGCCTGTTCTGTGAAACGGAGGTCGCGGCGTCTACTGCGAAGAGATCGCCTTGTAAATAAGTCGAGGTAGACCGAGATGACGGCGGGGTCTGGTAGGCCTGTTCTATGGAACGGAGGTCGCGATATCGACTGGGAAGGGAATGACTTGTAAACGTGTCGAGTTAGGCCGAGGTGTCGGCGGGGTTTGGTAATGCCTTTTAATCGAGTTGAGGTAGGCCGAGGTGACGGCGGGGGATTTGTGGAGTGTAATGTAAAAATATTTTCTAGCTTTATATAACCTGCAAAAGGTTGATAATCTGTAGAAAACAAATCAATCAATCAATATAATTCAAGCCAATTAGTATATTTTAAGAAAATTCTACCCAATGATATGCAAAAGTAAATTCTCCATCGTTCGTACGCAACGTTGCAAGCCTATCACTACTTCAGTGAAAAATGTTTTGACAAGTTATATTACCTAGTTCCGCCACTTCAGACATTTGCAACTAACACCCGCCATGTCATATACAGATGGGTAAAGCATCCTCATTCGGCCTGATTCCAAAATGGTATGAAATGTTGGTCTACGGCCTCTAGGAGTAAAGTTGAAAACACGGACAATTTTATTTTGAAACACTGTAATTTGAGAAAAGTAATTTTTTCACTTGGACATGAGCTATTGAAAGTTGGAGAGTTGTGTCCCTTTAACTGTTTTTATCAGTAGCAGCTAAGATGGCAGAATACGAAAACACTCGCAGTAATGAAAACTTGGGAATCTAAAATGTCAGGAATGCGACTCCAGATCAGGCCCCTAATGTTTTTAATTTGCTCACGGAGTCGGCCTGATTCCAAAATGGTATATGTTGGGCTACAACCTCTCCCTCCCTCCTCTCTCTCTCTCTCTCTCTCTCTCTCTCTCTCTCTCTCTCTCATATATATATATATATATATATATATATTGTATTTTACTATCGTGTTAATAACAAATGAATAAGAACGATATAAAACAATTTAGGTAAAAACAATAGAACTCTTTATTGAAACTGATATCTTTGCTTAATGTTATTAGGAGGTAGGAGGTAATGTTTGCACACGCACACACAAACACACACACATATATATATATATATATATATATATATATATATATATATATATACAGCCTCCCGGAAATCGGAGCTGTTTTGACTTGAAAGCACACTGCAGATCAGTGTGATTCCTTATCATCAGCATGACTGCTCGTTTTCAAGAACACCCCTCTCTTCAGACCCATTTGTGTTTTTTTTAACACTCACAGGGCCAACCTGTATTTTATACTTAAAATATGCTAAGCGGACCTTAGTTACAGTTTAAGTATGTGCCCCGCCAGCGCCATATACAGTTTTGAATTCAGTTGTCGTTCTCCTACTGATTGCCAGCTACGGCTAGAGCATCCAGTCTTCTCTGTTATTTAACAATAACATCTATGCTAGACTTTGTCAATCGCTATTGGAAGTTTGTGACTATCAACGCAGCACTATTATCCTTAAACCTAAGCAGAAGGTTTGTGATGCTGCATTTTGTTAAGTGCTTGGTAACTACAAATCCCCGACCGAAAACAAACTTAGCCCTGCTGTTTCTTTTGCAATGTAAATATAGTGCAAGATATCCAGTTACGGTTGTATAGTCCATCTATGTGCCAGGCGAGGTCGATATTGTTAAAGTGCTGAGAAAGACTATTCTGATTAACTAACAGGGCAAAAAGTCTTAACATTCTCAGTTACACATTCATTGTAAGCATCATCAGTAACATAAATTATATAGTGAAGTTAGTGAGGCTTGTTATTGCAAACTAACATTTGAGAGAAAGTTAAAAAAAAAAAAAAAAAAAAGAAAAAGAAAGAAAGAATTAGAAAAAACAATTTAACCGGAATCTCCTCAAGCAAGCAGTAATGCCACTAAAACTAACACAAGGGGTACAGGGTATGGAAGAATTAGAAACAGAACATTAATGATGAGCAGAAAAAGAAGAGAGTAATCAGGTGGACATTACAAGAGAATTTAAATTATCAGTTTAATCACAATCTGAATCAGTGGTACAAAAATTGAAATCCGGTAATCTAGTTACATACTTGAACTTGCTTAAAAATGTTTGGTTACAACAAGGCATTTTTATTTTTAGCCTAACATTGAAGAAAAATGTTACAGAATTTTTTTCGTTTTTTTTTTTTTTTTTTTGCTAAGCTAATGGCAAACTGTGCACTTGCAATATGCGCGTTATTCACAATGCTATAAAATGTGTACGAAAACGTCAGCGTCGAATTTTTAGTTTGAGTACACTAAGATTACGTAAAGAAAGAGTCAAACTGGGAAAAGAGAAGTGGTGGATGTTTTTATCAGTGGTAACTACTACGGCCATCGCCGGTGTCTCGTGCCTCGTTCCCACTGACAAGGTCACACGTGCAAAGGTCAGCTGTTATGGCAGCTAGAGGCGGGGAGACCCAGTTACTATTGTTGCTTAAAATGGTATTTTATTTATTACAGGGGGTTCACACTATTTGGAAATAACGAAGACTACAACAACAACAATAGTAATAATACTAACAAAAGAACCATCCACCCACGTTTGCAAAGCAAATATTCAAACCCCTTCCCCGCTAATTTTATATCTTATTCTTAACTTTTTTTAAAACTGAAAATTTCGATCGTTTTGCACTATTTTTGCAATTAACGAACTCGATAACAAGTAGTTACTTATTATTGCTGTTATAATTATTTAGATTAGAATGTTTACCTTGAATTATGTCATAATTCAAGTCAACTGTTGTTATTGTTGTTAAGTTTATTATTGTTATTATTATCATAATTATTGTTGTTTATTCTTAAATTCGCGACTGATTTTATTAATTTTTGCGTTTATCGGTACCTCCCACCCGGTTTTAATTTGAATTGATTTTTAAAACGTCCTAAAATACTACACATTGTTAAAAATATATATTTTTTCACATTTTTAAATAATTTTGTTTTCTCTTTATACTCTTAAAAAAAGTAAAAGATTTAACTAAAAAATAATACAAATATATCAACATAACCTGAATACTACTACTACTACTGCTGTCCGAAAAAGAAAGAAACTAGCGAAAATACACACAAAAAATATTTACAACCCCTCTCTAAAAAAAAAAATACCAGAAATCATTCTTTGCTCAACATAAAAGTGTATTGTTTTTTTTTTTTTTGTTTGTTTTTTATTTATTTATTGAAAACAATATAAGGAGGAAAACGAATTCCTATGTTGTTTAAATTGACATTTCATTAAAAAAAAATGAACGAAGGAAGAAGACGAATCGGAGGATCTGGGTCATCAAATATGATGCATTTTATACTCGTTTTATAAATTTAAAAATTCAAACTAAAAATTAACTAGGTGTTCATTGTTCATATCATCATTCAGGGCTTGGTAACGTTTTAAGTTGAATGAAACCCCTTTAACACCCATCATCTGAGCCCGAAAAAAATTTAAAAATATATTCCAGAAAGAAGCAGAAATTGCGAAAAAAGTGTTGACTATTTTTTACGGCACTGCATTTGACACTTCAAAAAAGTGTCTAGATCTCATCTTCTTATGGATATATAAATACTTTCAGGTAGGTTCTTGTAATAAATATTTTTCTAAACTTGGTTTTCTGTGACTGTAAAAAATGAATTGTGTGTGTGTGTTTGTTTAGGGAAATTTGGCGATTTTTTTTTTTTTTACTTGAAAAAATAAAAATAAAACAAACAAAACTCATTTCCAATTAAAATATTAAACTTAATTGCAAAAAAAAAAAACAGTAAAAAAGAAACAACGAAAATATCAAAAATCAAAATGAAGTTTTTTTTAATTAAAAAAAAATAACAGCGGTTAAATTTCATTTTGGTTAATTTCTTTGAATTATGACTTTTTTTTTTAAAGATTCTTCTCTATGCTTGGCTGTTGAAGCAATATAAATATTTAATCCAAAATGTATTGAATCCATGCAGTAGATCTTCTCAGCTCTACAATTTTTATTGCGATTTCTGTTGATCGTCGCGTGTCGTCTGCCTAGGCTCAACTCCTCAACAACCGTGGTACCCAGTGAGAAAAAGTCTGCTTGACCTATTTCTCATTCTATGGAAGGTCAATGTTGATATAACGTCAGTGAATACGATTTTTATTGCCATTCAAAAGGAAACCAGTTAAGCTTGTCTTACATGACTCCAACCTTATAGATTTATTTATTTTATAGAATAGAGATTTGGATTAGCTTCCTAATCTGTACGCGTATACATTTCGAAACGAATTGGAAAATAATGAAGTGTAATTTATATACATATGATTTGAGGGGAGGCGAGGGGTTGTTTTTTTTTTTTATTGAGAGTATGAAATTGTTTCGCATTACGACTTCGTTTATTTACTTTCTGCACTTAAAACTGTATTACTGCTTTAGTGATTTCTCACAGTCATACAGATTTATTGTTGTAGTTTTGTGTGTAAAAAAAAAAAAGTTAAGATTGAAATTTGAAATTATATCAAGGTTGCTGCGTATGCTTATCCATAATTAATCAATGATGCGATTTTCGTTTTAAAGTGCATTTCATCCGGTGTTTGCTTTTTTCCTCTCTGTACTTACATAAAACAAACTGCATTTTTGTACCAGGTATCTTTTTTTCTTTACCTATATCAAAGAATTTTCACTTTTGTCTAGAATGGGTTTTACTTTTAAATTTTGCTACTGATTTGTTTTACTTTTTCTTTTTTTTTTTATTACTGTCAAAGTTGTTGGTTATGTGGGGTTTTAGCAGTTTTTGCTTGCTACTGTTAGAGAGTAGGTGAGGAGAGCTGAAAGCGCTCACCTTCAACCATTGTGGCATGCCAGTGACGATTAATGCCAGGATATTTGGTAATGGGAGAAATGTTTTCGTGCTTTTTTTTTTTTTTCCTATGGCTGTCAGTTAAATTAAAATAAAAATATGACCATAAGCAGTCAGGGCCGAAATTCAAACTGTTCGTAGTTCGTTTTTTTTTTTTTTTTTTGTTTCTTTTTTTATTTTTTATTTATTCTACAGTACACTAGAAAAATAAATCGATGATTTCTTTTCAAATTTATTCTCCTTCCGTTCACCTTGTTGAATTAAATATCTGAAATTTGGCAAAATTGTATTTGTTTTTCAAACACAATTTCCGTATTTAACTAAAAAAAACATAATGTACTGAACTGATGTAACCTTGTTTATTGTATTAAAAAAATCTCCTGGTTATATAACAATATACAACAAACCCTTTTCTCTTGGAATCAACAGTTATCTTTGCTCTCTCTTTCAATTCATGACAGAAACCCAAACGAGAAGTCATTCGGTGTCGACTTTTTAGTATTTTTATGTTTGCTATGTATTTAGTATTTGTTAGTGTAGCTGTAGCAAAAAAGATAATATTTTTATATTCTTCAAATCCATACGTTTCATTTGAAGACTTTTTTAATTAGTTTGTTTTCGTGATCAAACCCAACGGAACTAGTTATGTTCCGTAAAAAATGAAAACGAGTGCTTTCTCAAAGTTCTATTTTTTGTTGACTCTTTCAAATACAATATTTTCGGTTTATTTTGTCTTTTACCACTGCTTCCCTCCAAAAATGTGTACAATGTGATGGGACGAAATATTAATTAAAGTCGTGCTAATGCTGGTGAAACCGAAATTAATAGAGAAGTTAAAAAAATAAAACTTGACACCAGTTGAATTAAGGAGGAGAATGAATGATTCTACTCGTGAGAGACTTAGGTGCAGAAGAGAGAAAAGATTTTCAATATTATTGATTTAAAAGACTGTTAAATTTGCCTGAGCAATAAATTGTCAACAATAACAGTTTCATTTCATAGGAAAATATCGAGTGATGTATTTTTTTTTTTTTTTTTCTCTCTCTCTCTCTCTCTCTCTCTAGAAAATAGACAAAGAAGAAAAGAAATGTTAGTTGCCAACGTCCTTTAAAAAAAAAAAATAAATGAAAATTGAAAAGCATCGTATCTTTTCATTAAAACTAAGAAGTCTATTGAGGATAGTCGCCTCCTTTTTGTTTGCTATTGTTATGGTGTTTGCAGGTAAGAAAGAACAACAATATTTGGGGAGGAGCCTAAATGCATTGCAATCTGTCAGATGAAGGAAAGGCGGTTAATGCTGTAATTAAAAAGGCAAAGCCTGCTTGCTGGGTTAGATGCGCATTTCTCACCGGCGTCAGTGGTGATTTCCAGGCTAGCCCTTCCCACTTGGAAGATTGGCGTAATTAATATAATCTTAATTATACAATGCTTCAGCTTAACTAAGTTATCGTCGTCAGGATTTCGAATACTAAATTAACCTTGATGGCTTTCTATTTCGAAGATTGGCGCAGCATAATCTTTCTATTTTCTTCAAATTTTCCCGAGTCATAATTAAACTAATAACAGTGGGTGGAGGTAAACACTTTTTAACTACAATTGAGTGCAATGAGTATATTTTTATTCCCCACTCCCCCCAAAAAAAATAGTTTTGTTATTTTGTACTATTTTATTTACATCGGATCAGTTCAAGAGTAGTAGTCAAATTTGTAATTTAAATATGCATCGAAATTTCTTTTTTAACATTAAGTACATAACACTTTTTTGTGATATGTCTTTTTTTACTGAAAATAGTTTTTTTACTTTACTTTTTTAAAAAACATAAAAGAAAATGTTCAATACTGAAATGTCCCTTGTATGATAATTTTTATTTTTTTAATTAAAACTAAAAACTTCATTAAAAATATTACTTTTCTCCTCCAAATAATTTGTTGTGTAGGTTCGTTTTTGTGATTGAAATTGAACTGAAGACGACAGGTTCAAAATCTTTTCTATTAAAAAAAAAATTGTTCTTACCATAAGGCATTTTTTCTTAACGTTTTTTTTTTTTTTGAGAAAATTAAACTTACATTGGCAATCAAACTTTGCACGATTCAAATTAAAAAAATTCTTCAGGGTAAGATCTCAATTAGAAATTATTTCGATTTCGAGTAATTTTTCTTTTTAAGTAATTGAAAAAAAGTGGCTTGTAAAATCTTGTCTTTTCAATTATTTGTCGACAATGAAAATTTTGATTAGAATGCTGATTCTTGCTGAAGAATTTTAATTTTATTACGGAGTAAATGATAGGCTTCAAGTTCAAATATATTTGTAAATTGTAGCTTGCTTTTCGTTGAAATTAAATCTTTTCTTTCAATTATTGAGAAAGCACCGACTATTTCTTTCACTTTCAGGTACACATGTACCTAAAACGTTCAAAATCAATATCTTGTGAACGTATTGACTCAACATTATTGGAAAGAAACGGATCAGTGCATTATACTGCTTTAGCAAAATAATGCAAGTTGGAAAACTGATATCTTGAAGCCTTATATCAGAATTTTAAACATACGATAGGTAGGTCTGTTGCCAAATTGTGATTGTGAGTTTGAGCCGGTATTACTCACAAGAATAGTAAAAAGATCAAAATTTTGAAATAAGGTATTTTTCAAGGTGAGAGGGACTCGCACACTCACGTGATGAATGATCTTTTACTACAGGCATCCAGGGCATACCCTTGAACTAAACCTGTTGCATCTGTCTGAGCAATGTTTGAGAGTGCTTCGTAAAGCAAGCAAGCAAGCTTGCTAGCTCATCTTGCAATTGCAGACGAAGACTTGTGAGTTCGATCATAAATGATGGCTTTTTTTTTTTACACTTTAAGGCAATCGAAGAAACTTATTGGTCACAGCAATGTACGTTTATTTCTCCTTTATTGTCATTTTTCACTAACAAAAACATTAGGGACCGACGTTACATATAATTAAAATTATTTCAATCTTATTTGAAGTTTTAAAAATTGTAAGAAAATGTAAAAAAAATACTTTCAGTACTGAATTTAAAGCAGATTGTGTTTTTCTTCTTTTTTTTTTTTTTTAATACTGTTCCGTTTTTTTTGTTTTTTTTTAAACTGTTGTATGGTCATACACTACTGACTTTATTTGTTAATTTTTAGGTGTTAAAAAGTTTTTTTCTTTTTTCGTTAAAAAGAACCGCGAAAAATAAACCAAAAGTGCTTCCATAGAATATTCTAGCAAGTTTTTTTTACTTTTACGGGTTTTTTTTTTTTTTTTTTTGCCAAAGGGCACCACACGCACTCATCAATCATTTCGTTTGTTTCTCTCTCTTAATTACTAAGTAAAAGTTTAAGATAAAAATAAAATTATAATTTGTACTTTTAAAGGGCTTGCCTTGGAATATTGATTTAATTTTAATTTCAGGTATTTTCCCATACGCTTCTTATTTGAACATCTGGTACAAGAAGGGCGTGTTTAAAGTGGGAATCCGACGCGTACATGGGATCAGTAATGAATTGTCCATTTCCTTTGGCACTTATTGAGACAACTTGGGAATTAACCCCTGATCTTCCTTTCTACAACCAACTCTTTTCGTGCAACGGGAAAGACCGTCTGGTGAGGCCGGTTTAGCTGAAACTTACTTTTTTGTCAGTTTGGGCAAAGCGACGACTAATTTTTTTTTTTTTTTTTTTTTTCAAACTAGTTATTTGCCGCGTGAGTTAAGGGAGCTCAGAAAAGTAACATTTTTAAAGTCTTTCGCAACGGTATTTTTGTAAACCGAAGTAAATTATTAAATGTAGAAAAGTTTTAACACTTTTTAAAAAGTATGGAGGAAAACAAACTTTCCTTACTCTTGTTTATGTGCGTGTGTTACTTTATTCATTATGTAGACACAAAATAGTAAAATAAAATCAGTGTTTTGTTTGAGTACGCACTCATCCCAATGGCGCGAACGAGATTCGTTTTTATTTGTCCGTTACTTTTCCTTGCTACTCTGTTTCTTTCTCTCATTCCTTCGTCTAACAGCTGGCATTTATTCTCTGAGTCTTGATTGCGTAATCATAAGTGTACATAACTCTTTCTACTTAGTCATTTATTTGTTAACCATATGTACCTTCTAACGTCCCAAAGTGTCTCGACATTTTTTTTATTCAGAAGTGCTGAAAAGTTCTCGGCTCGACATACTTCCCCCCCAAAACAGCAAAATTTTGGAAGGAATCCTTTCTTGGTCTGACGCTGACCGATAACTTTAAAGTACCCCTTCTAACTTGTCAATAAATAAATAAAAATTTTTAAAAGAAATTGTTTTTAGCCTTGGTTTAAATAAAATAAACATCGGCAATGATGAGTATGTATTGATGAAGAAAATGATTCAAATTCTATCATTAGATTGGATTTATTTACAAGTGATATCTGCAAACAGCAAACAACTGCCATTGAAACGGAATGTTCGAAATTGATTTCAACTAATTTCCTTGTGTTTATACTAATGACCGCCCTTGACATTGGGAAAGGCATGAAACTATACTATTTACTCGCGTTTTGGCCCCTCACCAAATCTTGAAAAAAAAAAACAACAAAAAAAACTCGTTGTTGGTATGTCATGATGATAACCGTCTTTTCTTTCGCCAATGGCAGTAGTAACAGTCACATAAATTATAAATAAAAGTAAAATTATTATTACAATATTTACACATCAATATTGTCAAGCTTTATTGGTGAACAACAATCTGTATTTGTAACACTTGCAATACCTTTATTAAAAATAAACTTTACCAACATAAATTTATGTTTCTAAAATTCAGAAAATTTGAAATTTCACTTTTCAAAGTTAAGGAAATTTATTGTGTAAAAAGGTACTAACTTTGAACATGAAGAATTACTAGTTAATTTTTGAAAATTCTTCTGCAATCAGTGATTAATATAACAGGTAGAAAAAACTGCACAACAAAAAATACGTCAAACAAAACTTTCATTCACTCTTCTTATGACTATCATGGCACATTCTGGTGCAGAATAGAAAATGAAACAAAAATAACAGTTGGAATTCAATTCACCATTTGAATGAAGTAAATAGGCAACATTTCAGTTTTTCTTATTTTTCTTACCCACTGACTTAACCACTTCTCTATTACTCAGCCAGCATTCACGATTTTCTCCATCGACTCTGGTAATAAGGAAAGATTTGACTTAGCATTGAATTTTGAACTTTTTTAAAAATCTATTTTAGTAAGTTTCAACTCTGAATTTATGTTGCATAAAAAAGCAGGAAGAAAATGATTGTTGGTCATCAAGGATTTAATACAAGCATTATTAACACTAACAGCATAGGGCTAGTGTGTTTGTATGTTTAAAATGCATTGCTAATAATTCAATTATGCATTAGCATTGATAATCAGGAGGAGGGAAAAGAAAAAATTGTCGTTGCTTAAGATTAAGAATTATTAAACCAAGTTTTATTGTTAGGGAGAATATATAAACTTTCTGGTACTAAATATTTTAAACATTTGTTGGTAATTCCAAAAATCATTCCTAAAGGCTTAATTTATAGCCAGTGTCCATTTTTTTCTCTTAAAAACATATGGTGTATTAACTAGAATTTCTTAACCGACATTATAATATTGACAAAATTGTCATTCATGGGAAATGTATGTATGTGTCTGGGGGAGGGTATATAAAAACGTCTAACAATACTTCAGTGATTTTCAATTGTTTTGGAAATAAAAATTTTAGTTTATTTTCTTTTTGCTTTACATTCTCTTCATTGGACATAACTGGGTTTGTTTTAAATTTGTTTTTTGGTAACATTGGAATAATTTTCATTTGACAAAGTTTATTAGAAGAGTATCTTTGTCATCTTTATCACTCACTTTGACATCTGATTCACCCACTACCCCAACTGACCATTTATACTACTTTATATAATTGTTATATCAAATTAGGATTTTTTTTATTTATACAACTTTATATAGTATTACTGAAAACTGTGTTAACATTTAAATTTTAAAACAAATTTTCAAATGTTTGTAAAGTTAGAGAGATCTGTTCATTTTGTATTTCAAGTGTGAAATGTTTAAAAGTTAAATCTAAAAGCCTTAACTTATTATGACTATTTTCTTTGATCATAGTGTGCTGTCTTTTTCAATTAAATGCAAAATATAAATTTTTATTTGTTTTTAAAGAAGATATGCATAAAAATATTCAGATTTCTCACATAGCAAAGTTTTGGAGGATATGGTGATAAATGTTATAAGTTCAGAGATAAAATATTACAAGTATTCAAAATGATTTGGTCTTGTATCTTCATGCTAATTGTTTTGATCCTAATTTCAACTAATGTAGATGGAAACCAGAATTATTTTTTAAAAATTTAACAAATATTCTTTATTTAAAATTATTTGGAGATTACAGTGTGAAAGTTTTGTGATGACAAAAAATACTTATTCTATATCATGTCGCTCCAGAACATAGACAATCATGGCTCTCCACAGTTTCCTTTGTAGTTCTCAATAAATGTTGTTGTTATTTTGTTATCTCTCCTAAACCTTGCTCCACCATCTATTTACTCAAACTCACTAGGTAGGTTATGTATTGCTTTCCTCTGTCTCTCTTGCTTTCAATTTGACCTGTGAGTATCAAATTTTTCAAGCTCTCTTTCCTCATTATGTACCTTAGACATTTCATCTTTCTTATGTTAAATGTAAGTGTCCTTTTTGTTTACATTTTCTCTATAACTTTGTTGTTAATCATGTTTGGTTCATGGTATTCTCAGCATACTTCTGTAGAACCATATTTCTGTTGCTTCAAGTATTTCTTCATCTGTGAGGAGATTGTCCAGTATTCACTGTAATATAATGAATATATTGCATGTCAGTTTAGTAATTTTGTCCGTTTCTAACAAAAATTTTTCTATTTCTTAATACTTTGCTCAGTTTTTGGAAAGCATCTTTCACTTTCCCAATGCATTTTCAGATTTCAGTGTTGCACTTTCTATCCTCTGTTAAAATACTTCCCTGATATTTTAATTGTTTGATTTTGTATCGCCAACTTGTAATTTGCATGTTGGGATGTTTTGCTAACTAGTGATGGGATGATACCAATATTTTTACTAATTCTGATATAAATCCTGACATTGTTCTAAATTTTTCATACAATTCCTGATTCCGATACCTACAATGATTATAAGTTTATTTTCAGTTAATTTTGGGAAAACTTAATGAACAAAGTACATTTTTTAATAAAACACTGAGTAGAAAAATGAATACAAAAGCTTATGAAATAAAATTAGATATCCTTTTTATTTAAAAAAAAAAATAGGTAAGAGTTTAAACAATAAAGAGAATAATTTCTTTACATAAATTGCTTAAATTAGCTACAGTTGATATATTGCTTTACTTTGGTTATCATCAAAAATCTTAAACTTCCCAATGACACTTTTCTGTTTGGCATTGGATACACTTACCATAATTGGAGTCTGAAAATAATAAACATCGGTTAAAATTTAAAATTTTCACTGTTAGATATAATATATTTCTAGTTTTCTAATGTTTATAATTTGTAAAGATTCAACTAATAATGGTTTGCTATAAATTGAAAAATAAAAAAAACGTTTTTTTTTTTTATATACCTTTTAAATTTTATCTAGCAAAGGCACCCACTAAATATGCAATCTTAAAATTTTATGTGCATTTTTCAATGAATGTAACAAATTTAGGGGTGACATTTCAGTTTCAGCATCCACTTAAAAACTAAGTGACACCCTAAGATATATATATATATATATATATATATATATATATATATAAACAATAATACTTTAAGCAGAAAGGCATCATCCTATGTATTGTGGTTTAACTCATGCATATATTTTTATAAAGTACAAGGGGTACTTCATCCTACAGGACAGTAAATAAATAAAAAAATAAATGCAAATTTTAAATTTGTTTACAGAAATTTAATAAGAATTAAATATGGATTATCACAGCAACTTAAATGAATATTAAAGAGGCCTTCAATCTTATCTAAAATATTTAAGTTTTACTGTCTATAATAAATTTCTCACAAAAAATTTAGTAATTTCTAAAATGAATCAAAAAGTGTTTTACTTGTGTTAAAAAAAGGTGTAAAAGTGCAACAACACTGTAAAAACATATCTCTTGATATTTTTTTCTTTTTTAAGAGATATAAGCAATTTTAGCAAACTTTACAACAAATTTTTAAAAATATTAGGAAGTTGAAAGCTAAATAATGCTGATATCTAACTTGATCATTTTATAAGGCATGAGATTAAACTGTTACACAGTATTAAAATAAAAATAAGATTAAAAATGATTAAAATCTTCATAAGGATGTGAACAACTGTAAATGTGTATTTTTGCATAGGATCATTTTTTTTTTTTTTTTTCAGTTTATTAGATTATTAGGAGATGAAATTTTAAAGATTTTATTTTAAAAATATTAAAACAATTAATGTTAAAAGTGGAAAAAAAATTATAGTTTAATCACACCAGATAAAAATGGAATAAAAATAATCATTTTTAACATTTTTATATACTTCTACTAATAAAATTTGCATCTCATTTGGCTTTGAGGAGGAATAAATGAGAAAAATGTTCAAAATATTTTAAACGCCTTACTAAGTTAACACAAGAAAATTCACTTATGCCAAAGAAAAATTTCAGTAAAATAAAAATACAAGTTTTGATGGGAATTAAATTTTAGGTTTTTTAATACAAACTTTTGTGTGAAAAAGCTTCTTTTTTTTTTTCAAGAAACTTCAAATGAAAGTTTGTTTATTTTTTTTTTAAGTAAATAAAGATGAAAATCCATTTCGAAAGCTATTAAGAAATATATGAATTTCATAGAAACATTTAAGTTTCATAAAAAGAATGTTTACTACTTTAAGTCTTGGTTATTGAAAAGATGATTTATTTTCGTTTACATAGCATACAATATAAACAAAATTAAATCTTTTCAATAGCCAGGACTAAAAAATTATTTTGTAGATTACAACTATGATAAAACTAATTATTGTAATTTAACTGCCTCACCATGAGGACAATTTGTGATACAAGATGAGTTTTTTATGTGAAGAAATCAAATGTGACATTGGTGGGAATTCCATACAATTATTTTTTTTGCTTTTTTAGAAATTAAAAAAAAAATTAATAAAAATTGTCTTAAAAGAGAGCCAGGCAGAACAACAATTGTGAATTCATTTTGTGTTTATATTACATAATTTTGATTATAATTATTAAATTAATAATTTATAGGTGAATTAACAATGTTTAAAAAGAAATTAAACTTTAAACTAGTGAACTTTATGGAAACTTCAAGAACTGAGGTGTTATTATGATCTATAGATTTTAGTTTTACTGATAGTTTAAATTAAAATCAATAAATATTTACATTTTTATTATTAATACCAGAAATGGAAAATTAAGTTTTAAACAAACAAAAAATCCAAAGAATCATTTTTGGAATCAGAAATTAGATTAAAAATTCTATGATGCCAATTCTGATTCACAAAATGTTCTGATATTTCCAGTTCTTTATTCCAATTAATCATTATATCACTACTAACAACCATGCATTCTGTCTTCTTGGCATTGAGGTTTAGTCCTTCTCACTTTCCTTCACTACCTTCTGTAGGAGTTTTTGTATTTTCCTTTCTGTGCATGCTACATGTCAAAAAAGGAAATGTATATAATGCATATCCTTTCATTCTGAGATTTGTTTAGATTGTTGATATCATTCTTTTTGTTTTTTTGCTCTCATATATATATATATATATATATATATATATATATATATATATATATATATATATATATATATATATATATATATATATATATATATATATATATATATATATATATATATATATATATATATATATATAAAAACATCCACATTATAATCAAAACCGTTTGCAGCTTTATTTCTTAAAGTCTTCACTTTTCTGTCATTGGAACAATATTCTTATATATATATATATATATATATATATATATATATATATTTGGATATACCTAAAAATATATCTGTAAAAAGACATGAATAAAAACAAAAAAAAAACTTAGCTGATGCATTTTGTCCTCTGATGGACTTTATCAAGGCAAATGTAAAGATTTTATTTTGCTACAAGTATTAATACATAGAAGCAAAAATGCTGTTAGTATTTCAGACATTTTAATTTTAAGAACACTCATAAATATACTTCAGGTTAACTGAAAGTTATAGTAAATTATGGAGGATGCTAAGTAATATAATTTAATGTTTAACAAACAAAAGTGACCAAAGTATACAATATCTTATAGGCTAGTGTCTTCAGGGAATTTCAACCTGAATTCTTTCTCATGCCACTGTTCATGTATAGGTATATCTCATCTTGTTTAATTGTGCTTTGTTAGTGCTGCTGTTATTGTTAGTCCCTTTTCCATTGAATCCACATGCATTCATACTACCTAGCCAGGGTTTTGAACTCACAATCCCTATGCTACCAAATTAACTATCCAATGCTTGAATTCATGTGATAAGCAATGAAAGGTGGGTACAATATAGAATGTAAATGATCCTGAAGCAAAAGACAGGAATCCCCATTAATTGTAGTAAAGGCTGATCCAGAGAAGATAATTTTATGTACATATTGAGATTGGAAATGAGTCCTTTATAAACTCTTTCTGGAGAAGTAAATGATTAATTCAACCAAGTCTTCCTGCTAAATCAACTGAAGGCAGCAATCAATGAAAAGTATCTAGAATTTGTCAAGAGAAAGAGTGTTATATTTTCCATCAGAAATGCTTGGATCGCATGTTTCTTTTGGTATTCACCAAATATTCACATTTCAGTTACACTTTCATCCAGTCTTTCTAATGAAAACTGTTATATTCCGTACTAATAGGAATATGGAATGGACAAACACGGTGGATAAATAGTAACAGGTTTATTGTAGAAACCAGTACAGCAAGCAAGGAAGTAATAGTTATACGCATGGTCATCAAAAATCAGTACAGTTGTGCACGTGCTGCTATTGGAAGGCCGCTAGTCTTGCAGGTCCCAGCTTGACTTCCCTGTCCGCTGTCCTAATGGATATTTATAGGTGGTTGCCACCTATATTGCTGCCACTCATGGGGGTGGCAGGTTATTCCATTACATCAAAAACAATTTCAGTTCCCTGGAAAACTGCGGACTGAACCTCAAGTAGTGCTTTGTTGACAAAGACAAAATATTCTGGAATGATAGCATTATGAAGTTGACTGGAGTTTAGTGAATAGAACAGGATGATATATATGTTGTTAAAATTAATGTAGAAAAAATGTTGTTTATCTTTAACAAACTTTTTGACCAACTCATGGTCCTTATTTCTATTATTTTTACCTGGATGATTATCCTTACTTTTGTTGTTGGCTGTTGTGCACTCCAGCCTTATTCAACTTCTTGATGATCCAGGCAATCTTGTCATTAACCAAAATTTTGACAAAAAGCTTCAGTTAGTCTCTATTAGAACTTTTAGTATATAGGACTAATTAAATATACTACATGTACCTATTGTTTTTTGGGGGTGTTTTTTTTTTATTTGCTTTGTAGCTGAGACATATTTCTCACTGGGTCCAGAGATTGATGTTTGAGTTCTGGTAAAAGCCATGATTTTAAATGTTGATTTTTCAAGACAGGCATGTAATCCACCCACTTGAAAGATTTGCAGAATACAATTCTTTTATTCCTCTTTCTCTCTGTTCAGACCTGTGTTACAAGCTCTGCTAAATAATTATTGCCTCATTACTTTTCCAACCATCTTTTATTTTTGCTGATTTATTTTTACTTATATTCCTAGTTTTAGTTTTAGTTTTCTTTTTTTTTACTTATATTCCAAATAGTAACAGATGTATATTTAAATTGTTTAGATGTTCCAAGATAAATATTTTCATTATTACACATTTTTTACTAGTTTTCACCATCTGTTTCTATGATTTTTATCATTATCTAAACCATTAGGCTTTGGTAACTTAATGGTGATGACATCTTCCTGACTAAGTCAATGTGACTTTGAATCTACCTTTTTTTTTTTTTTTTTTTAGTTTAAATTCCCACAGTTTAGTTTAACAGCAGAAAAATAAAACACAGACATAAAAAATCATGGAACACAATATAAAAAAAAAAAAAAAATTGAAAGAGTAGGTTAGATGTGGCACAAGGTTGAAAGTATGGGGCACCCAGTGAGGATCAAACTTACTACTCTGTCATAATGTTCTAGCAAGACAAGCTTGCTAACCATTATACCATGTTAAGGTGCCCTCCACCTGAAAAAAAAGGTGAAAATGTGTGTGAAGATTTATTCTATAAAGTTTATTTTTCATATTACATACTTTTTTTCCAAGTCTGCCCTTTGAGATCAAAGTATTGTATTTTTTTAAAAGTTTGTGATAAGATATATTATTTACTAATCTACTTTTTAAAATTAAGTCAATAAATAAAATTTGAAGCAAATTTATTTATCTGTTATTTCCTTTTTTTAATTCACAATATCTATTTACAAAGCTTAGTTAATGTGGCCCAGAATAATAGTACGTGTGGATTGAACTCCTGTGTTCCAATAATATGCCCTCAGCTTAGTTTGGATCATTGCCATAAGTACAATAACCCCAATAAGGAACAAACATCTTGCTCTATTGTAACACAATGATACACTCTACACAAGTATAACAAATTAGTGGAGATTAAAATAAGACTTTTATGTGTTGGTCAGTGATTGTACAAAGAGCCAAGGCTCTTACCCTGGTATTATATTAGTGAGGTTAATTAACACAAGTTTTACTTTTCCTCCATATCCAGATACATATGTTATATTCTTTCAAGTGATTATGAGACTATATATTTGTTTTGTTTTTTTTACAACATATGCTACTCATGTGTTGTTAACTAAAATAGTTTATTTACATGTGTGGGTGTACAGTTCTCCTACTATTTATTTATTAAATTATTCTAACCTCATTCTCCTGCTGTTTTCAGCACTTTGACAATCACCATTTCATCTTTAAACTTTATTCCTCTTTTATTTAATATCCAAATTATAAGCAGCTGGATTAGAACTGTGATCAGCTTTGTCCTTATCTTGAGGGAGTATAAAATAGAAGCAGATGTACCTCATCCCTGGTGATTCAAACTCTGGGACAGCACATCCCTCTTGTGCTTAAAGGATAATTCTCAATCATGGTTATGATTTAATTTGTTTTTGTTCCTATGCTATTCATGTGATATTCTTGGTGTTGGATTCTGGGTAATAAAAAAGATGCAATGTTCTAATTCTATTGATGGTAATCAGTGTACAATATAACATTCACCATAAATCCCTTTGCAGCACAAACTATAGGGAGTGGACAGTTTTTGAGTGCATGTATAAGAACCCACATTTACCTGATCTAGAGAGATACACTATATGCCAAAAGTTTGAGGTACTTCTGGATTTAACAATTTTAACAATTTTTTAGAGAGGGGGGTTACCTAAAATTTAAAATCAGCCAGCTCTAATGGGTTAATCAACAGTAATAGATTTAGTTATTATTAAATGGATAAAACTTTTTATGAAGAGAAAGTCCCTCTGACCTGAAGTGAGGTAGTAAATTAGTTTTAAAAAGACATGCAACCTTTAATTTTTAGGTGATGCTTTGCAATCTAGAGGGTGAGGGCAAACTTTTGGCCTGTAGTGTAGATAACTACTATCAATCATGCTTTTTTCTTTTTAACAAGGTATTGTAAAACTGAATTTAAATACTATGACAAAAAATGTCTGTATAATACTTTATCACATTTTTCAATACTTTACCACTGTTAAACTAAGTAGCATGGAGTCATCTTGATTACAGTCTTGTTACTGGGATGCCACAGTAGCATAAAAGAAAAAAGTGACCAGCTCTTCTTATGATGACCTACCTTGGTAGTTCCAGCAAAATGGTTGTTATATTTTTACAAGTTCATATTCTGCAGCTGCTACTTCTACCAACTGTGATATAATCATTCTGATTCTTAAAATAGCATGATACTATACTTTGAGATAGAACAGAGAAATATGTCGGTTAATTGTTTTTTGTTTTTTTTTATTATAGCAATGAAATGTGACATAACCTCTGAGCTCAATTCACTCTGGAGTTTATGATGGCTGAACACCCACGTGTGTCTCCGTTTACTTTCTTGTTCTTCTAGGTTTCATTAAATACTCAGTCAACATGACTGGCATTTTTGTTGACAATACATTGTAGTAAAAGAGTAATCTCAAGAGGAGGAGAGTTAATTTAAATATAATTTAGGTTTTTATCTGTTTTGCTACAACAGACTTTTGTCCTCAGATGATTGCAACTTAGTGAAGGAATAAAAAAGACATCTCTCAGGGAAGCTATTCTCTTTTTAACATCTCACCCTACGAGTCAGAGACAGTATCTGTTGCCTTTCTATTGTGAATTGTTGCCACTTTTTCTGATACTACAAAAATTTCCCTTGGAATATTCACTGATTTTTTAAACCTTATACACTTTCAGTGACTGAAGAGAGTACTGACTAGTGTTGAAATAGCCATAACATTTCCACTTTTCATCTCCTAAAACATGGTCTTAACTATCTCAAGCTATTTGGGCACCTGGGTGGGGGAGGGTGAAATAAAATAATATATATATATATTCTTTTAAATTGAAAATAAATCCATGAAAATCTTAAATAAAAAAAATTAAAAAATTATTTGAATTTGGATTCAAAAGTAAACAGTATATCAAGGGGGAGTAACTTATCATAAAATGCCCAAGTTATGCCTATAAATGTAAACTATAATGCAAATTAGAAATATAATATAAAGGTGCAAAAATAAATAAATAGGTTGGTACTATATATCTAATGTACTTTTAAAGGTGAAATTATATATACGCACACATGTAAATTAATCAAGTATGGTAATATTGCATTGTATGTGTATATGGGTATATAAGGAAAGTTATAGATAATGTGTTCTGAGAATATTAAAAATTGTTGCATACTATATTAATATATGTAAAATCCATTTTGCAATCACTTAATTGGAGTCAATGTTTTTGAGCAGGTGTTTGGATGTGGGTAGACATTAATTTGGACCTTGTGTTCAGCAAGTTAGGATTATTTAACTGTTTTAATATAATAAGCTTCTCCAATTAACACAAGTTACATCTGTCTCCCTTTCCATTGTATGACTTAGCTATCACGATTATCTCAGTGATTGGTTGGGTTTTATGGTTGCTTTTTAATCAACAAACATAATTTGAAAGCATTGTACATTTTTTGTATTTCATATTGCTTAGTGTCATTTTGTGGTGGTAAAAATATGATTTCCAGCTCTTCTCAGTGTATCCAAAGTAATATTTCACGTCGTCTGAGTTGATGCTAACTTTATATATAATGCCTTCAGTCATGCACTGGCCATTTAATGAGCCAGTTGCGTTTTAAGTGTTTATGAATTAAATTCAGGAAAATTCTACCTACATTGGTTTTGACATTATTGTGGAATGGTGGGTTGAACCATATTATGCTATGTTTGCATTATTTTAGCTTATTTTTATATTTGTTGTTATTTCTTACAACATACCCCAGTTTCACATTATGGTTGCTGCATTCTAGCATTTTGTCATATCTAGCTTTATTATTGTTGAATATTTCCTTCTTACTAGAGTTGGTCGATAATCTATATTGTATCAATTTGTGCAAATTGGTGAGTATCCTTTTATGGTGGTTGAATCTTCTATCTACATACCTATGATTGTATAAATCCTTAGTGTATGGTTTGTACATGTCCTTACTCAGGTTGAATGTAACATCTAGGAAATTGATCACTTTAGCATTGGTATTTGTGGTAGTGTCTAGTTTATGGTCCTTAATGAATTTGATTAGGTCTTTTCTTATCTGGCCTGCTTGTCTCAGACTCAGTTTATGAAGGAGGATTATCCCATCATTTCTGTATATACCATTGTTTTTTTATATCAGAGATAAATCTGAGTTTCCATAGTAACAGTATACCTACAAGTTCACATGCTTCTGCAGAATCATGTGCTCCCATGGAAATGCAATGTCTTGGTTATCTTTCTTAGTTCAAAGAGTTCCATTGTGGTATAAAATCAGTTTCTGTGCCTTTCTTATTATATTTACTTCCTGGTCAGAAATAGGGCACTAGTTCTTTGCTAACTTAATAGCGGCCATCAATAGGTCTTCAGTGATGGATGGGTAAAAGTCAGATATTGAACTGTCAAAATGTGTATTCTTCGTTCTTACTGAACCATTAGGTGGCTTTAGCTGTATTTCACCACTGGTTGATACCTAAAGCCTTTTTAGTATACATACATGCTCTTTTCATAATGGTTTTTTCTTTATACTACCAATGTTGTTTTTGAATGGGTCGAGCAGTCGGAATTGTGGGTTATTTAGGAAATTCTCCTTGTGGTCCTTGAATGTGACAAAAGCCTGCTGCTTGTAAAGTTTAGGGATTCTATTATCTAATCTGAATTCAGTCACTATAGCTTTGGCATTATGGTTAATAGTGTTTTCCCAGTTGTGATCCTCTTTTTTATAGAATTTGCATACTTCTGTAGTAATGGCCTTGTGGTATGATTCTGTATCGATGCAATAGAGGTTACCAGTCTTATTTAATTTGATAATTATTTTATCAAATTTCTTGATCTTATCGATGTCCCTTCACATTTATATTGTAGGCCATTTGTATAGTTATTAAATTTGATATTATTTATCATAGTGAATAACTCTGTTTCAAATTCCAATAGAAGTTTGTTGCTTGGTGGTTTTTTTTTTTTTTTTTTTTTGTGATTTAAAACCATAAGTTTCTTTATCATAGTCATGTAAGTTATCCTGTATTGGTTTAGATTCCTTCTCAGAATTTCAGTGGTTTCTTGGCAAAGATCTCATTAAGGTGTATTTTTTTTTTTCATATATCAACCAAAGAATTACAATTTTTACCATTGAGATTATTTTGCAAGAACCAGAATAAATGAAAATCCAAAGGAGCAATGTCTGGTGAATATGGTGGATGAGGTAAGACATCCCAGCCAAGCTGCAACAATTTTTGCCAGGTCACCAAAGAAACATGAAGTTTGGCACTATTCTGGTGGAAAACAACACCTCTCCTGTTTACCAATTCTTGGCATTTTTCTTGAATTGCTGCCTTTAATTTGTCCAGTTGTGAGCAGTACTTTTCCGAATAAATTGACTGGTTACTTGGCAGAAGCTTATAGTACAGAATTGCTTTCCAATTCCACCAAATGCACAGCATGGCTTTCTTAGGATGAAGACCTGCTTTTGAGGTGGCTAATATTGGCTTGTTACTTACCCTAGGATATTTTTCACTGAACATTGTTGTAAATGATCCATTTCTCATCACCCTTGCAATTTGCTTCAAAACGGGTGCATTTTCGTTGTTTATACAGCAAATCACGGATAAAATGAAATCCAAAGAATTCTTTTCACTCAGATCATGTGGTATCCAAACATTGTAATGATTTGAATACCCATGCTTCTCTAAGTGCTCATGGATACTGGATTTTGATAAATTTAGTATTTCTGCCAATCCCCATGTTATTAATGCAGGTTATTCCCAATCAATGTCTTGATTCAGTTGCCATTTGTAGTGGTGGAAGGGGTCTGTCTGAGCATTCTTCAGCTACAATCACCAAATTTAAACTTAGTGAACCACATGCATACAGTTCTGTCAGCTAAAGCACCTTTACCATACACAGCACATATCTTTTTTGTTGCTTGCACAACATTTTTGCCTTTATGGTAAAAAAAAAGCATCAAGTGCTAAAAGGCACTTTATAATCTTCCATTTTCATAGGGATGCAAAATTGACACAAATTAAGTAATTTTAAACTTTCTTTCTCAAGAGATAGTTTGAAGTTTGCTCTAATCAGAAATGTAAGCATATTATATGTGTCAATACATTTGACGGGTTCTAACGTGTTGGAACATGAATGACTAAAAATCAGCATGAGCTTTCCAGACAACCTAATAGAAGTTCAAAGATGTGTGCTCCAAAATTTTATGATGAAAATCAGATTTATCTGAAAATCAGATTCATTTTTTTTTTTATTTAAATTGTTAGGTGACAACTTTCCTTTATCTCTTTCTAGTGAACATTTAAGCAGACACTGTTTGGACGCCCTTTCTTCTTAGTAATTTTATTCATTACTTCTATGAGAAAACAATTGATTAAATTATCACAAAGGGTAAAAGAAAAAAAAGTTAATTTTTGGAATTTGTGGGTGCAGCAAATATAACCTACTTTAGAATAAGAGAATACATTGTATCTTAATATTAATTAGTAAATGTTTAAAATAAAAATTATGCTTTGTGCTGGGTGTAAAGGGAGTGTAGAACACTCATTAATTCTAAATTTTAAGTAGGTTATATTTGCCATGCAAACAAACTACAAAATTCCTCCCCCACCAAAAGAAAAAATGAAGTAAAATAAATAAAAAATGCATGAACAAATCTCATCAGTAGCTGAAAATGTTAACCTTAATATCAAGTGCTTCTTTCTTTTTCAATATCTTTTCTCTCATCAGATGATTATTACATCTTGTTTCTTTTTAATGTGCTTACGTTGTGGGGCGGAGACAGAGGCTTATTTAATAGGTTAAGTATGCAGAAGAGAAAGTGGAAAGTTGGGTAATACATGGGCAGCAAATGTTAAGAGAAAAAGGAGTGTTCACATTGGTCTTGATGATAAGTGCATTAAGATGGCACACAAAAGATCTGAGGTTATTGTTGTTGGTTTTAGTTGATCATTTATTTGATAGCTTATAAAAATTGGTCAATCTTTGTTTACTAACACAGCAAATGTAATATATTTTAAAATTAATAAATTTTGCATAATGCATTTTTCTATTTTAAATGTTAGTACTTCCAAAAGAATTTAGTATTCTTCTGCAACTCTGAAGACCTTCCAATCCACAGCCAGCATCCATTGCAACCATGACAGTTTAAAGATCATGAAAATGAATGGACCTTTTCTATTTTTTTTTTTAGATATTGAATTATAGAATTTTCAATAAAATAAAAACATTTCCTGTCAGATTTATATTACTTGGCCCTGGAGGCCTAAAATATAAAACAAAATTTAAAGAAAGTTTTATTTGCTGCATAAGTAGACTACAAGTTCATAAAGAATTTATTTCAACAAGGAAAAAAGTATTTTTCCTCTTCTCCACAATCTTACCTAAAGTCTTTTTTTTTTTTTTTAATGTGCCTCCTGTATGTGCATGAGGGCAGATCCAGAAGATTGTTTAAAACAATAGACTGGTATTTCTTTTGTTTTTTACAATAATCTTCCTGTTCAAGGCCTCAGAGCTATTTGAGGTAGAGGGTTACAAAGAGGTAAAGGGAACAGTTTATGAGGATATATGAGGAAGATAATGGTTAACCCTAGACTTGAACAGGTTAAGACTGTAGAGACTTGCAATGTTTTGTCTGTGGGAATGGGGTTGTCAGGTGGAAATAATTCATTACCCACAATGACATGATTTAGAGGTTTGAAGTTACATCAAAATTTCTAGATAATCTTGATAAAAATGTGTAGTAAATATAAATGTAACATTTTATTTTAAATACTAGCTTTTAATGTTTTAAAGAGATACTTATAAGTTTAAATAAACTTGAAATTGTCATTAATATCTAAATAACAATCTTTCATTGGCTTGAATCTGCAAAAGTACAAATTTTTCAGCAGTAAAGAAAATGTTTTAATGGTTTTTTGGTCAACTTGCAAAATCTTTTTTATTTTTTTTACTAAGCTTAATTTAGTATGGCACATAGGGAGATATGAAAATTGCATTGCATCATTGTTTTAAGTAGGGATAACTTGCTTAACAGAGTATGGCACAAGGCTAAAATAGAAGTAGAAAGATTTTGTTATGTTAGTCCTTTAACTGAAGAGTACCTGCTAATCAGATTACCTTAAAAATAAATATCCAAAATAAATGCCCATTTTTACGGTTCTGCATTAATCTTCCAAGTGGGGGGAATGTGGCTACCTACTCTGAGAATTCACATTTGAAAACCAGATTTTTAAATGAGATCAAACCCTAACCAACCTCTGATACTTATGAGAAAAATGTAACTTGCTCAGCAGGATAGATTCCTATATTCTTACATGTTGTGTGTGTACTCATGTGAATCAAATTCAATAAGCAATAATAAAAAAAAAGAAATTGTTGGTGCAGCACAAGGATTTTTTTAACTTTTCACCAACAGTTCAATAATGTTTTACTGATTTTGAATTTTTATTGTAAAAATTTTATCATCCCTAGTATTCCAAACAGTTATCTCCAAATTTCTTGAAGGAAATGCACATATGAAGGAACATTTACTGTAGCAATCAGACTATTCATGATACAATATGAAGCAATGGTTAGCAATCTGGTCTCTGAAGCTGGGACTACTGTAGTGAGCTCTATAATTATTGTGGTCCTGTGTCATGCTAAGCCAATTTTCTCATCTGAGCAAGTGAATTAGAACAAAAGTCAGGTTTAAAAAGAAAGGTTTCATCTCGATCCTAAGGTTGATCAATTTGTAACTATATACTGTGTAGGCAGACTGTTTGACTTCACATTGGTGAACAAATTATGTAGATATTTCTTTAATAAATTTCATATTTTTAATAATTTGTATTTTTTTAATGCTAGTAAAGATGAGAAAAAATAAAACTGGTATTGTGAATGTGGAATATTCTCAGCAGGAATATCTGTCTGTATATCAGAAACCTGTGTATATCTAATTTACACTTGAGTATCATAGATTTTGCAAGTATGCAAATGAACAATTAATTGCATTACATACTGATTTTAAACTGTTACCCTTTTACAAATACTTGAATCTTTCTTACTCGATGTTCATGACTGGTGCCTTCTTCGGCTGTTAAACTAAACTGCAAGAATTTGAAATAAAGAAGTAGCTTTTGAGTAAGACTTGAAGTTTCATCCTACTTCAAGAGCTTATCTATCATGTACAACACCATTACCAATTAGACCACCAAAGTTCATGTTTAGTCAGAATACATATTTGTATCATTTTGTTTTGATGAGGTTCTATGCTGTATTATTGACTACTAGTAGTAATGCTCTTAGGTTATTTTGAGGTTCTAAGATTTTACCTAACATTATGATAAATATTTTGACTAGTTCCACCCCCAAATTCCTGTAGTTTAACAGCTGAAGAATAGATCAGCTAAAACATTTCTATAAAAAAGATGACAGAAAATTCAACAAATAATTAAATGTTGAAATAACTTCATCTTGGAATTGCAGAGCATAAAAGTTTGTTTAAAGATACATGTGTAGATGACCTTTATTCCAAGTCACTAAAAATATTTTTGAATAGAGATATATGTAGATTTAATTTTTTTTATTATTTTTATTCATAAATGAACGTACTTGCTGGCAAAGACTAAAAATGATCATCCAAACAATGTGAACTTTACAAGCTTAAAGAGTTAAAGAACCACCCTTCCAGTCTTGTTTTTTTTTTTTTACTTTATTTTTCTTCTATTAAACAGCGACACCCATTCCATTAAATGGACATTACACTTTTTACGTACTGAGGCTGTGGAGAAAGTGCGAAAATGTAGGCATTTCCACTTAGCTTGTGGATGAATGCACACACACACACACATAGTGCAAGTAATATAGAAAGCAAAGATACTAATGTCAGGGTGAAGGTTGTCAGTAGCAAGTGAGTCTGCTGGTTTGAGGAAAATAGGCCGAACAGCAGAGCAACCATGCACTTGTGTACTGGAATGTTGCTACTTAGTCTACTAAACATTACTTTTACCCCACCACCCCTCACTTGTACTGTTACTACATATACAATTACTTACCTACTGTAAGTGTTCTACATATTACGTAGTCAAGCTGTTTCGGAAGTTACGAAATCGCTTTTTCTCCTGCCCTTCCTCCTGTATAGTTATTAAGGCTTTTCGGCAATTTTATGAGTGCACAAATATGAAAGAGGAAAGGTGTGAAAATTTGGAGTCTAGTTGTTATGTTCTCCACTGAAACAGTCAGTTCATTAAAAATGTTCTACATCATTATTGGACTTTGGACTTTTTAGAGTCTTTGTTGTGTTAGTTATGGGTCATAGGTCTGATACTTAATGATAATCTTGATGGTTTAAAACCTGCCTTTTTTTTTTTTTTTTTTTTTTTTAAATGGAATTTGGTTAATGTTTTTTTTTATAGAAAAATATATTGCTCCATCTGTCCCATAGTTATTACAGTTACATATATATTTCTTACACTAAATTATGGAGGAACAGAGGTATTATTATTATTATTATTATTTATTGTTGTGATTTCAGATTAGACAATGATCATGTTTTCATAATTTTTTTGTCAATATTTTATTTTAATTTTACCACTATGTGATTAAAAAGTTTTCCAAAAATACATCAGAACATAATTTGACTAAAAATAGTTAATTTAAATGATTGCTGAACAGATTTGAGAGGAAAACAACTTTGATTAAAATGTGCCCTCATCCTATTTATTTTTTTAATTGTGGGTGTGGACTGTGGAGAGAGGCATTCTTTCAGGTGGTAATGCTGAGAATCTCTTAAAATTTATTATTCCATAAGTTGAACCCTAAGATTAAGTGACCTCACCTGCGGTAATGGTTAATGAGTCCATCTAGCAGACCATTACTAGCAAGTTAAATCCACATTGGATGCCTGATTCTTGAAAAATGTGGCAAAGTGCCTGCAATCTATTTAAAATTTTTGTTTTCTATTTTCAATTTTTTAAGCTGGATCTCTCCCAATTTATCAGGTGATATTTAAGTGGAAAAATAACTTTGTTATTTGACTATCATCTACATGAATTTCAGAAAAAAACGGTAATTTTGTAAAGATTGAAATCTGTTAACTACTGATAAGAAGCTTGTTGAAAACGATATAAAAAAATAATATATATAAAAAAATATTTAAAAAGAAAACAAATAAAAAAAAATGAAATGTTTAAGACTGTAAAAAATGTCATAACTCACGTCTTTCATATTTTTCTCTTATTTTTATTTATAGACTTGTTTCTTGAAAGAATCTAAATCAAGTATGTGCATACTAAGCCCATCTTAATTTAGTACAGGATTAAATGGTGGGTAGGAAGACAATCTTCTAAACTATGCAAGCCTACTTTGAAAATATGCATTCAGATATTGATTTAAAACTGAATTCTAATACAGACCATTATATATATATATATATATATATATATATATATATATATATATATATATATTGAATAATTTATATTTTGACTTGGCTTCTTGAACAAAGATTTGGGAAGGTCTGTTAGAGATTCTCAGATGGTTAGTGAAGTCTATACAGGAGACACATGCTTTTTATACATCAACTGCATGAAAAATCTGCAGAGGTTTTGGCCTTGTGGAGATGTTCTATTCCTTCTACTTGTTTTTTATATCTTGATTTGGTGAAGGAGCTTGCCCAATAAACCCTGTGCCTCCATGTCACTTATCAGTTTCATCAGTGCTTTTTCTTTCCATAGGATTGGCACTGAGATAAAAACTCTTGGTGGCTTCAACAAGTTTAAACCATTCTTCATGTTTTTTTTTTATAGTGATTTCTTTATTTGTATTTCCAGCTATTTCACCATCATTATCTTCAGCTTTTTCAAACGCATGCTGCGTAAGTGTAAGATTATTTCTGCTGAATATTTCTATATGCTAATCAAGCAATTCTCACACATTTTCTTTGTCTGTGTATGTATATATATATATATATATATATATATATAAAACTTTCAGTAGTAGTTATGTCTTCAATTGTTTTGGTAATGGAACTAAAGCCAACAAAATAACGTGCTCAATGAGGCAAAAGATATATCCAAACTGTTCATATATTGCTGGAAGTAAACTCTTGTCACAAAAGTCTAATGTTTTCAGTGACCTGCTTTATATTTTATTTTTACACAACATTTCTTTTTCTCATGATGTTGCTTGAAGAGCTTGTGCAAAAAGTCCTTCAAAGATGATACAGTTTGAATAATGCAATAGTTCCATGGTTTATCACTCATATTGATGAAGTTGTAGATAATGGTAGAAACACAACTTTTACATTAATATCTCCCAATGAAGTAGAATGTCTTGGAGCATTAAAAAAAGGAATGGATAGAAGGAAAAGATATTTTGAAAAAATACTTAAAACTATTAAAGATGCCAATCCCCCTCTGTCTATTTGGTATTGTAGCACACACAAGCAGTACCTGGATAATGAAATTAAAAGGTTTAATTTTGCCAGGACTTGAACTTGAAAATTATTAAAATCTTTAAGGGCAAGCTAATAGTTGTAGAAATCTTTACTGTTAGTCTTAGTACATATGACTTTTTTGGTAAGTATATGGATTGTTTTTTTTTGTTTTTAAATCTGAGATAAAAGTAACCTACAATAGATTTCTCTTATAAAAAATAGACATGAACTTTTAAAGAATTATCTAAATGTACATTTTCCATGGCCTTGACTTTTGTAAAAAACTAATTTGATCTTCACTGGTATGGTCAGGTCATGTTGTCAGTTTAACTAAGTCCCAAATGGAGATGAAAGGGCAATCAATGCACACATACTCACATACACACTTATGTATAAATATGTAAAATCTTGCAGTAGATAATAATTAGACACATAAAATAGGAAATGGTTGCAGTTTTCAAAATCACACTTACTGAATTATGCAATGATTGAAGTCATGTCTAGCAGAGTTTTTGCATCTACTTATGTACATGTGGTTTTATTTGCCAGATTATCTTATTGCATTTCCCTCTCTCAATTTGGGAAATTTAATCCACTAACTGTGGTAGAAATTTCTGTAATTCACAGTTGAGTCATAGAATTCCAATGACAAAAATTCCTGTCATCCACCATTTGGGTTGGTATGTTAATGTATGTATGTATGTATGTGTGTGTGTATGAATATATATATATATATATATATATATATATATATATATAATTTTTTTTTTTTCTCTGTCAATGTCACAGCTATAGAATAACAAACTTTTTATTGCTACTACTTTGGCAAGTAGAGTAGTTACAAGAGTGTGGTTTACCAACCCCTCACTCACACATGCTCTTCTTCATGAAATGTTGTGCATTATAATATGCCAGTGACAGGACAGTTTCCGAAGATATCTGGCAATGGGACAGGACATAGGAAGAAGTGCAGTCATGCTTTTCCACAGGGTGTTAATCTGAAGTGAGCATGAGCAGATTCAGCTGAAATTTGAACCTTGTTTGCCAATTATGTTTTCTGCACTGGTAACTATGATACTATCCACACACCTAATGTGTACACACACTCACATACACACATATCCCTAAATATAAAAACAATGCCTGTTCTCAAACACATACACACCATACTAATATATATATATATGTGTGTGTGTGATAAAAATATAGTTTTACAGTATGCTATGGATAAAAGTGCTCAATATCAGAAATAGTATATGTATATAAACGTGGACACAGAGGTCAACACCATGCGGCAAGAGTCTTTTATGCTTGAATGAAGATTGCATTCAAGCCTGAAACCCTGTTGCTGCTTGTTGTTGACCTCGGTGTCCATTTTTATATATGAGGATGTGCTGAAAAGTTTAAGGACCATAAAGTTTTTATGCTTGGTCTTTGGGTCAGATTCTTGGAAGTGAGTTGGGTTTTGAACTTTTTTATATATATATATATATATATATATATATATATATATATATATATATATATATCACTTTTAAATTTCTATTTTTAGTAGATACTTGTATTTGAGAAGGTGCTCTATTTATTTATTAAAGTATATTTATTTTTACCTACCATCCTGAAAATTTAAGTTGAGAAATCTCACTAATGAGAAATTTACACTCTTTGGCAAGAATCAAACCTGTATCCTCGATGCACCTATACCAACTTGTGTGTACCTTTGATGTTTGTCATGAATACCATGTTCTGATGCTGGTTAGAAGTGACAGAGGGTAAATTTGATCCCAGGTTAAGTTCACATATTCTCTGATCCTGGACAGAAGTGCTGTTCCATATGTAAATAATATAATTTTTGACAGGTACAATGCCAGTTTATACACTGAAGAGTGAAAACATTATTGATACTTGGCTAATAAATGTTGGTTCTCAGTGTGCCACAAAACATGAACTCTGCAAGACCTCTAACAGTTTCCTCTGGGAATCTGGTGCCTGGAGGTTAACAACAGCTGGAACTGCTACAAGTTAATTGTTCTGTAGAGTGAATTTTTTCATTCAGCACATTTTATAAGTTTCATCAGGAATGAGGTCTAGTGAGTTTGGTGGTCAGGGTAATGCTGTGAAATTTTCTTCATTTTCTTTAAACCATTCTTGTGTAACTCAAGCAATTTACTGTGTCCTGCTGAAAGATGCTACTGTCATTGTAGAAGTCTGTTGCTATGAAGAAGTGTACCTGTTGATGAACATAGGTACTCTACAGTTACAAAAATGTATGCACAACAAGGATTAATGTACTGTATGTTGTGATACACTGTTTTGCCTTGATGAAAGCCCTTTGCAATTTGTACTTCGATAACTCTTCTGTTTGTTTGTACATTGCAAGAAAGCCTTCATTAACTCCTTTCATCAATTAGTCTTGGCTGCTCAATGCCTTGCTAGTTGTTGTTGTCATTTCTCTTCTTGAAGTACTGCTAGGAGATACTTAGCACAAGTGAATGTAAGCACCCACAAATCATGCAGTTTTGAAAATGTTCTGATCCAGTTTTCAGCCCATAACAATTTGGCCTTTTAGTTCTTTAACGGTAGCATTTAACACATCAAAATGAAGTACTTGTGTCCATCTTACCTGCTTAAATACTTCTGACTTGAAAATGCAGAGTTATGTAATGGTGACTGCCATTTTTGCTACATGGTGCTGGTCATAGTGTTTTGGTTCATCTGTATGTATGATACTTTAATCTTGTGTCAGTTTTATCTCCCATAACAATTTCTGGAATCACAATACAAGACTAAGACAAAGGATTAATTTGATTATAATCCTGATCAATATATATATTAATCACTGCATCTTCAATATTTAAAGTAGATGCCCATCTTAAAAATCTTGGACTTGACTATAATTTTTCTTATTAGGTCATGTGAGATTTATTTGTCACCTCAGGAAATCTTTTTAGTGAGAGGTACCTATACCTGAAACAAGGTTATAGGATGAACCAGAAAATGCCTAATTTTCTGTTCTTACAGCACTTATCATGATGTGCTTTGATCTTCCCTTTTGATATATAATGGGATATGCTGTCTGGAGGATGAATCCCCTGTTATGAGGATTCAATACATTGATTAATTGATTTATTTTTTACAGCTTATTAACCTTTTTACAGGTTATTTAAAGCAAGAAAATATTTTTAGATTGTTAGAATTTTTTTTGAGATAATAATGATTTACTGATACAAATCTTACTAATTAACCCATAGATAGGTTGGGGAGAATTCATATATTTTCCAAGGGTATTTGCACATAAGTGAATATAATGTGCTTGACTGGAATTGGAACTTGGCTCTCAGATTCCCAATATTAAGCCATTATCCATTACACCACCCACACATCCAAGCTTACCACACCTGGTATTCACAAGTGGTCATCTGACCAGGCTCAAAGTTGTTTATTTTTGTGATTGTATAAAACTGATGTTTCAACCCTTATTAGTTTCTAACTATAAATGGCCACAAACTTTTGCTTGGAAATTATCTTGACTTATTCTATGAAGAATCATAAATCCACATTGATTGTTTTGTAAAGAAAACATTGTCAATGGAAAAATTGCTGCTTTTCACTTTTATAAAATAAGAGATGCCTATGTAACCCTTGTTATATGTCAAACCTTTTGTTCACTTTAATAATTACATGTATAGTGACACAGCAAACTTTGATAGTTGGAAGTAAAAAAAAAAAGATTAAACATTAATCATAGTTATATTTTATTGTAGAATGTATATGAACATATGTATAGGGATCATTTCAACATTTCTTAACATTGTTCAGTAATTCTACCACTACCTCATTTACTTTGAGTCATTTTCTGCACTATCAAACTAAAATATTTCTAGTCGCAGTATAGAAGATTTGGTAACCTACTAATTGTTTTTTTTTGTTTGTTTTGTTTTTTTTTCACTTTTTCATTAGTCTGAATGAAACAAAATTACAATTAAAATTTATCTCTCAACTATTTAATAGACATGTTTTTCATTCCCAAGTTCTTGAGAAATGTACCAGATAAAATTGTTCTTGCTTATGGTCAGTAATTGTGTATAATAAAAGAAAAAGTTATACTTGTAGTAATAAGAGAAAGTTGTCTTCCCTGGAGAAACAAGCCATTTTATGTTTTCTGCACATATGTTATTCAATAGGTGTTGCCACCTTCACTTCAGTCATATACATCAATCATAATACATCTACACACTGCTGTTTTATTTTTACTTGGCAAATCTCTACTCTCCTATCCACCCTCTTTACCAAACATTTGTACCTATCCATAACTCCTTCTATTTCTTTACTTCTCTACTCCACTCTGCTGTTATTTGTAACTTTTTATTTCCTTATTTTCTTTTGATTTTTTTTCTATTACAGAAAGGAATAATGAAGAAGGACTTAACTTTCAGCTGGAATGTCCATTTTGCTATTTTTATGGGAAGCAAATGTAGATTGAAAGTACTCAGTTATCATCCTCTTTTGCTTCCTCTTATCTTTTTGGCTGGGGGACACATGGATCAATAAGTATGTGCTTATACACTCAAGCAAGCTGCTGATTGGAAATCTCTATTCTAAATAAATATCAATTTTTCTCTTTCTTTTCTCTCTCAATATTTTTCATGGCTCAGAAAAGAAATCATAATTAAAAAAGAAAATCTTTTGATGTAATCTGTAATAGCTTAGAGGAAAAATCCTGTTGATTTTCTTCATTTCATTTAATAAAACAAATTGCACTTAAAAAATAAACAATGAAAAAAATTAATTGGATAGTGACAGCCATTATTTATATTGTATACTAGTTATTACTCATGAAAAAAAAAACATATATATATACGTCGAATCTTGACGGGAGAGTCGATTATTATTATTATTATTATTATTATATATAATTATTATTATTAGGTTTTTTAAATTCAGTTAACATGGCAATTGCTCACTTTGAGTAGCACCAAGCATGTCTCATATGAACATAATAATTGAATTTTATTAGTTTTTTTTTTTTTAAATTATTTTTACAAATTTAAAAATATGATACCCACTCTCAAGTGGTAGTGATCATGTCTAATGTTATCAGAACAATGGATTTTCTCATTTTACTCTGTAGTGAAACCAGGTTGCTAATCAATACCTAGTAAGTAAACGTATAATTATCAAGCGAGAAAGAAACAGGAAAGTCCATGCTCTTCATTATATAGTTTGGGTGTATAACCTATAGTAATCTATCAACATTTATACATGAAGTTTTCACTTTGGAGATACTGCATACATCTTGCATGATCTTTCCTTCTAATTTTGGAAATATTTTCTAGAATAAGTTCTTAGCAACTGAGCAGATGTGAATATAAGATAAATTAATTAAACCTGTATTACCTGAGCTTATATTATTGGCAATGATCACAGCTTCTTATGGGGAACATAGTTAATGCAGAAAAAAAATCAAATGCTCTTACTCACAGGTAGAGGTGTGAAGTAGCTTAAGAGTTATTAGAAAAGAAAATGAAATTAACAAACCAAGCTAAAATTTAGTTGAAAAAGGTATTAATTCACATCACTGCATTCTCTCTTGTAATATATTTGGACACTAGCATACCACAGTAGTTAGCAAAAGAGAGTTGGTAAGTGAGTATTTGGGTAAAATTTTTCTATGTGCTACATCTCTTCAGGACATTGATGATATTGGCTCTTCACAATTTCCTGTCTTTTGTAGCTCTTACTAAATTTTGTCATTTTGTTATCTCTCCAAAACCTTGCTCTGCCATCCGTTTACACAAGATTGCTAGCTAGGTTACACATTGCTTTCCTCCATTGCCTCTTGCCAACAATATGTCTTGTGAGTGTCAAAGTTTTCAAGCCCTCTTTCCTCATTATGTGTCCTAGAAATTTCAACTATCTCTTTCTGATGTTAAGTATAAGTGTCTTTTTTGTTTCCACTATCTTTAAAATTTTGTCATTGATTACATGTTTGGCTCATGGCATTCTCAGCATCCTTCTGTAGAACAATATTTCTGTTGCTTCAATTTTCTTCATCTGTAAGGATATTGTCCAGCATTCATTGCAATATATGAGAACTCACATTATATAATAATTTAGTATTCCTTCCTTTGTTTCCAACAAGATTTTTCTATTTCTTAATACTTTGGTTATCCCAATGTACCTTGGATTTCAATGTCATACTTTCCAGTCTCTGTTAAAATACTTCTCAGATATTTAAATTTTTGTACTTGTTTGAATTCGGTATCTCCAATTTGTAATTTGCATGTTGGGCTGTTCCTTTTGTTAACAACCATGAATTTTGTCTTCTTGCAATTGATGTTTCGTCCTTTCTTCTCCTTTTTCTTTCACTAGCTTCTGTAGGAATTCTTGTGGTTTCCTTTCTATGTCTTCTATCAACATTGTGTCATCTAGTAGGACTTTTAATTCTATCAAAATCGTTTCACTGTATAGGTTGAACAAGTTCAGTGAGAAGGCACCTTATTGTCTTACACCCCTTTCTATTTTTGTATATTTACTGAACACATTTTCTATTCATATCAATGTTGCTGCCAGCATCAGTTTTGGATTATTCTAATATCCTTCCCAAATATATCAAGGTTCCCTAGCAGTTTCAACAGTTCTTTGTAACATTATCAAATGCTTTTACATAATCTTTAAAACACAGGTGAACATCCTTCTGCATTTGTATTGCTTTTTCTGATATCATTACAAGTATAAATATCCCATTACTTGTTCCAGTGTCTTCTTGTCCTAGTTCCAGTGTCTGATTCTGTTGTGCATTCTATTGATCAGAATTCAGATGATAATTTTTTTCATATGGCTCATTAGGCTGATTATCTGATGGAGTCCACATTCATTTGCACCTGGCTTCATAGGCAGTGCTATGAATATGGATCTACTTAAGTCTTCTGGTATATCATCACTGTTGCATATTCCATTTATTATGCCTCTAATAATGCCCAAATCAGCTAAAGCTGCCAGTATCTCTATTACAATTCCATATGGTCCGGCTGCATTGTTTTTGTTCAATTTGGTCAGTGCTTATTTCACTTCAGATTTTAATATTTCCGGACTTTTGATATTTCTGTATGTTGCCATTTGTTTTCTTTCACAGTGGAAGAGTTCTCTAACATATTCATTCGATCTCTAGTATTTTTCTTTCTCTAATATCATTATCCTTTCTTTGGATTTTATGCATTCTGTTGATGAGCATGTATTTTGTCCTGATTTTAAGCATATCTTCTTTATCTCTGATACTCAGTTTTTCTATTACTGCACATTTTTCATTGAGCCATTCCTCTTTAGCCTGCCTGCGTTTGTTCTTAATTTCTTTGTGCCGATTCTTATATTTTGTGCTTTACATCAGCATTGTCTTTTTACTCCTTTTCATCATGTTGAGAATTTCTTCTTTCATCCATTCTTTTTTTCTTTGTTTATTCTTTAGGATGATCTTGATTGCTGATGTTTCTAAAGCTTCTTTTTAATGTGTTCCACTTCAAGTTTCCATTCTCATTTTGTCTATTGTATTTGCTTTTAACTCTATCCATATATTTCTCTTTCACCTTCAGTTCATTCAGGAGTCTGCTGTATTGCAATTTGCATGCTTCTTCGACTCCTTTCAATTTTCCATAGTTTACATATATCACTGGAAGGTTGTCACTCCCACAGGTAACAGTTAAGGTAAACTACTTTTTCATAACTAACTTCATAACCAGTTTCTTTTTTCTTTTCTTTTTTTATGAATTAAATTTTAATGTTACTGGATTGTTTGTTTTCTAAGGTTAAAAATTCTAGTATTTATAGTCATGTTACAATTTATGATATAATATATTTGTGCTGTTGGTAAATGTTTTTGGATTTCTGTTGTGTTGGTTGCTGATATGGTTTAATTGAGATATTATCAAATAATTGGCAAGTTAATTGGCATGATAATTTATTGATTGTGTAACAAATGGATGTGAATGCGTTGTTTGAATTATTACTAAAAGAATTTCCAAGTAGGCAAGCAAATTTGTAAACAACATTGATTTGTGGAAGTTCAATTTTTTTTTTTGTTATATCATTGATGATGATCATATTAGAGGTTTTTATTTTTTTTATTTTTGTAGTAAGTGATGGCTTTTATTTATTTTTGTCAATAGATGATATGCATTTATGTATTAGGTTTCTTATATTTTTTTCATCTAGTTTGTAGTGATTGTGCAGCTGGCTTGCATAACTGAAATGAAATAAGTAATAATAAAAAATGAAAACTACATCACATCACACACTGATGTGAAGATGCAATTATTAAAAAATAAAAGAACCAAAATAACATGACAGACATCCACTAGTGTGTGAAGATGTGACATTCAATTACCAACAAAAAAAACATGTTACATGCCTACAGATTCAACATTATCATATGACAAAAATTTCTTGATAATGTCTTAAGAAAGCTGAAAACACTCAGGTGATATTGAACAGTTTGTGTTAAAACATTCCTCAGAAACTAGGAAAATGATCCAAAAACAAAAACTTTTGTTGGCCTTCAACTAAAATTATATATATATATATATATATATATATATATATATAAAAAAATGCATTCCTGACTGTGATCGAAACAAGCATCGCCTTTTGTTGGGGAAATCACTATTTAATCCAGTGTGCTTTACTGCTCAGCCACAAAGAACACCACAGCAAGCAAGGTACTATTTTCCCTTTTTTGAGAAAGTACTTCCTCTTCATTCAGATTCACCCCTTACAAATGCACAGGCTGGGAGACATAATACAAACTGCTTAATAAATAAAAATGGGGAGTCTATTTCAAATATAAAGTATCCACTATAACAGCATTTGAAATAGTAGAAATGTCAGAGTAAAACTAAATTGATATATATATAAAATGTTGGGTTTGTGAGAATGGTCCACTCTCCTATTTTCGAATATTTTTTGATCCCTTTGTTTTTTGTTCAATAGGAAATAGGACATTGGAGGAGCTTAAAATTATTTTCAATTATTTTTCTCTTCATATAAATATTGGGGGCTACAAATTTTGAATTTTTAAATAGAACCTGATAATTATTTCAATTTGGGATTTTATTTGTTATGGTGAGAACTGAAATTTATGTGATCATTTTTATTAGTTAATTTGAGATTGCCACTTAATTTTAGGTCTTTGTCAGTATGGTGTAACATGGTATCTAGGAAAGAGTAGTTATTTGTTTCTATTTCATAAATGGATTCTATCATATGTTCAACATTTAGTTTATCTACAAGGTCCAGTATTGTAGTTTTGCAGGGATATATATATATATATATATATATATATATATATATTAGCTGCAACAACCACAACTGAGTATGCCTGTCTCATATTGGACTAAATCAGTCACAAACGTGCCTGAAAGCAATGTATACAGATGCCCTCATGATCTTTGTTTTGCGAAGCCATGATGATTTTATTTATATAATATATATATATATATATATATATATATATATATGATGGCTATGAACTCATTAATCAAGTATAGTTATTTCTAACACTAGTATATAAATTGTACATGTACATCAAAAAAATATATTTGATTAAAATTATACATGAAATGAATTACTTTGTACAAATTTAATTACTATTCTAGAAAATTAAAAATTCATATGAATTATTGTTATAGAGTAACTAAAAAGTGAGTGAAATAAAATCAGTAAAATATATAAAAGTGACATATGAATTATATAATCTGTGATGACTTTTCAGTCCTGCAAAAAATTTACATTCTTTTCTGTAAAGACAATACAAAAACTCTTCTTTTGAATGATTATTGTATTGTACATTGATATTGTAAGATTTCACATGCCTAGTTAATTTGGACATCTTTCTTCATGCTTTATTACAAATTGAGTAGGATAAATCTGCAGAAATTAGTTACATGTAGTAAATTGGAAATCTTGCACATATGGCTAGTCAGGCCAGTTTGAGAAAGGCAGACATGGCTACAAATATCACAAACACTACATGTATTGTCATTTGTGGGACTTTACCTGCATTCTTCCCTAATAAAATATCTATACTTCATTTTAATTTGTCAGTAGCTTCATTCTCTTAATTATCAGCCTGTACCAAGTATTGATTACCTCTAATTTTTTCTTCTGCCTGGTGTCAGATATATATGTTGACAGGCCCAACATTTGTTAATTTCTTCATCACTGACTGAATGGCTAACCTTGATATAAAAAGGAAAACTTGCTTCGTAAAATAATGCTCTTTTCACTTCAGTTCAGAATGTATGGTTGTCAGCAAAAGGAACAGCCCAACATGCAAATTACAAATTGGTCACCAAAATAACATTGAAACATTGTTCTGGACAAAAAGCCAGGGAAAACTATCTGGTTTTAATTGGCTACCCAGAAGAAAAGTGTCCCTACAACGATAGATTAGACTGACATGTTCATTCATTTTAATTTCTGTGATATTCATCAAGAAAAATTTTATATCTGACATTAATTCAGATTCCTTTGGGTACAAGTGATGAAGAAAAATCAATTACTATTTTGAAATGACCATGGACAAAATGGTTATGTGGTCACATAAACAGAGGAAAGGTAATTTTTTATCACTAAAGAGATTGGGAATATTTTTCTTTTCCTTACCACCCATGACAATACTTGAGATTGGCTGGCAGGGAAACCATCTGGATGGCTCTGAACAATTCCCTGGCTTTGGGAAATCACAGTGTGAAATAAACTGATGAAGAAAAATTAATTATTGGAAAATCCCTTTTTGCCTACTCATTCTGAAAGTTTAGATTTGTCGCAGGAATGGTGTGTCAGCCCTTGCAGTGGGCTGAGGTTAGATGCTGAAAAAGTGGAAGAAGGAAGAGAGAGAGATTAGTACTGCCTGTATGGAATGATGGTATGAGATGAGACATGATAGGAGTTGGAGTTAAGAGATTGCTTGATTTCTCTGACCACATTCAAAAGGGGGCTTGACAACCCCAAATTTGGAAAATCACTTGAGTAAGCATATTTTGAGAATATAGAATTTTAGAAAAAGGTTGATGCTAAGTGTGGAAGAGAACTGAACCTAGACCCTGGTCAACCCCACCCCTAAGGGACACAGGACTCCATATAAGCTGGAGGTTTGGACAATTTGGAAAGTTCCCACACTACTGCTGCTGGAATCCACATCATTTGCTCAGACCTCCTGACCAAGACCATGTGCTGGCCCTGTGACCAGAACTTAGAAATTTAAATTACTGCTAACACAAGCTGCAAACTCCAGATCCCAGTGTCATTTGTTTATAACAGTAGTAGAAAAGGTTAAAACCATGATATACAACAAATCATATAAACCAAATCATTGTTACATTTTTAACCTGAGTTAATTTTTTTAGTCCAAAGAATCTTTTTTTTTTTTTTTTTTTTTTTGTGTAGCTCCCAGACATCGACCTGTTTTCATTTCAGTTTACTTCATCAGTGATCTTATCACTCTCTGAGATAAAAAAAAAAAAACACAACATGGCAGAGGAGTGAATGGTCATAAACAGACAAATACCAGCTAAGTTGAGTGGAACCATGCCCATCATCATGATACCAGAGACAAACCAACATCGTGTTAATGAGTGAGGAATCAGCTAGATGGTAACCCTGGTGGTCTGAAGAAGCTTGAGGATCAATGCGAGGGTGTGTGTTACAGCAGTATACACAGGAATTATGGACATTTTTGTTACCTCACCAAAAAATACACATTCCAGGCTGCAGTCAGATCCTCTACCCAACAGCACTGACAATCTGCAAAATTCTGTCATCAACTGGTTGCAACCACTATACAATGAATTGTTCATAAGTTACAAATGAATCAATCACAAATACTGTATACAATACTTCTTTTATTGATACTGTGTCTTTCTACTTAAACTGTATATGGTGAATGCTTCAATAGATTGACATTAGATTAAAACCATCATGAGCAACATTTCAACTAATTTGAGAGTAGAAGCTTGTAGCTGTATGGGACACAATTTTTATTATAATAATGATAATATAAAAAAATAAAAATCTTAAAATAATAATCCACATATATACATTTATATATATTATATATATATATATATATATATATATATATATATATATATATATATATTGCATAACACTCCTTGCAGAGTTCACAGTACTCTTCTGTGATCCATGTACCAATCTTATGTTTTTTACAAATACTTTGCTAGCATATTAATAAAATAATAATAGTAAATATTAAAATAAAAATAAAATATGCAAATTTATAATATTATTAATAAAAAATTATAATGTTAATAATAAGAACATTAAATATAATATCAGTAATAAAAATTACGAATTTAAAAACATAATATATATAAAAGTAATATAATAGAATAATAGTAAGCTAACTCCCAAATACAAAAGGAGGTATGACATGGATCTGATGGTTATACACTGGAACCTGTACAAACTTAGATTTTAAGCCACAAGCAAATTCTGTCAATAAAAACCAAAAAATATCAGGAAAAAAATAATCAGAAAATACTTTTGACACCCTGACCAACAAGCCCATCCAAGCAAGAAGAATGGATATGATAATCATGAATAGGGACAGTGAAGCATTTACCACATTGCAGGCATACCTAGGCTGGCAGACTACAGAACTAATGTGAAGCAGAGTAAGAAATTAGAGAATTACCAACTCCTTGCCTGGTAGCCAAGAAAGATATGAAATATGAAGATTAGAATGCCCAGTAGGTACAGTTGGAAACACTGAAATGAAGACTGGATTGAAATTGCTTTAATATATATCCACCCATTTATTCATCATTAATATGAACCAATCAAGTAACCAATAAGCATTCTGTATTATATACTAACAGCTTGGTTTATAAATCTCCTTGTCCTTAGTGTAGCAAGGTTAATTATTGGATTCTTTGGTGACAGTTTATAGTCACATTTTTCTAGTTGGGATTTTCAGTCTTTATTGCATACCAAGATTAATTGAAAGTGACATTTGATAATTAAGAGAGGTTATATAAATGTTTACTACAAAGAAACTGCCATTAATAATCAGAAAGACAGATAATGAAGAAATAAGGCTTGGAGAATTTAACCTTCACATTGAAGGCAAAATAAGTAGATGGAAATAGCAAGTAAATTATTTGATGAGTCTGTGAAAGGATGGAAGAACAAATACCAGAAAGTTAAAGAGGGGTCATAAAGGAGTAAGAATTAATAAGGACAAAGAGTTATGGAGGATCATGGAAGGATATTGCACATGAAGAGAATAAATGAAAAAAATATTGCTGAGATAGTGAAGGTAAAAACAGGTCAAGTCTGTCAAGAGGAGGAGATAAGTCTACTTCCTGATTCATCAATTGAGAAAGACTGTCATGTTACCATCTGACCAACTCTCCTGTCATCAACTCCATTCTAATTCCTAATACTTAATTACTCTGTTAGGAATTCAGATAACTTAACTAGTTTGCTATTGCAACTAGTACTATTAAGTAGAAGACAAATAATATGGTGGGAATTATCAAAAGTGCTGAGTATTAATATCTCTATATTTGGGCCATGTCTTTTCATGATCTAGCCAAAGGGATTACCCTTTGGCTAAATCATGAAATGAAGTACTGTTTATCAAGCTATTTCTTTCAAGAATGTTTTTCATTTGCCTTTTCTTCATCACATTGATGCTTTTCATCATATAGATTAAGACAGAAATTTTCAAATGAAATTCATCCAAAAATTATAGTAGTGGGAAATCAGAGTAAGAAGTTGCCTCAAAGAAGTCCTGAATTAGTGTCCTCATCAATGGTCAATGAGTCTAGCTTAGTAACCATTATTGTTCCATTTTCAGAAATTTCCCATCAAATCTTTAAGATATCATAATTTCCCAGATACTCAATCATGTCAATTGAAAGCATGAATGTAAAATGAATGCTAAATAATTTTCCTAGACATTTAACACAATTAGGTACATGTTTGATATAAGTCTACATTGTTATTCCATATTACTGAATTGGGTCAGTAGGTATTCTGAGGTTAATTCTGTCTGTATTCACAAGAAACAATTTGAGTAATAGTTTCAAGAAATTGTCTTTATTTTGTTATATATTTCTGCTACATATTCTGTTTGAAAGTGTACTTAGTGTGTTAAAAATGTCATACTACATAAAATGACTTTGATAAACCAGCAAGGAAAATTGTATTTTCTACTAAGCATTTACAAGGAACAAATTTGTGATGAAATTATATATATATATATATATTTTCTACTAAGCATTTACATATTTAGATTTTGTGTTATTTATGTTGTTAGTATTTTTAGTAGATACAAGTTTTGGAACAAATTTGTGATGAAATTTATATATATATATATATATGTGTATATATATAAACCCCCAATCATAAACAGAGCCTTAAATACTTTACTATAAAAATAACAACGTTAAACTACAAAAACTTGACATTTGTTTACATTCGACACGTCAGAGCAATTAGGAATATAACAAACATTCCTGTAGGATGCACTTCCTGTCTATGACACCTTGATAATGAAAAACAAGGCCCCATAAACAGAGCATTTGATATCTATAAAAAATAACAACCCCATAAATTTCAAAACTATAAATATATATATATAAACCCCCCAACCCAACCTTACACGACTACAAAAACTTGACATATAACAAACATTCCTACTTCCATAGAGACACCTTGATAATGAAAAACAAGCCCTAGATCACACCCCCATTTCAAAACTATAAATGAGTAAAACATTCTGTTGCTTAGTTATTCCAAACATCACTTGAGGATGAAACTGCCACCCAATAGTTAAGGTTTAATATTGAAATTAGACTTGAATACTGCTGACCAGTTTCAAAACATGGTAATTTCTGTGTCATGATGGAATCATATTTTAAAAAAAAAAAAAAAAAAGAAAAACTGAATTATAATTTAGTCTCTAGTTCTGTATCAAGCACTGTTTTTTTTGAAAATAAAAACAAAAATACTAAAGAACTTTGGATTATCAATCTAACAGTTCTTTGCTATTATACAACACACACACACACACACACACATATATATAGATAGACAGATATAATTTTCTTTTCATTCTAGTGTTAGCTAACATTTTTATTTTTAGAATTCTATTTATTTGCACTAAATTATCCAAATTTCTTAAATGATGAATTTTCATTATTAATTTTCTTTTTTGAATGTAAAATGACCAAAGCATTATCAAAAAAAAAGAAAATCAGAAAAAATAAACTGAAATAAAAACTAGTCAAAAATGAATCCAGAGTAATAGCTGTAAATGCAAGTGCATGTAGCCTGATAGTTAACAGCATGGAGAATAGAATGGACTGTGTTCAAATGACTGCTGAGATACATTGCATTTACTTTGTACTAATGCCCCTTCAGAAAGGCATGAATCCATTTCTCCTTTTTGCTATGGGTAATTAGTATGGAAATTTGCAAAGCAGTTCAACCTGGACATTGGGCTAGTACCCCAATTCCTCCAAAAAGTCACTTGTTATTGAGACTGCAGAAACACTACTTGATATAGCTACAACTGTATACTTTAAAAAGAGCCTGGAGGAATAAAGAACTAACAAAAAATATCTTGAGATTGTATAAAATAATCAAATAGTTCAAGCAATACATGAGTAAATTAATTTAGTCAATAAAGATATGTAACTCAAGGAGAAAAATAACAATTACAAAACCTAATATTGCTATGAAAGATATCAAAAGAGAGAAAAATTAAGGTTGGAAATATATCTTACTGGACAAAGGGTTCTATTTAATAAGATAAATGTATGAGAAAGCCTTCAGTGTACATGTAATTAAAAAACGAAAGATGCTTTTGTTTTTAGAACAAAAATAAAACTGCATTGTATTTGTGGTGTTTTGAACACATCTTCATTTGCTGATAATTATTTTATTCGGGGTCTTATAAAAATAATCATGTTTTGAATAAAGCATGTTTGAAATTTGAGGAAAAACATTTTAAAAATAATTTTGCATTATGGCATTTTGCATGATTTCAAGATGTGAATTTTTCAATGAAGTGACCATCAAGAATTATAAGAGCTCAAGCAGATGATATTAACTCATTCTTATCAGAAAGCATTTATATAAAATTATTTTATTTATATGAATTCATAGCATCAGTATTCAATACTCAAATTATTTCCTTGATTTATCTCACAATTTAATCGTGTATTTTAATACAGTAATTCTGATTTTGATTTAGTGAATTTGTTATGCTGCTCATTTGAAAGGGCTGATCAGACAAGGAGTATTGCATAGAGTAAAAAATAAGTGGTCATCTAAAAGTGACAGATCTTAAATATATTCTTTGTGTGAAAGAACTTACAATTCCAGCTCCATAATCATATACTGTATTACATTTGTGACACAGAAGCAAGCAGGTGTTACCATACAGCAAAATCATCGCTCAACATCGTTGTCTAATATAAGGTCTTCTCTTTCAATATGACATTAAAATAAACCAATTGCTCACAGTATTGTACAGTAATTTTGTCCAGATTCTAGCAACTAAAGAATTCTTACTAAACAGAACTTTTTTTTTTTTTTGTGACAATAGGTTCCAGTTAAGATAAAATGCTATAATTTTTACTTTGTTTTGTATTCTTTTTATTGTTAGTCATTATCATGACATAAATTGCCTTTTTGTGTATTAAAGTAAAGAAAGACAAGCATTTAAATGCTGGCCAATGTTCCAGAGAAACCCATTTTCTTAGCTTTTGATTATTTTCCTAAGGCTTGTAACTGAAATCAATTTCCCAAGCAATTGATAGCTGAATAAATTTCAGTGATCTAAAATCTCTCTGTTTCATGAAAGAGGGCACTGGGAAATTTTGCCACAATTTCATAAAATTCATCTTAACGGAATAGAATTTGACACCTCCACATTAAAAAAAAAAAAAACTAAGCGAGGTAATTAAAAAAAAATTAACATAATTTGACCTTCCAGCTTACCTTTTAAAAGTTCAATTAATTAGGCTTAATAATTTGCACTTTTAAGTGACCTTATTTACAACATTAGTATAATGAGTAACATTTTCAGCATGATAAAATAGATAATTCTTACACATCAGCAGAAGTACTTGACCTTCTATGAGTTTGATTGCCTAAAATAAATTCAACCACATGAGTTCACTATACTTTGTATCAATTGCTTTAAAAGGATGCTAATAATCTTCACTTTGTCTGGAATATTGAGAATCATTGTATTAACTCAACTCAGAAAATAGATCTATATTACTATTATAAAGATTTATGAAAAGATAAACACAAATAAACAAGTATAGGATAAAATATACATATTAAAATAAAAAGTGAAAATATAAATACATAAATATGTAGCATTATTATATACATATTTTATGATAAGTTACAATCTAAGGGCATCACCCTTGCAATTTATATGAAACATATACAGTGAAATTATGAAACCTAACTGCCAATCTAGTACAGTGCTTAAATTTATACAGTTGAAGTATTAAAAAGGAAAGTTCATCAGAACAATTACTGTAAAAATGTTTATAGGAGAGGCAAAGTGAAACTATATTAAGGTGGTGGAAAAGTGACAGGTTGAAATGCCAGGTTAGTCCTGAATAAAGTGAATATAAATTGTATCACATTAAAAATATATTACAAAATATTATATGGACTTTTTCAAAACTTATGGAAATTGTCTTTCGCAACAATTTCTCTAACTGGTAAAATTAACAGTAATAGTTCAGCAGGTGAACAGAAACTTAGCTATGTCCCTTTTATATACATTAAAATACAAAATTAACTTGCTAACCATTGCCCCACAGTATAGCACCTTTTGGGTTTTTTTTTTTTTTTTTACTATAGTTCACTCAATACATGACCCACTCAAGGTAGAGAGTTACTGAATGAAGTGTGTGATATGAACATAAGAGGAATAAGTAGAAAGTGAATATTGCCAGAATAGTAGTTACACTGGCAATGGTTAAGCAAGGCTATCTTACTAATTCTCTATTAAAAGTGCTCTTTATCTCGGTGTTTAGTCTAGAGAATTGGTTTCTGAGATGAGTTTGCTAAGTATTGTGCTAGATTGTTATAAGTTAGAAACTGAATATAGTAAAAATATTTTTCTCTATAAAATAATTAACAATGTACTTTCTTTTCAAGACTGCTAATATTAATATTTTGACAACACTGTGTTCATGAGTGGAAAATTTATGACACTTGAATGCATCAAATTTTCTATAAGATAATATCTATTACTTTTCATTGTTCATCCGTTGGCAAGTCACTAAATTCTAATGATGGAAAAAAAAAAGTTGAGATATTTTTTTCAACCTAATCTTCCCTATCAATGCTCTTAATTTATTGGTGAATGTTATTGAATATTATACAGTGAAAATTTCAGATCAAAATTCAATTAAAAACTGCATGTCAAACTATAGACCTATTATTCAACCCTTGTATGTGATATATGTATGTAATTTATATAGTAATATAGTTGGATGTGGGCAGTAACTGTTAAATGTACTGAAAGCAAAACTGGTAAATCAAATTAGAATTTCCACTAAGTCTGTTAATGACCTTGGAAAAAGCACAAATCCCCTTCCCTCGGGGCTATGTCCCATCACCAGCTATTCTGTCAGAAATGTTTTGCTATTGGTATCCCACAATGGTTAATAGAAAAAAATGTATGAATGAGCACTTGGGCAAACCATTCAATCATTAGTAAAATGTTGTTACACCCATTGTTACATTTAACAGAGGCCAATGCATAATATTATAATTAATTTGATATTAAATATTTCCAAATAATCACATTTGATGTACAATGTTAGAATTTATGATATAAGTCAATATTTTTACAATAAAATTGGTATTTTTTAGGATAATAAATATACTATGTAAATTTCAGCTTATTAACTGTTTTTCTTAGAAATATTTGTAATAATTTATTTTGGTGATGTGTTGTTCATCATATTTGAAATGTGTGACATTTTGTCTTTTAGGACTTCATTGAACTAAAGTGATATTTACTTTAATATGATTACACATGAAGGAAAGGGGATGCTAAAATTTTTAATTTAATTTTCTTAATATGTGTTTTGGGTGTATAGCCAATTTAATTTAGTTTCTTTTTCTTTTTATCATATTAAATATCCCTTATTGTGATAATAGAAGATATGCCAAGAAGAGCGTATATGGGATATTGTATTCAATATGTTTCTTTGTTCTATATCGTTTGGATTTACTTATGAATAAATGTTTATACTGCACTTAGTTTTTTTTTACAGAGTAAAACCAGTCACCTACAAAACAAGTTATCTGTATTTTTAATAAGGATATATTTTATAAACCAGAACTTACATGATATATTGCTCCTGAAGATGTACTAAGTCTTTAATACCATTTTTATTTTGAAAACATTGACTTACATAATAAAATCTAATAGTGTTGTATAGATCTTCATTACCTTGTATTTTGTTTTATTTTTCTTTGGCACTATTTCCTTTGCTTAACTTTCCTACTCAATTTTCTAAAATAGATAAACATTTTTAATAAAATAAATTCTTTTTCATTTCTTTGAAAACATGTCTGAATAAAAAATTGCACAAACTTGAAATCAAAAGTAGTTCCTGCTCATTTCACTTTCAAACCTAGATGCACTAACATCTCTGTGTATTATCCAAACCTCTCCTATGTGTGAATCAGAAATATCTTTGCACTATATACATAGCCTTTGGTTCTTTTAGTTGCAAGTTGTTACATAGGTAAAGAATCTTTTAATGGAGTGGTCTTGACATGGACTGGACACTACTTCTTGTGAATGTATTCATATCAAATTGATACTTTAACAACAGACTTCTGGTTATTTGAACTGTAACCCCTGTCTTCTACTATGTGTCACTCACTATGACTTTGATTTGACTTACAAAATCAAGTGCTTCTGACATCACTCAGATTCCAACTATTTATGCACCCTCGCCTGCTGAACAGAAGTAGCAAGTGACATGAAAGTCACATTGAGAGTAGCCCTTATTCAACAATCTAACATTTGAATTTGTTCAGTGCTTTATCAATACTAAGATATTCAAACATTTGTTGAATGATAATTTTTCTATGGCCAAAGTGCACTTCAGGAGTCACAGTCCTAAAAAAAAATCCAACTAAATCATCCAAGAAACAATAAAGGAGTTTGTTTTTTTTGTGTAAGTTTTCTGTTTGTGTATTATATTATATTATATCATTTTGGAATTGGGCCAACTCCGTGAGCAAATTAAAAACATTTAGGGCCACCTTCAGGCCTGCAATGCTGAAATTTTGTATTCCCAAGTTTTCATTACTGCAATTGTTTCTGGCAACTTTTGTACATGACTATTTGTCACAATTTTTTTTTGTATAATAACAATTTTTATAACTTGGAAATAAATTTGGGAATAATCAAAATTAATTGTGAAATCCAGCAAAAGTTACCCATGGAATAAAAATAATTGTTTGTATGGAAAGTAAGGACCTATGTATATCAAAGTGTATTTAAATTAAGTGGCGGCAGAAGAACTATCGTTGAACTTTTAAAAGGCAAGCTTAAATATTAATGCAATACTTAAGTGCAGCAATCAATATTGAATTTTTCTGTAGTTTATTGTTGTCTTTCACATCCACTCCTCCTTACCTATTGTGATGAAAACCCAATCAAGAGCCTTCCACAGGAGTTAGCTTAAATGCCACCAGATAGGGCAGATTCTAATCTAGTGTATGTATAAAGTTTCATCTTCACTATGTGCTGCACACTTGTCGTCCTGTGCCTGACTATGCAAAACATAGTGAATACATTTTGATGCCTCTGATAATATAAGGATTAACAAGCTGATCTCTCATATTACTTAGCTAATATAAAGTTTAATCTTTAGTGAGTACTCTACTACTATAGTCTTGTGCCAGACTAAGCTAAGTTTAGCAAATCTTTGAATTCCGAGCTATAGAACAATACTTAGTAAGCTTATTTTGCTGATCATTAATATTGTAGTGAATTCAATCTTCACAGAGTGCTTCACTCTTGTTATACTAAGCTTATATCAAATAAGACCAATTACTTATGTAATATACATCAACCCTATCAAAGCTAACACTAGGTGATCTTGTTTTTGTTTTTTGATATTGCTGTTGCTACTACATGAGCAGGTATTGTAATTATGAAAATGTGGTTTAACCTGTGGTTTATCTTGTCTTCTCTGTCAACCATTATAGCATGTCAGTCAGGTGAACATTTGTCAAGACTTCTGGTGAGAAAATAGAACAGGAAGAGAGGGATTCATGTCTTTTCAAAGAGTATGAATAGTTAATGAATACAAGTTACCGTTACCAGAGTTTGAACTTGGTTTGCCGATTTCTGTTTTCTGTGCTGATAACCATTAAAAGAGAGAGCTAAAAATTCCTTGACTTAACCCTTTAAAAAAGTGATTTTTACTTTGTCTAACCCACTTTCTAAAATGAGAACTTTACAACTCTCCCTCAAATATTAGCTTGAAAATCCAATTACCTAATATACTACTTTGTTAATTTATTTACTGATTACTTTGTTTATAAGTTAGTTTAACTACTTGAAACCAGCTGACATGGTATCTCTTGAGAAATTTCTTTGTCCTGGAGAAACTGATATTTCACAGATATGACATCACACATTGACAGGTTCTGTAACTTCTTATGCAATTCTGAAAATAAAGCAATTTAATTTTCCTTTTCTTAGTAACAAACTCTAGTTGTATATATTTTCTCAAAATGACAAATGTGTTCTGCAGGAAAATAGGAGTTAAACCATATTCTGTCTGTTGAAAAAATACATTCTGCATATACTTCTGCAGAACTTTGTGATATTTTTGCAAGTTCTGTTTTCTTATATTAAATTCAATAGTAATTCAAGACAACTAGGTCCCACCATTTTACTGTTGAACTAGCTAGATGCAACCACTACATCTACTCTAACAGTTTTTGTTGCACTTCCCAACTGTGGAACTCCCTTCCAATTTCTTGGTTCCCTTATAACTACAATATTCAAAAATTTAAATACAACATAAATCACCATCCTCTGTCTTTTTGAACACTGTGCCTTTTTTGTCCTTTCCTCAATCTTTCCTATTCTCAGTCTTCTCATTCCCTTTTACTTTCACTCCTTGTAACCCCCCTGCATTTTGGTGGCATTAAAAAATATCTCAGGCTCAAAAGTAGATATTTGTCCTGCTATGATATTGTAATCATGGATTTTAGCAGATCAAGAATGCACTGGCAACACAATAGGAAAATTAAGTGGGCTTCCAAAAGTACAATTGTTTTTGTTTTTTTTCTGTTTGTCTTTCTTTTCTTTTTTTTCAAAAGTAATGACTTTTACCTTTTACCTAGTCTTGAACACTTGAGCATTAACCAGGTAAGATGAACTCAAGAATATCCTTTGAAAGAAGCATATAGTGATGCAGCATATGAATTCTATTTATTGGTTATTTTACTTCAAGAAATTAGTGATTTTTATAACCCTGATTTACCTGATAGGCATTCTCATGCTAATATGAAAACCAAACATCTACTTCTGCAGTCAGTCCCTAAATTTGACACTACCATCTAAAATATAGATTCACCTCTGGACATTTCAACTTGAGAGAGCAACCACCTTATGCCGCAAATCAAAAAGCTAATATCTAGAATTTCAAAAAGGAAAAGGTTAATTTGGTGTTTTCAAATATTCTGTGTATGATTTCAAATGAAGGAAGGCAGGGAAAAATCAATTTCTATATATATTTAAGCAAAGGAGTATATTATTTGAGGACATTCAACCAGCCTTTGTGAAAAGAAAAAAGAACATATTGTGTTTTTTTTTGTTTTTTACAGTAAGGTTCACTCTTTATAAGGCCCGAGGACCACTCAAGATAGAGGGTTATGTTAGGAGGCCATTCGTGCATATAGGAGTGGAAGATAACATTTAACCCTCACTTTGAACAGATTAAGATTGTTGTGATTGGGGAAACATTCCATTGGGAGTAGGAAGAAGCTGTTTGAATGGAACTTAATTCTCACCAATGGAATACAGAGGGAATGTAGGTGGTTCATCCAAGGACATTCTGTGGAAGTAGCGGTAGAGCAGCGATAGGCTTGCCACATCCTGCCTGTATGAGAGAGGTTGGTGGGTAGAGAATAATTCATCACCCACAAGAGCTCAGAGATGCTTTTAGACTCTATCAAGGCTGGAGAGTGAGATCTGGGCAGCTCCCATCCAAATATGGCAACACTACTCTATTTTTGGCCTGATCTGGCTCTTACAAAGATAGGGGATAGTAGGGGGAGTCAGGTACTTACTGAAGTGGTACAGGAAGCAGACCATTTTACCTGCATCCTTAGCAATGAATAATATGTAAGAGTTTCACTTGAGGTCAGGTATGAGTGAAACCTGGGGGACACTTGCATTGACCACCAGGGCTCCGGAGGACTGGCCATTAATAACTACTTCAGGGAAGGATTTTATGATTGAGAAGAGCTTTCCAATGATTCCATAACTGGAGAGCTTGTGTAGTAAACCTTTGTGCCACATATTGTTGAAGCCTTTGAGCTATCTAATGCTATTGACCAGGTGATGTGTTTGTCAACAAGAGCCTCACTGATTCTGTGAGTTATGGTAGTTAGGACATTGGCAGTGAATCCGGCTGATCAAAACCCATAATGCTTGTTGCTGAAGAGGTTGTTCTTTTCTATATACTCAACAACCTTCTTATTGATTATAGCCTCAAAAAGTTTACTGACAATACTGAGGAGACTGATGGGTCTGTATTGGGAGGGGGCTGATCACACACCAGCATTCTTGAAAACCAGGAAAGGGCTTGACACCTTCCACATGTTTGGCAAAGATTTCTCCTTCAAGTAGCAGTTGAATAACTTCGTTAGAATTAGGGATAATTCCAGATTGATATACTTAAGGACAACTACTGAAATGTTTGGTGATCTTCCAGAATTCACGGGATCAAATTTGTTTCTTTTCAAACTGCATAGCTGCACTTGGTATTTTCTAGAATTTTTTTTTCAATCATTGCAAACAGTTCTGAATACAGTGAGAGCCAAACTAAATCGCTCTTTGTAATAGATATTGAATTAATGCTTTCGGTGAGTTATGGCTGCTGCTCATTCAGAGGCAAACCAGAACTGACTGTTTGGTTTTTGCTGCAATTTTTTTTTGGGGGGGGGGAGGTATAAAAGTCCACATTCCAGAAAGGATCCAATCCTTGGCAAGGGCAGCAGTTTTGGAGGCAGCATACTTGAAGAGGGTTGGGAGGGGAACTTCCATCAAGTAGGATCAAAAGCCGTCCCAGTCTCTTTGTATAGCAAAAAATCATTCTATGGAAGTTTACATCAGTGGATGTCTTAGATTTGGCACCAATCTGGACACTGATTAGGGAATAGTTTGATGTGCCTGGGATGGGGTTAAAACTTTTCCTAAGTATTTATCAGGGCAGGAACTTAGAAAGAAGTCAAGGAGGTTCACCGATGATCTGGGTTAGTTCATAGGCAATGGAAAAATCTCAGCAATATCTGCCTTCTTCATCAGTTTTGTTGGAGTGGACTAACCATTCTTTATAGTGGATATTAAAGTCAACACTGATATGAAAGCTAGCTGAGGGAAATTGAGATACCACATTTGTCTTTGCTCTCTATTGCCCTCATCCTGAGGGCAATAGAGAGCAGACAAATGTGGTATTATGGATAAGTGCAATATGGAAGCACATATACAGGAGATCAGGTTCCTTGTCTTTTGCATCTCTGCCAGAGGGAAACTCGTCCTTGATGTAGGCTCTGAGACTGTGACGATTTAGCTGGTCGCGTTTTTCTATAAGTGGTGAGTACCCTGGGACTGTGATCTCTCCTAATGTGCTTGAAGCATTGATACTGGTTTCAGGAAGTAACAGGATGTCTGGTTTGGACCAAAGAAGATGATGTTCCACTTCTAGAAAATTGGAACTTAGACATCTCATGTTGGTGTAAAAGATGATATATATGGGGTCTACTTTGTTTTTTTGTTTTTTTATGAAGTACACTACTACCCTGTGTTTGACTTATTGGTAAACATTTGTTGAGAACGATTAGTAGTAACTTTGACTAATATTTACTTTCATCCCAATTTTTAGTTGCTTTTTATCACAACTTTACTCAGACCACAGATCTATAGTACTGGTTTATAGTGTATCACCTTAAAAAATGATACTTCTGTTAGTAATAGTACTAATGCAAAAAAAAAGTATTACTATATCACGAATATATAAATTAATAGAGTTAATTGTTATTTTGGTGTATTTGTTTTAATAAATCTTACATGTGATATCATGGATTGCATAAACCATAAGTAATGATTGATATTTTATGATGTATAAAATGGTGGAAATACTTATAAGATACTCTAAAAATATAGTTTATAAAATTCAAATATTGGTAAAAAATGCAGCCAAATCCCTTATCTGTATAGGTAGTAGCAGCTGTTACAACTATGGTCAGCCTGACAGGTGACAATAAGATAACAGAATTATAACAGAAAGTAAAATTCTTTCTGAAAGTTTCTTTTCTGATAGTGTCAGGCGATCCAAATATTTGTGTGATCTTAATCTTTTATTTTATCAGTTTTAAACAAAAAAGGTAATTTTTTTTTTTTTTTGTTTTCAACCAGCAGCAATCTGTAAGAATTTTTAGTAACATCAAACATATACACATCATTTATTACCTGATAAGCTTTAGGGGGAGTATATCTACAGTAATAAAGAGTGAGATTGACAGGGCAGTAAAAAGTTGAATGTTAGAATTTGCCTATTGCACAAATCTAAACTTGGAACAAGAGCAGCCGAAATAACTTGTAGAATAGGTATAGCATTTGTGAAGTTAACCAAGTTGCTCAAATATTAAGAAAGTTTTCACCAGAAATGAGTTGCCTAAAAATGCACCCTGTACAGGACAGACTGTAAGCATTGATGATGATAAACTGAGGACTTGCTTACAATCTAATAAATTTAAATATTTAAATACTCTTATTAAAGTTTGAAGGAATTAAACTATACATCAGTACATACATCAGATTTAAAAATATATGCATCAGGGAAATTATCATCATCTTGCGGCCTCAGCCAAGATTGAACTCACTAATATTTTGATTGGTGTAGTTCATAATCTTGTCAATAGCTGAATTCTTGATGCTTTGCTAGGGCTATCAAGGGTGTTTTTTATCATGACACCATCACTAAATGGATTGCCAACCAAGGCTCAGAGAGACTCCATTCACCCTCATCTAAGAGCAGGTTTTGAATTCAGAGTTTTCCTTCTCCTAGACCAGTTGCCATCCAAGGCTATAGAACCCAGTCTGTCCTGCTATTTACCCATAGCTGGATGAAGAAGAAAGAGGATTCACACCTTTCCCAAGGGTGTTAGCACGTAAGTGAATGTAATGGATTCGACTGGAATTTGAACTCGGCTCTCCGATTCCTCAATCCAAGCCGCTATCCATTACTCCACCGTGCCTCAGGGAAATGAGTATCCTATGAGATTAGTGAATAAAACAAAGAAAGAAAATACACAATTTTTTGTTTACCTACTATATAAAAGATCTCTTTTGTCTTAACATTTACATCCCAGAATTCAGTGTCTTCTCTACTCTAGTTTTCAAATGTTAACCTTTGATATATTCTCCTCTTGTGAAATGCTATCTGCAAGTTGACATTTGCTTTAACAAGTTGTTAGTTAACCCTTTTGCCTGCTATTCATTCATTCAGTTAAGATTACATGCTTAGCTTTGTTAATATCCTTCCTGCATATTTCTATATGCAGGTTTTCTGATTGCCATAGGAACACAACATTAATTTCCTTTTGACTACACCATCTGACCTCTTTCAATCCACATTCCCTTACTATATTTCCTGACTGGATACCCTGATTAAAATTTGTATATCTTGAGTATAAATGAGATTTTTCACTTATGAAAAAAAAAACACAAAAGACTCAAGTACTTTGATATTTTTCATAATTTTTTACTTATAAACTGATATATCATTGAGCACCAAATCCTTGAAAGGATTACTCCTTTGGAAAATAATAAACCTAAGCCAACCAGGATTGAAGAGAACATTTGGTGCATTGCAATAATCTGTTTGGTTGATTCATTAATCTCTCTTTTTTTTTTCTTCTTTTTTTTTCAAGAAATAAAACTACAGGATATCATAACACAATACAAACTTAATTAATTTTTTTCCTCACAGATAAATTGTCAACAGTATAGTTTTTAACTCAGAATCTGGTCATTATAATTATTTTTGTGATTATACCTTTTGTATTTAATTTTTTTAGCTCCATTAATCAAATTGTTGTTGGTTGAAGCATTCATCAGCTATTGACTGAGACAATGTGAATGCATCAGAATAAAGACGTAACTTCTGATGAGGCTTTAACATACTTTGGAAGCTTGTAACCATTTTTAGCCAACAAAACTTTTATGGTCAGGTAGAGTTCTCATTGTCATTGTGATTCATATGCACCATACAATTATTAATTTTCAAATAGTTTTCTTTCATCTTAGTTTCACTTTTATTCACAACTACTCAGCCTGTTGTTCTATGGACATTATTAAAAATGAGGTATAAGAAATGGACATTATTAGAAATGAGGTATAAGCTCTTAGCAAGACATAATTGATTAATTGATTTTGTTTTTATGGCTTATCAACCTTTTAAGCAGGTTCTTTAAAGGCAGAAAATATTTTTTAGATTGTTAGATTTTTTAGAGATAATAATGTTTTACTGATAAAAGTTCTACTAATTAAGCCATGGCTTGGAGAATAGGTTGATTCATACTTTTCCCAAGGGTATTTGCGTGTAAGTGAATCTAACAAACCTGACTCGAATTAGAACTTGGATCTCTGATTTCCAATTTCAAGCCATTATCCATTACACATCCAAGCTTACAGTAACTGATATTCCCAAGTGGTCACCCATCTAACCAGGCTCAATGTTGCTTAACTTTGGTGATCGTATAAGAACCGGTGTTTCAATGTGATATGGCCATAAGCCCAGTAAGACACAAATTTGGATCTCTTTTACCTCACTTCCCATGATAGCTACTCTAACCATTTGAGCTATGAGAGCTAACAGTTGATAGAATATCAAATCTAACCTTACAAACTTATTACTTATTTCCCGCCAATCATTTAGCATGGAAATAATTTGTTATTTTTCATTTACACATGCTGGTAGTATTAATAATAAAATATTATCTTGAATTTTTATTAGATGAAGCAATTTTAGCCATTATGGATTTTTGTCTAGTATTTCATTCATGTTAATATAAAAATGAATAATAATTACCATGAAAGTATTTATAGAAAAGGCACAGGGAAGCTACATTATATCTAATAAAAATTCAAGATGTTACTATTGTTTAATACTTACAAGCAGATGTAATAAGTTATTTTAAGATTCTGAAATGAAGAATTGATAATTTTAAATTGATTTCTTCATCTTTTTGTTATTTTATTAATTTTATCATGGTGTTCTTGATTGATCTATCCTCTGGTTGTTTAAATATCATAAAGGTGTAGCTTCAGATGAAACTCCATCATTTTTCATATTTTTTTCATGAGTTTGTGTTATATGAACAGAAGTTTTTCAAGTTAGACCAGACTGCTATTGATAGTCATATTCACACCCTTTGTAATAAACAAAAGAAAGAAATGAACCATGAAAATTCTTAAATTTTAGACTCCAAAACAGCTTTAAAATGTAACCCTTAAACTATGATTAGTACACATCTGTACCAATCAGATTAAGTTTTGCAAACACACTGTAAATATTAAAATTAGTCAAATCCAATTAAAATATGTGTCAATCTACTGTTATACAATTGTCATGAATATGTTAACAGAAAAATGATTGGTTTACTTTGATTCTCTCAGAATAGCCTGTTGCTTTGTGCAAGGTGTATAAAATAAAGAGGTCAACTGAAAAAGCCTGTTTTTCTAATGTAGTCTGTATTTGCCATTTGGGAGTGGAGTAGTGGTTAGTAGCTTTGTCTTACAAGGTATAATGAATGAGTTCAATCTTGCTTGATCAATCTATTATGTTAGCTATGTGCCAAACTGAACTATGCTTAGAAATGTCTGCTTGACAAAGAACAACGGTGAACAAGCTAATCTTGAAAGCCATTGATAATAAGTTAAATACTCAAACTCTGTTTTACTTAATGACTTGGATGCTTGATATAAAGCAATGGTAGACAAGGTAATTTTGTAAGGTATTGGTTATAAGTTCAAAATCACTGGCTTCTCCAATATTGTGACAGGCTCAAACTAGTACAATAACTTTGTCAAATGGTGAACTAACTATTCTTGCAAATCATTGTGTATTTGATCCTCACCAGGTTCTATGGAAATGCGATTTTGTGTTAAAGTAAATTTAATATATTTATAGTAAATTTATTTTGTATATTGTCTTTTTGTTAGTTTAAGACTCGTGAAAGTCTAATGAATATTTGATCTTCTCTTGGGAATCAAATGTTGTACTGAACAATTTTCATTACTATTAAATTATTTAAAATTCAGATTAGCATCATATAGATGCCATTAATAGTTGCTATTTGCTATATAGAAATCAGCCATAAAGATATTTTTAGTGTTAATTAGTACTGAAAACCAAATCAGATAAAATAAATGAATCATATTTATCAAAGGAAAAAATAGATTATATTTATATAAGAGTTTATTTATCATTAAGTTGTTAAAATCTATTTATTCCATTTTAGGTATTTTACAAAAATATCATTCCAATATTTAGAAATAGTTTGAAACATTTTAATGAAAAATTAAAAGTAATATAAAGGATTATAACGTATAGATAAATAATATTATAAGAAGAGATGGTGTTTTCAAATAGACTACCAAAAATTAAACTGTTTTATTTTAATGAACAATCTTGGTTAGACACCACCGTATTTAGATATTTAAGGAATGGTCTTTCTTAACATTTTCACTTTTGTTCATTAACACCATTTCTTCTAACAATGTTACAATTTTATGTTAAATAAAACCTTAGTACAAGGTTTGTGTCTTCTCTTTATTATTACAATTTAATAAACATATTCAGTGGATCTGTACTTTGAACTAACAGTGTACTTTCTCAAGAATCATGGAATGTTTACTTACACCAGAGAGGCTTGAATGTGATGCTAGTTCAGAAAGTTCTAAACAAAAATGGGAATATTGGTTCAAACCCTTCCAAAATTTTCTTCTATTTGTAGCAAGCAGTGATGTGAACAAATTGAGCCTCCTAACAAATTCATTGCTGGTCTGAAGTCTTCATTTATCTGTCAATGGTTATTGGAAAATAAGACAATAACCAGACAAGAATGTTAGAAATGACCCTGAAAAATTCAGGTTCTTTTATTGTGGAGATGCAAACCACCCACATGCCGATTGCCCAGCATCTGAAGCAGTCTGCCAAAAGTGTCAAAAGGCAGGACATTATGCATGTGTTTGTCATTCTAGTGCCCCTATAAGTGCCTCAACTGTATCTGCTAACAATGTTTTGTTTAACACACTGAGTCCATTGATAAAGGCAGCTGTAAAACTTTATTTGAATGGAAAAGAGATGGATGTTCAAATTGATAGTGATAGTTCTGGAAGCTAAATTCATCCTAGTATGACTGAAAACTATTCATTAGAGATCTACCGTTCTAGCATGGATGCATTTATTAAGGAAGAAGGCCTGAAGGAACATTTATTTATCTAGATAATATTACTGTATATGGAATTACACAAAAGTAACATGATATCATTTTGAAGAAATGTCTTGGCGCTGCAGAGAAGAAAAACCTTACATACAATCAAAGTAAGTCTGTCTTTTCAAGAAAGAAACTTAAAATTTTGGGGTATGAGGTAGAAAATAGCAAAAAAAAAATCTCATCCTGTTGTGTCGGAAACCTACCACCCCTCTTGAAGATGAACTTGTCTGTGTCTGTGAACAAAGACTTTAAATAGTGATATGTCAGTTGACATGGAGAAGACAGATAGAGAAGTTCTTAGCTGAGCTAGTTATTGACTACTCAGGCGATTTCTGTACCGTTTTACCAACCTATTAAAACCCTTTTTATTGTTACGTGTTATTTGGTGTTTGTCTCTACTAACCCCAAATCAACATCATAACAGTGGCAACAAGAGATTCGTTCATCACGCTGAGTGGAGAATTTTTCAACTCTAGGTGGACTATATAAATTTTTTTTTTCTCGCTCTGAAAAAAAAAAACAAAATACGTCGCACTTTGTTCTTCACGAAGAAATGGGATTTCAACGTGCCAAAAAGAAGTAAGACTTGTGCTTATTGTGGATATATACATGTTTTTTCCTTTTTGTCTGTTTTCGAAAAGTGTTTTTTGTGTAATCTATTACACATAATGGAAGATTTGATTGCATTAACGAAAAATCTAGTGCAAAGTCAAATTCAGGAACAAGAGCAACAAAAATTGTTTCAGGAACAACTATTGGATTTACAAGTTCAGCAGCGAAATGACACAAAGGCTTTATATGAAGCGATTTTACTTAAGAATCCAGTAAATTAAATCATTTACGGCTGAAGGTATTGCTAATTCTATTACTGAGTTCAAATTTAACCCAGAGGAGGGCATAACATTTCCGCGTATTTCAGAAGATTTGAAACTATTTGAAAAAAAAAAATGTGAAGGTTGGACTGATGAACAAAAAGTGAGTTTACTTTTACAAAAGTTGGGTACAGATGAAAAATAATAAGTATACGAATTTTTTTCCTTCCAAGAAAAACTGGTGACATTTCTTTTCAAGAAACTGTTAATACTTTATCTAGTATTTTTGGCAAGTGAGTTTGTTTCATACTCGTTTCTCGTGTTTGAATATGGTAAAGCGTGACGATGAGGATGTTGTTACGTATGCTGAAAATGTTAACAGAATGTGTGAACGTTTTATATTACATGATCTTTCAATTGATCGATTTAAATGTTTGATATTCATTCAAGGCTTGACTTCTAGCAAAGATAAGGACATAAGGTCCCGAATATTGGCAAAACTCGAACAAAATTCCGAGATCACTTTGCAGAAGGTTACGGAAGAGTGTCAAAGAATTGAAAACTTAAAACATGACAATACGCAATTGAAAAAGACATATCCCGTGTCCATGCTATTCGACCAAAAACGGGAATAGTTAATAAAAACGTTTAAAAACCAACATGCTTTGGATGTGGTGGTCGTCATTTCAAAAGTGAATGTTTTTTTCGTGACAAAAATTGCTATTCGTGTGGCAATAAAGGCCATATAAGTACTCATTAAAAAAAAGCAAAAAAAAAAAATTTAAGTCGAAAAAGATAATGTGAATATTGTGTTGTCATGTCAGGAGATTGAGGAGGGGCAGAAAGAAAATTCGTACAGGTAAAATTAATGGAAAAAATGTTAAACTACAGCTAGATACTGGAAGTGATATTTCCATTATTAATACAGCAACATGGATTAAAATAGGCAGACCTTTGCTTAAAAAGACTGAAAAAAAAGTGGCTCATGGATTTCTGGAAGAAAATTGCATTTTCAAGGTGAATTTTCTTGTAATATTTTATTTGTTGGTAAGACACTAAAGTCTAAAGTGTATGTGCTACAAAATGCTTCAAATTTGTTTGGAACAGATTGGATTATACTGTTTAATTAATGGGAACTCCCTATAAATTCTTTTTGCAATAGAATTAATGTTTCTTCTCCATGTAAAAAATCGGGTTACAGAAAATTTGGTGAAAGATCTGAAAATAAATTTCCACAAGTATTTTCAGAGGTCTTGGATGTTTAAAAAGACGAAGGCAAAATTTGAAGTGAAGGAAAATGTAAACCTATTTTCAAGCGAAAAAAAGAAATGTGCCATTTGGTGTTTTGGAACAGATTAACAAAGAATTGGAACGGCTTGAAAATTTAGGAGTTATTTCACGCATTGAATTTTCAGAGTGGGCCTGCCCTGTTGTATATGTTAAGAAAAAGAATAATAAAATTCAGATGTGTGCTGATTTCTCTACGGGTCTAAATGATTGCTCAAAAGACCACACATATTCTTTGCCTTCACCAGAAGACATTTTTGCAAGTTTAAATGGAGGAAAAATATTCTCTAAATTGGATTTATCGGATGCCTATCTCCAAGTGAAAGTGGACGAAGAATGTTCTAAATTGTTGACTATCAATACACACAAGGGTTTATACAAATTAAACCGTCTGCCTTTTGGTTTAAAAGTATCCCTAGTATTTTTCAGCAAATTATGGACACTGTGCTGGCAGGGTTGGACTTCGCCATTGCATATCTTGATGATATTTTGATAAAAAGTAAAGATCGAAATGAATATTTGGAACATATTAATCAGGTTTTGAAAAAAAATTGAAGAATATGGATTCAAACTTGGAGCTGAAAATGTGAATTTTTTTATGAGTGAAATTAAGTTTTGGGGCAGATAATAGACTCTGATGGAAGAAGACCAGATCCGGCGAGGGCAGAAGCGATCAAAAAGCATGCCAACTCCCAAAAATGTAGTAACGCCACAAGCGTTCTTAGGACTTGCTAACTATTATGGGATATATATTCTAATTTGTGCAGCCTTACGGCTGCATTAAATAAATTGCTTAAAAAGGAGCAAAGTGGGAATGGTCAGAAGTGTGTCAGAAGGCGTTTGACAAAATAAAGAATATTTTGACGTCGGAATTATCACTAACACATTATGACCCTAAACAGGAAATTATAGTGGCATCAGACGCAGCTTATCACGGAATAGGTGCGGTAATTCTGCATAAATTCAGAGACGGCAATCTGAAGCCAGTGGCACATGCATCAAGGACATTATTACCCGCAGAAAAGAAGTACTCTCAAATTGAGAAAGAAAGCTTAGCTATCATCTATGCTTGTAAAAAAATTCCGTAAGTACATACATGGAAGAAGGTTTATATTGCAGACCAACCATCGCCCGCTGCTTTCAATCTATGGTTCGAAGAAGGTATATACCTACTCATACGGCAAACCGTTTGCCATGATGGGGAACCATTTGTTGAATTACAATTTCAAAATGGAATTTTATCATCTAAAAAATTAAGCCATGCTGATGGTTTATCTAGACTGATCCCAACGTCTTGAACCGCTAAAAGATACGGTGATAAGCGTCGTTACAAGCAGAAAATGAATTGGTTGAAGTAATGTATAAACAGTAAAAAGAATTATGGGTGACATTAGATGAAATAAAATTAAAAGCAGAAAGCGACATTTTATTAGAAAAATGAAAAGAAGTTGTAACTTCAAAAAAGTATAAAACTTCTTCACCAGCATATTCAATATGTGATGAAATGCTGTTATATGCTGGAAGGGTCGTGATACCGGTTGTACTACAAAAGCGGATTTTGAAGGAATTTCATCAGGGGCATCCTGGTATTGGACGTATGAAAGCCCTGATGAGGAGTTACATTTATTGGCCAAATATGGACAAAGACATTGAACAGATAGTTAAAACTTGTAGAGGGTGTCAAATGGCAGCGAAAGCACCACCAGTAAAATACACACCATGGCAAAAAAACACATGTTCCATGGACCAGACTCACATAGATTATGCTGGACCCATGAATGGTAATTTCTACTTGATAGTTGTGGATAGCTATTCCAAGTGGCCTGAGGTTTTTAAGTGCAAAAGACCAACTGCTTCTGTAACAAAAGATTTTCTTACAGAACTGTTTGCACGGTTTGGAGTACCAGAAAAAAAAATTGTCACCGACAATGGAACTCAATTCACAGGAAGTGAATTTAAGACGTTTTGTAAGACTCTGGGAATTGACCACATCCGACTTCACCGTACCATCCAAGGTCAAATGGACAGGCTGAACGGTTTGTTGATACGTTCAAAAGAGCCCTTAAAAAACAAATGGTACTAATACAGATGATGGTAATATACAGCAGTTTTTAAGTATATACAGAATAACACCAAATCAAATGCAATATCAGGGATGTCTCCAGCTGAACTGATGTTTGCTAGAAAAATTAGATCTGTATTCAATAGGCTGCTGCTGGAAAGAAAAAAGAGTTACCAGAACAAAACGCATCAGAAAATATGAAATATCTCAGGCCGGAAGATAAAGTTTTTTAAAAATTACAAAATGGGAAGGAATTTTGGCAAGATGGAGTGGTAACTCAAAGAATTGGTAAGATGTTATACATGATAAGAAGTAAAAAATGGACGCACAAAAGACATTTGAACCAATTAAGGAAAAGAATCATTGAAGAAATAAGTAAAGAAAATGAAGAACCAATGGAGGTATTATATGATTTATTCGATATACCAACTCCACCATTGCCTGAAACAGTTGTCCAAAGAAGGACAAGCAAAAGAAAAAGAACTAGGGTGAAATGTTTAAGTCCAGATCCCAAAAGAAAAAGATATTAATTCCTCCGGAATTAATCTCAAGGGGTGGGGTGTTGTGTCGGAAACCTACCACCCCTCTTGAAGATGAACTTGTCTGCGTCTGTGAACAAAGACTTTAAATAGTGGCATGTCAGTTGACATAGGGGAAAGACAGATAGACAGAGATGTTCTTAGCTGAGCTAGTTATTGACTACTCAGGCGATTTCTGTACCTTTTTCCCAACCTATTAAAACCCTTTTTATTGTTACATGTTATTTGGCGTTTGTCTCTACTAACCCCAAATCAACATCATAACACATCCTAACTGGCGTCAACCATTACTGAATTTACCTGTTCAAAGTGACCATAAGTCACTACAATATGTATTTGGCCTTTTTGTATATTATTTGTAAGGGATCTTTCTACCAAGATCCATTCTTTAAGTACTACAAGATTTATCCCTTTACCAGAGAAGGCACAAAGAACTTTTAATTCAATTAAAATATACAAGATTCTGTCTTGAAAGATATCAATGAGAGTATCCTTTTTAAGATTGAAACTAATGCCTCAGAGATTACTATAACAGAGATCTTAATTCAGAAAGGGCAGACTATCGCATTCATCTCTAGGACACTATAAGGTTCAAAGAAACGAAATACCACAGTTGAAAAAAAAAAGCCCAAGCAATTATCAAAGCTGTGAGACACTAGAAACATTATTTAACAGAAAAACACTTTACAATAAAGCTTAATCAGCATTTAGTAAGCTATATGTTTAGCAAACAGCATGAAATAAAAAATGATAAAATATTATATTGGAGAATGGATCTTTCTTGCTAGGATTTTGACATTATATGTAAATGTGGCAAAGAAAATATTCCTCCTGACATTTTATTCAGAGCACTCTGTGACATGACAAACTTAGATGCAAAATTACTTATGTTATCTCAGTGTAATATGGTTTTACCATTTTGTGACATCCAAAAATTTACTGTATGCCCTTGAAGAAATTAGAAAAGTTTTGTGCTGACTGTAAACCAAAATTCTATGTTACTAAACCTATTAAATTTATTAAAATCACTCAACCTTTTGAAAGTCGAAACATTAATTTTAAATGTCTTCTCCAATGTACTGAGCATAATTGACGAGTACTCAAGATTCCCCTTCATTTATCCATGTGCTTATTGACTATACCAACGATCATTAAATGTCGGTGTCAGTTATTTTCTAGATAGTCATCAGAATTTCTGAGAATTTGATTAAAAGAATGTAAAGTGGAAAATAGCATAAAAAATACTGCTAGACAAAATTATTTTAAATGATTACTTAAAGCAAATATGTTAACTATCACTTAGTACAGGTAGCTTAAACTCTGTACAAAGAGTAGCACAAGTCCATAATAGTAAGGTGCTCAGTGTGGCTTGATGTCACTCACAATGGCCTGTAAGCTTATTAATTTTCACTATATGATAACTTGGAAAGGAAATTTTTTTTAGTCATGAAGATTAGACAATTGCTGTTTTTTAGTAGTGAAGATCAATAATTAGAACAAATTAAAATTACTTTAACTATGAGAATCATATAAATATATATGAATGCACATTCACAGACAAATGTATGTAGAATATGAATATATATATATATATATATATATATATATATATATATATATATATATATATATATATATATATATATATATATATATAAAAGCTAGTGATAATGGTGAATTATATACAATGGTAGAATATAAAATTGCAATGACTTAAATACATTTCAATTTGTTTAAGATTAAATGTATTTACTCAATTACAGCAAATGATCAGATAAACCCAATCAGTATATGCCCAAGTTTCAAAATAAGGGGATGTATCAAGACTCAAATATCATATTAACACTGTACTCACATGATCTTATCCATTGGCAAATGCTTTCCTGTGAGACATTGTTATACAGCTCTTGATAAAATATAACAAAGTTGTAGGTGGGTTTAACTGAATGCATCAAGTATTGTCCAATTGTATCTCTTGCATGATCAATGTGGGATAGGTCTGGTGATTGAGCTGATCAGGAATGTTTTGCCAAGTATGTTGAGTATTGCAAGCATGACGTGGGTGGGCATTATCTCACTTGAAAAGCACATTACCTTCCTGTTGCAGAAATGGCAGCAGAATGAATTGAATATGGCATAAGTAGAAGTCTTGATAGAGGCATGTGTGGGCATAGACCTCCAGCGAATGAATAATTCCCAATACATGTTAACATGCATGGAGGCATATTTGTTTTGATCTATGCCATGGATGTTGTATGGCATGCTACTTCTGCCCTTACAATCTGTCAATCTTGGTTAGCATCTGTACCATATGGCCATCCCAAACCTGGTCTGTGGGTGTAGTAATATTCACTTGACCACTGTTGCCATCATTGCAGCACATCATGTCCATATAAAACAATTTATGGCACCCTACATAATCATGTCAGTGTTATAAGCAAATGCAGTCTGGAAGATGTCAGTTTCCACATTTACATCAGACATGTGTTATAAAATAAAATAAGACATGTCTCTGCTGATTTACAGGCAAATACTCAAGAGCGAGAGTCAGATGTGAATGGGACAAAACCCTGTCACAAAATGACCATTATCTTCATTTACAAATATTCCCGACACACGTGTTCCAGTCAAAAAATAAAATAATATTTAAAGTGTTCTATTTTTCGTCCAATAAAAATGCTTCCCTCCTAATTATACTCACTTCGTTTTTCGAGCCTGTTAAGCCATAAAAAAACGCTATAAAAGGGGTCACACGGAAGTTCAACAGGTGGCCACAAAAGAGACCTGTCACGGTCAGGCTGAGCATTCAGCAGCTGTCAGCAGGGGTGCATCAACCACCGTCAACATGTGTGAACTACCATGAGAGATCGACCTAGATCCGAAGCCGGTAGCTGTCCCAAACCCACTCGTTCCTGTTGAAATAAACCATGTAAATCTATTTCTGCTGTTGTCATATTTCTTTCTTGCAACCATACGCTTGTCTATAACACATGCAAATAGCCATTACTTGCATGATGAAGGCAGAACCTACTCTCATCACAGAGCACAACAAAGGACTTTTGGTTCTCCTAGGTAACACTCTCCAAACACAACTGGATATGTGCATGACATTGTTGTAAGTATAAATCTGGCTAGATACAGACATGGCCCAAATACTACTGTGTTGTAGACATCATGCTGTTTGCCATTGCTGCCCTTACAGTACATTGAATACATCATGTCCATAAGAAGCAATTCTTTGACATGACCATCCAGTTTCTGAAAGGACTACTGTCTAACTCCTCTGTATGAAAAAAAGAAAAAAGTTCTAATTGAACAAAAGAACCACATGTGCATTTCTGTAGAATGACGCCTATAATGAATATAATTGCAGCATGTGTCACTGTTTAAAGCTTACACTGATGGTGGACTGGTATGAGTGTTACTACATCGGAAGATGGCTGACAAATTTGGAAATTTTATCAGAATGTCTACAACCTGGTTAAAATTGGCATCCTCCTCCAGGGCATTACAAATTTTATTTTCTACCAGTGTATGTGTGTGTGTATACATGATAAAATTTATTTTTATATGTATTAAAATATATATAAAATATGTGTGTATATGTATTTATCTCTGTATGATTGGATTTTGTGTGTGTGTTTGAATCTCACCATGGGCAGTTTGTCAGAAAAGTGACTTCTTGATTTTATCAGTCTGGAGAAAGTGCCTGAAAACCATACCATGCATTGACCCAATCCTTGTGAGTGAAAATGGGTAGACAGAACTTGGGAGCTGTTGATGGTTGTAGTAGCACAAAGTCACAAGTCATCATGACCGATGATTTGAGTGTTCTGGCCCTGTTCAGACTGATGATCATGCTAGATAATTCACTCTCTTTTCTAGAAACTATGGTCTGCTCAGCATTGTTGCAGTATAAACCACAGGTGTGTTCTGTCGCTGGAGAACAAGCCCTAGTAGATGCTCATTCTCGGATATGAGTGGCCAGCCTTTATAGAGAGAATTTCTCAATACACTCACTCCTCAAAGAAGAAAACTTGTATAGATACAAGCAAAAATTAAATAAAAAATCTTACAAGATATTCCTTATTTGTTATATTTAACAAAGCATGTATGGTGTCAGTATATCTGAAGATAAGTCAATAATCTTGCACAGTTATTAAATTATGATTAATGGGTAAACATTAACTGCATTGACAAAGAAGGACATTGCTGAAAAATGAATTTTGCATACAATAAATGCTACTTTTATTAGGATGCTATAAATTTACATATATATTTCCACATATGTTTGTGAATAATTATGCATTATTATATCCATATGTTGTTATTTTTCTCAACTTAATTCATTTTGTTGGGAAATATTTTTTTCTTGTTTCTTGACACCTGCAATGATAAGTTAATAATTTTTCATGAAATTTTATTGGTAATTTGCATGTTGTCTTAAGAGTTTCATCAAATTATTCCTGATTTATATTTATAAAATTCTTAACACCTTTGTCTAAATAAAATGTTTTATGCATACTTCCCTCATTTGTGACATTATTGTGTGTCAAATTTTAATTAAGTCTGAAGCTTTGGTTGTCTAAATGAAAACAGCAAAATTATTAAAAGTTTTCTTTACTCCTTTTACAAAAGATTTGTGCATAAATTAAATATGTGCACACTCACATTCACACACCTGTATTGACAAGGTTGACATTTAATTCAAAATATGAAAGTGCAGCCAGTAATGTTATTTGAACTTTACATAAGGGATTTTCCCCATAAGCACAAACTGCACACAATAAAGCATGCAGGCATTTGATTGATAAAAATAAAATGTCTAACAATTTATTCAGCTTTAGCTCTTAAACAGTTTTTAATAAAAAAAAATTTAGATATTAAGCTTAGTTCAAGGAAACAGGTTACTAATTTTTGTCTTTCATGGTCACACTGACATTTTGACAAAGACAGCAATTTGGACATGAAGTTAAAAAAAAAAAGAAACATACTAAACTAAAGTTTTACTGATATTTGTTTCATTATTTCATTAATTTGCCTTAAATTATTATTTTTTTTAACTGCATGACATTAGTGCTTTTGTTTTTTATGCACATAAGCCACCTCAAGAAAACTCTTTGTATTAAATAACTTGTAAATATGCCAAGTTAACAATTTAATAATTGTTAATACAAGGGGTTACAAAAGTAAACATACAGTAATGAAAAACAAAACATATATTGATTTTACAAACATATCAATCCCTCAAACATTCAAACTGTTTGCCCCCTCTTTACCTTTAAAATATTTATTTTTATTATTTATTAAAAAATAAAAATTATAATAAATGTATTATGATAAAAAAATATTAAAAATAATTTTAATGAATTCTAGTATTACTGTTATATATTGGTAAAATACTGTATACCTACTTTTGCTGTATATTTAGTGTGTAAGTGTAGGGTGGTATGAAGAAAATAGAATCCGTAAACTGAATTCAAACTCTAGCTATGTCTGCTTTTGTTCTTCATCTATGTGCCATGTTCCGTCATTACATGGACGATCATAACTCTACAATTTACGGACCTTTGTAGCTCTTAGTAAATTTTGCTATCTCTTATAATCTTTGTTCTGCCAACCATTTACACAAGCTCTTTATGTAAATTATACACTGCTTTCCTCTACCACTCTTACCTTTGATATGTCATTTGGGAATGTCAGAAATCCATATCCCTGTGCTCTATCACAAATGTCTTGTCAAATTTTTCTTTTTCATAAACATAAACTTATCTTTCATGTTTTTAATGTTATTTGTTGCTTTTTTTCTCTCAATGTATTATACTGTTCACAGGTGTTTTTGAGAAAGAGTACTGAAAAATTTTTAGTCTGGCCATTTTGTCAGCATTCCCTTATAAGTAAAAAAGAAGAAAATACATCTCCCAGAGTCAATGAGTCTACTTTATTTCTAAAATAATCCTTGAAAATTTATGTCTTGAAGTTTAATACAGGTAGTACTTTTCTAATCTGTTAAATCTCATTTTTAATCTGCCATCATTAGTTTGTGAATCTGTCACTAGAGCTTTTTGAGTCAGTTTCAAAATGCTGTTGGAACTGTTATACAGTGGTTTATAAACTGGTTTGTGAAACTAAATGTATAAAAATAAAATTTATAAAATGATGCAAACTGAAATTGAATCAGAAACTGAATTCTATATTAAATGTTTATTATAGCAATATATTATTTTTTAGTGCTTATAAATTACTTTTTTCATCCAACCAATAAAAATGCTATCAGAAATAATTTACATTTATCATTACATAATTTATATTATATAAATTATATTCATAATATATTTGATGCACTATTAGAAAAATCATGTCTATTTTCTAGTATTTTATGGTTCAACTCCCAAGATTGCCAGATGAAAAAGACACAACTGTATTATTTTGCTTATTGGCCTACACCTAATGAGAGAAAGTATTTTGAGATAAGACATTTATGCATCTAAAAACAAGTTAGTATATTATACAGAATGCTTCATTAAATATTTTATACATTATTAAAGTCATACAAAATAATCATGAAAATTCATTATTGTTTCAGTTGTATCTTTAGCTATTTTGTACTTAGTGAAGAAATAGTCCATAATTTTGAGAGATTGTTACCATTCCAAAAGTTCTTTGAACTATTGAACCCATTCCTTTTTGTTAACACATTTTAACCAATCCATTGTACAAACTTCTTCAGGTGAACTGTTCATACAGAGATGTGTGTTTGTGTCAGGGGTGGGGGTCTCTTTTTTCTTTTCCTCAATGTCAACCCCTGAAAAAAGGGAATAGATTCCTTTTCTTTTGTTATTAATTCTACACCTAAGGCAATGTGTACTACAAAACATGGTAAACAACAAAAACAAGAAAAAGGATTAGTTCAATACTTGAAGCAATTCTTGAAATTACTCCTTGAGGTAATAAAGGTACTGATTTGTAAAGCAGTTATATGTATTGCTGCCATATCTGGTTTGGTTCTTTTGCTTTTTATTTAGAGATTCTTGATAAAATACAAAGAATCTGCAATGTTATTAGTCCTGACCTGGCATCTCACCTTCAGTCACTCCCCTCCCCCATTAACATAGCTTCCCTGTTCAGTTTTCATGGTAATTGTTTGAATGAACTTTCCTCTGTGGGACCAAGACTATGAATTTAAGCATACTACTAGATTGTCAGCCAGATTTCATCATTTTACAATTGAAAATGTTAGATGTAACTGTAAGTTTTATGCTAACCATTTTCACTCTCATACTTTTCACTTCTGGAACTCTCTTTTGGCTTCTTGCTTTCCAGTCAACTTTGATCTTCAAAAATTTAAATGCAATGTCAATCGTTATCTTCTGTCTTCTTAATTCCTGTTCTTTTATTGTTATCTCTCCTTTATAATGTTTTTATTTTTCTTATATTCTTTCACACTCAATAGCCTCTTGCATCTTAATGGTGTTATTGTCTTGCTTGCGGTGAAATGATTAAAAAATGAAAGAATATGATGATGTATTGAAACATTCTTGGCACGACCAAAAGGCTCTTTTGAAATAAATTTTTATATTTGGTCATTGGAGAAGTGGATTAGGCTTAGAATCTTTCAACACCCCCTATGTAAAGAATATTAATTGATCATGCTAAAACATGCTCATAGGAAATTAATTAAAAACCTGAAGTTATGGTAGATTTTCTTAATATTACAATGTTTATTCCTCCCATCTTCCAAACATCATTAATGGAAGATATTTTCTTTGCCTGTTTATGAGGGAATAAAAAACCATAAAATGAATATAGAAATAAAATCAAATGGATCAAGAGCCAGAGCAAATAAGTAGAACAAAGTTTTTAGTAATTATTTTTGCAGCTTATCTTTAAAAATTGATTTTGAAAACAAGTTTTTTAGAGTTGAATATTAACTTGTTTGTTGTACATTGACATTCACTTTCTCTTTGGCTTTCAATGGCCAGTAATTAAGACAAGTATTAATGATAGCAGAAATTTAATTATTTGAAATAGCAAAAAATGCCTTCCAAAAAGATAAACAAAGTATTGAGACAAGAAAATTTCATTAGAAACAAAGAGAATTATATGCAACTGTTATATAATATCAATCCTCTTACATGGTGTTGAATGCTGAAAAATTTCCTCACAGATGAAGAAGACACTTGAGGCAACAAATGTGGTTCTACAGAAGGATGTTGAGAATAATATGGATGGATTATGTGAGCAACAAGGACATTTTATGGATAACAGAAGAGGGTCTATAAAGTATAAATAAAGTGACAAACATTGCTTAGAGCTAGGAAGTTGTGGAAAGCTGTTGTTACTCCCCCCTCCCCATAGAACCCCTTGTCCTGAAGGAACACGTATCATAAAAGGTTATTGGTAGTATAAAAGAAGCCTTTTAAAAATATTAATGTTTGGCCAGATTTTGGAAAATGGGTTCAGCTGAGAATTTTTCAACATTCTTTATTTCATTTTTTTATACACACACACACATACAAAGTCAATTGACAGTCTATAAGAAACACTATACTAGACAGTATTTTTGTAGAAAGAAAATGGAAAATAAGCTATTTTTTTATTTTATTTTATTTTTATTTATTTATTTACCTGTTTTTGTTTTTTTTCTTTTCTTTTCAGGAAGTCTGATAGGCAGTGAAGGATAAACTACCAATTGGGGTTAAAGGTTAACCTCTTAAAATTCTGAATTAGAGACTACAGTCACTGTAACCACTGATACTTAAGAGTATTAGAGAAAGAGACCAAGAAGCTAAATAAATCAGTACTTCTCCCAACCCATCAAATTAACTGATAAGGTGTTAAGGGCTATAAAACCATGTCTTTATTGACATATTAATCAGTTTGTTAATGCCTTGTGGTTTTAAAAGAAGAGCAAGCAGACCACTTGAGCTGACTATTTTTCTTCTCTTCAATGTTTTGTTTGTCAGTAACTTCTCTTTGAAAGTAAAGTGTACATTTACAAGACATGAGTTAATTATCACTTTATATTTGTATGTTAAATAAGAACCACCTTTCATATATAAGTTTAGAATGAGATGTGTATATTAAGAAAGCCACAGAGATGGGTAGGACTGTCTCTCTTTGACAGATATGTGACTATCTCTTAGGAACCAATATACAAACTGTGGTTGAGGAATTATCAGAAAGTGTTAATGGGTATTTTTCACTTTTTTGTTTTTATTTTTTCTCTTGTTCTCTTCCTGGTGGTTGCAGTGTGCTATGCTAATCATTGGGCAATAGTATTTTTACTCCCTTGGTGAATCTGATGCCTTTCAGTAAGGAGAGAGATGATCAACCTTGGAAGTTTGAGCAAAGGTTGATCATATAAGCAAATGATCACTGCTTCTGGTTGGGTGTTGAACTTAGTAGAAGCCAAAATTAATCCATTCAGATTTCTCTGCTTCTATCTATATAAATTATATATTTGTGAAGGAATCCCTCTCTTATAAGAGTTTCATTAAAGACAAGGTGCTGTAGTTAAGTTTTTTTATTTAGTTTTTCTTGTGTTCTTATAATTTTCTTCTTTTCTAGACATAAATTATATAGAAATTGTCCGAATGTGCTGTATGTCCAAGATATAGGTACCTCCACAGACTCATTAAAATTTAGCTTGGTATGACTGAGAACATTTGAGATCAGCATCCTCCCATGTACGCATGTATATATAAACATTGTAGATATAGAAATCAACACTGCATGGTGACTGGCAGTTTTGCCCCTTAAGCTTTATATCTATATATGATCTAGCCTGGTATTAAGCTGTCTCTTTCCATACAAAGAACAAATTTTAAGCACACGCACACTATTTTTAGTGTTTTGTCTTTTTTTACCTAATATATATACACAGATGGGCATACAGAGATATATGTCCTGAATTTATAACTTTGGACAGTTTCATTGTAAATTTGATTAAGATGTGTGGTTGCTTATATGAAAACTGGTAAAATGTAATTAAAAAATAAGACACAAACTTGGCTTTGTTGGTTGATTTCAATAAAACATGTATTTTTTGTTTTTGTTTTTTTTTTTATCATTTCACCCCAAGCGTGGTGATATTGCCACTAAAACACAAGGAGTGACTGAAAGAGAATGAGAAGAATCTAGTGAGGAAAAAAAAAACAATAAAAGAGCAGGATTCAGGAATACAGAAAAGATGGTGATTGATATTGCATTTAAATTTTTTATGATTGTAGGTGGCATGGAAGCGAGAAACTAGAAGTCAGTTCCAGAGGTGAGAAATGCCAGAAAAGAAACTACAGTGTTACCCGGATATAAGAGAGTTGTCGGGACCGGAGACGAAGTCTCTTATATCCGGGTTTGGTCTATTTTATATACATTAACACAGGCTCTAATTTGGGACCAGAGAAAATCTCTCTTATATCCGGGTTTCTCTTATATCCGGGTTTGGTCTATTTTATATACATTAACACAGGCTCTAATTTGGGACCAGAGAAAATCTCTCTTATATCCGGGTTTCTCTTATTTTATCATTAACACAGGCTCTAATTTGGAAAATATATTATATATACATTATATCCGGGCTAATTTGGGACCATTAAAAGGCTCTAATTTGGGACCAGAGAAAATCTCTCTTATATCCGGGTTTCTCTTATATCAGGGTCTCTTATATCCGGGTTACACTGTATTAGAATAGAACTTAGTCATATATGGCTATTTCAACAGTAAACAATGTGACCTAGTTGATAGTCAAGTAATACACTTAAATTCATGTAGTTGATGTACCAAGGAGAGCCCATTAGAACAATTGGCATGAAAATATTTGTAGAAAAGACAGAAGGAAGACATGTCATGACAGTAGAAAAGGGACTTTGAAATAGATTATAATAATTATTTTACATTTGTATATGTATGCATATTTTTTTGTTGTTGTGTGTAATCATATTTCTAAATCTTTTGGCACATACATGCCTCATAATGTTTTCTAAAAAACATTGAAATACACCAATTTTCTTCTAAAGAATGAAGAGTATGTGAGTGTTACATTGGTACAGGACCAGTGTAAGCGTCTCATTCCCACTCCTGAATCTGTGATATGAGGCCACCTACTCAACTACATCTCAATTTTCATAAGGTAGTATTCATATAAAATACAAATTTTATTTCAACCTAATATTGCAATATAGGTGAACTAGAAAAATTGAAAATAAATACAATGTATCTAAATACAAATTAGAGAAATGTCATAATAGATCATACCATCTTAAATAAGTCAATGTTTTATGATAATTTTTAACATCAACTTGAGGTTTTTATTGTTAAAAAGTTGAATAATTTAACATTCAACATTATAGATAAAAAATAGTGAATTTTATGTAGTTTTTTTTTTTTTTTTTTTTTTGAGACTTAGCATGAGCAAAACCAATTATAGATCATAACACGTAAGTTAACATCATACTTAACTTAAACTTCTTTTAAACAAGTTACATCATACTTAACTTAAGTATGATGTAACTTGTTTAAAAGAAGTTTAAGTTAAGTATGATGTTTACTTGTTTAAAAGAAAAAAAAAAGAAATGGGCAGTGAACTTTCCATAAAGTTTGTTAGTTTAAAATCTGTTTCAGTTCAAAATAATATTATTTTTTTTTAAACATTGTTAATTTATCCATTTAATATTATAAATTATTAATTTAATAATTATAAACAAAAATATGTAATATAAACACAAAATGAATTCATGTTGTTGTTCTGCCAGGCTCTCTTTTAAGAAATATTTATTGACGTTTTTTAATTTTAAAAAAAAAATCAATGTATGGATTTCCTGCCAATGTCACATTTGATTTCTTCACATAAAAAATTGACTTTGTGTCAAAAATTGTCCTCATTGTGAGGCAGTTAAATTACAAGAATTTGTTTTTATAATAGTTTTAAAATCATTTTTAGTTTCAGTGACTGAAACATTCTTTTTATGAAACTTAAATTTGTTTCTATGAAATTCACGTATTTCTTAAAATTTTATAGCTTTCTAAATGGATTTTCATCTTTAAAAAAATAAAGAAGCTTTTTCACACAAAAGTTTGTATTACAAAACCTATAATTTAATTTCCATCAAAAATAGTATTTAATTTTATTTTACTAATATTTTTCTTTGACATAACTGTACTTTCCTGTGTTAAATTTTTATTGCATTTAAAATATTTTTAACTTTTTTCTCATTTATTTCTCCTCAGAGTCAAACAAGATGCAAGTCTTAGAAGTAGAAGTGTATAAAAAAAAGTTAAGAACTAGTATTGTTGTCTCATTTTTATTTGGCATAATTAAGCAACAGTTTTTTCTACTTTTAACATGATTTTTTTTAATATTTTTAAAATAAAACTGGTGAAATTTTATCATCTAATAAATAACTGAAAAAATTGATCCCATGCAAAAAATACATATTTACAGTTGTTCTCATTCTTACAAAATTTTAATCATTTTTAATCTTATTTTTATTTTAATGCTGTGTAACAGTTGAATATCATACCTTATAAAATGATCAAGTTGGATATCAGCATATTTAACTTTCAACATACTAATATTTTTAAAAATTTATTGTAACGTTTGCTAAGATTGCTTATATCTCTTTAAAAAAATCAAAGGATATATTATTACTGTGTTGTTGCACTTTTACGCTTTTTTTTTTTTTCAACAAAAATAAAAACACTTTTTGATTCTTTTTAGAAATGACAAAAGTTTTTACTTATGAGAAATTTATTTTAGACAGTAAAAATTATTAGTGATTAAATTTTTTTTAGATAAGATTGAAAACCCTTCATTATTTATTTATTAAAAGTTGATGTGATAATTCATATTTAATTGTTATTAAACATCTGTAAGCAAAATTAAAATTTGAATTTATTTTTTATTGGCTGTCCTGCAGGATTATGTACTTGTATGTTATAAAAATATATGCATGAGTTAAACCACAATACATAGGATGATACATTTCTGCTTAGAGTATTATTGTTGCAATATTATATTAGGGTGCCTCTTATTTTTTTTAGTGCATGCTGAAATTAAATTGCCACTCAAAATTTCTTCCATACGTTCAAAAATGCATAATTTTTAGAGGGTGCCTTTGCTTGTTAAAACTTAAAAAATGGAGACAATTTTTTTTTATTTTACAATATATAGCAAACCATTATTTGTTGAATTTTCACAAAGTATATACATTAGAAAACTACAAACATTTTTTATCTGGCACTGAAAAATTTTAATTTTAAGTGATGTTTATTATTTTCAGACTCCAATTATGGCAAGTGTATCAGGTGCCAAGCAGAAAATAGTTTTATTTTTTCAGGTTCTTCTATTAAGTATTTATTTACTCAAGTTGAACATGAAACTAATTTTTGATACAAGAAGGCTGAGGTTAAAGGGCACTGCAATGGATTGCCCCACCACAAGGCATTGTCTCAAAAATAGCCCTCTCTCTTCAGGCACCAGGCAAAAACTGTAGTCCCCACTTTAAATCAAGGGGGAGGTGTTGCCTGGAGTAGCACAACTCTGGAAAGAGCCAGGTATTAGCTGATCTTATATTGTCAAGTGACAGAAATTTAGATACTTAATTAACTCAATAATTAATTAAAAGATTATGTAATATTTTGCAAAACTTTGTTAACAATATACCCCAAAACCAATATACCCCCCAAAAATAATCAATTTAAAAAGTGGATTCTCGTGTTTAAAGCAACCCTATAAAATTCCTTTTTTTAACTTATGGGGGGGAGGTCAAAGTTGGGATTAAGAGTATAATTTAGCTTGAAAAGTTACCCCTAAATTGAAGCAGTAAAAGAAATAATTGTGCTTAAAAAGCTTAATCATTTCAGATATTACCCAGTTTCCAGCAATGCCTTAGAAGTGTTGTCATTGCTTACAAAACAAATTACAGAAGCCAGCAAGACAAAACTGTGTTGCAAGATGAATAAAATATCGGTTTATTGTTTTCCAAAGGACAAAGATGAGAGAGAGCAATGGAGAAAATCAGTTCCAAATGCCAATCTGAATGTTAAAATTAATACACTTATTTGTCAACTACATTGGCCTTGGAAAAATGTGCCCCCAAAATCCACTATCTGTATGGCCAGGTGTGCCAAAGAGTCAAATACCAACACCCTCTGCTGTTCAAAGGGATATAAAAAAAAAAAAAAAAAACCTCCAGTACTCAAAATCAAATTGATGAAATGAATGCTTTTTTAGAATTAGATAAGATGAATTATATAAATTTGAAGACTTTGTGTATCCAGTTGTAGCATTTTTGACTGAAAATATTTTAACTGTTCAGTCGTCAAAAGGTATCCCTCTCTTTATGTTGAGAATTTATAAAAAAAATTATAGTTTGAAACCTTTCATTATGGAATTAAGTGTTATATTAGTAGCCTGTCCAAAAACCGTACAAATACAGTTGATACTTGGGCAACATTGGAAGAAATTATCCAATATTTAAATTCTATGGCTTTTGATCACAAGAAGGATATCTTGAGTCAGCACTTTTCAGCAATGGCCCCCAAAATGGTTGGAATGAAATACAGCTCAGATATAGTAATATGTGCTTTTGAGTACTATATAACATCACAGTCATTATATAATAGATTAAGTCAGGATTTTCAATTGCCTTCATTAGAAACATTAAGAAGGATAATATCAAGTTTCAAAACTTAATGAAAAATCTTTTTTGCTATTTTTATTTAATACTCTTAATGCCAATCAAAAAGGTTGCATAATTCTCCATGATGAAGTATATACCAAGAAAATGTTACTATATCATGGCAAACAACTATTTGGTAAGTCAGTTGACAATCCATCTCTACTTGCTCAAACAGTACTTGGTATAATGTCTTAATGAGGGGCCCAAAATTTCTTACAAGATTAATTTCAATTTCCAAATTAACATCAGCCTTTTTATTTGAACAAATTGAGTTAACAGTTCAGACCATCACTTCTGTACAAGCTTTTTTAAATTATATCCCACACTCCCTGAAAAACTTTAGTTAACCAAATAAACATTTGTTGTCTGATTATATTCATCTGTTGAAAAATATTTGCAATTTGTGGCTCACAGAAAAGACAGAACTAATCTTTGATGATAATGGAGTAAAAACAAGCAGCAAAATTGGCACATCTTAAACAGTTATATCATTTTGAATCTGAAAAACTAGTTAAACTTTCAGATTTAAATGAAATTTCCATTGTTTCCCATAAAAAGACAACACATTTCTACTTGCCTCAGAATGTTTCCAGAAAAAACATATAATTCACTTCTCACTCAGTCTGAAATAGGTGTAGATAAGAATGATACTGTCATCTTCATAAACAAGTTTTTGACATGGTGAAAAATTTTAAATATTAAGACTCTTCAAATTGGTAAACTATGTAATGACCCTATAGAAACTGAAATCAGATCTCCGAATGTCAGCCGACTTGATTTTATCATTGAGTTTGGTTAAATGGCTCAATATGGGTGGCAGTCAAGATAATTATATACAACAATTATCCAAACACACTGCTACTACCATACATCATACTTGTAATGGAATTGTTAGTCTATGTTGACACCTTTTAGCTATAAACCTTTAAATATGTTCTACTTGGGCAATTTACAACTGATTAGAAAAAGAATTTAGTAAACTTCGTCAAGGATCAGGTAGCACCTGTTTTATAAATGTCTAACAGTGTATTGAAAATCTGCATATTAAGCAGACATCTTTTAAATCAGATTGTAAATATTGATGCTTTTTGATGTACATCTTGTGATTATAAACTTTGTGAAGAAGGTTCAGAAATATTTGGTAATCTGGAAAATTTAGAACCATCTTTTTATGATGAAAAAAAATGGCTCTTATATATATATATATATAGCTGAATATATTACAAGAAATGATAATCAACTCAGTGAATATGAAACCCATTTTTATTATAAAAAGTATGGAAAATACACCAATTTAATTAACCATGGAAAACTAAAGGTTCCTTCTAACCACACTTATTATTTTTTTGTTTCATCCTTTTCCATACATTTACCTCTTAGTTTTGTTTAACACTTGTCAGTGTCCATAACAAAAATACATGTTTTCATTTATTTAACTTTCACCACATCCTATTATCCTCAGGTATTGGTCAAAATGTTATTCTAAGTACTTTAAAAAATAGTTAACTTAGGCCTCCATCTCTGTCTCTCATGAACAAACCTGGAGTATAGTACACCATGGTACAGCCAAATCGAAAAAGATTTTTGCGAAAAAAAAAAAATTCCATAGGTTCAATTCATTCATGGAAGAAGTTTTATGCTTCAAATGAACCACAGATCATTATTGTCTGTTTTTGGTTCCACAAAAAAGGGTTCCTACACATACTGCAAATTGACTTCAGAGATGAGGAACAATATTATTAAATTATAATTTTAAGAGGGATTTCTTCTGTCAAAGGGGTTAGTATATGCAGATGGATTATCCAGGTTAATCCCCAAACTATGTGAACCATGACTATGATAGCAGCCCTAAGAATAGAAATGAAAATAAAAAATGTGCTGTTCAACACCATACAGGAATCACCTGTGGCACTCAAGGAGATCAGGAACAAAGCAAAAATAGACAAATATAGAAACAAATTATAGACTAACAGTATAAAAAGAATGATGGTGAAGAGATTTTTTTTCTATCTGTGATGGAATTTTAGGAGCACTGCAAAAAAGAATATTAAAAGACATCCATACCAGTCACCCTAGTATATCGAGGATGAAAGCTTTAAGGAGAAGCTATGTTTTTTTGTCCAAATATGGCCAAAGAAATAGAGAAAAATGTAAAATCATGCAGAGGTTGAGCAATGGTGGCAAAGGTGCCACTGGTGGAATTTACCCTTTGGCTAAGGTTGCATATAGATTTTGCAGGTCCAATAAAAGGACAATATTATTTAATTGTGGTTGACAGTTTCTCAAAATGGTCAGAGGTGATAAAATGTAAAATCCCTATGTGCAGTGGTACAATTAAATTTTTGCATGAACTCTCTGCCAGATTCAGTATCCCAGATACAGTTGTGTTGGACAATGGAACACAATTCATGGCAAAAGATTTCAAAGACTTTTGTAAAGTTTTTTTCAGTTGTAAACATTACTACCACACCATATCACCCACAATCGAATGGGCAGACAAAAAGATTTGTCAACACTTTCGAGTGAGCATTAAAAAAGTCAGACAGAAACAAGTCTGATAACGATATGGCACAATTTTGAAGGGTATATTATGTGGCACCAAACCCAAGTACTAATTCATGATTGTCACTTGCGGAGTTAATTTTTGCAAGAAAAATGAGATCTGTGTATGATAAACTGTTGCCAGAGGGAAACAAAAAAAAAAAAAAACAATAAAGAAAATAACAGATACAAAATCCTATACACCAGGAAAAAATTTTTTTCCAAAAGTATAGAAATGGGAAAGAAATTTGGAATGCTAGAGTCATTGATAAACGCATGGTGAGATTAATATATATAATTAAACCCCCCCCCAAAAACATTAAGAGACATCACAAATAGTTTGTATCCATTAACAATAACACATTTAAAAAAAAAAAAAAATTCAATTCACATTTAATTTTTTCGTCTTGGATGCTATCTGTTTTTTACTAAAAACAAAATAATTTCCTTGCCTGAGGATGACTGAATGCACAGTTGAAAGTACTTGCATATTAAAAACAACCTTATACAGCTTATAGTTATTAAAAACAAGGATCATAACATTCATTGAGTGATTTGTAGGTTAATGCAAGTTTAAAATTTTGTTTGTGAAAGGTTTTTGCCATTTTATATCATTAACTTTACTAATCTACTTTTTCTATGAATGATTCATTTTAATATATATATATATATATATATATATATAGTTATACTTGTTTGGAAAAACATTAGGCATTTTGGCTTGTAATTGAACAAACCAATGCCCAAGGGATAATAAAAGAAAGAACTAAGACCATGAAATTGAGGTGAAAACAATCGTCCAGAATCCAAGCTCAGTCCAGCGAAAAAAAAACCTCCAAAACAAGTAAAGCAAAAGTAACTACATAAAGTGCTCAATGCACTAAGTAGAGCAAACCTAAATATGAACCTAAAGAGCCAAGCAAACCTACCTAGGTTTCACCTATACAGATCATCAGGATCGACTGGCCAACGAAGTAAAGGTGGAACAGAATATATAAAAACAACCATGACCACGTGACTAAAATGAATATATAAAAACCAAGTAAAATTGTAAGTCAACAACGGCGGGGGGTTACATTTTTATTCAATAACAGAACAAAAAAAAATTTATTCTAATAACCAGCATTTCCTATGTTTACACCTACTCAGGATTTCAGATTTTAGATTTAATAAATTATTGTTTTTTTATACATAGCAATAGCTCACTTTTCCTCTGTGCATAGTGAACAAAATTTATCACCTGCTTTATACCTGTGACATGTTTTTTTAATATTTCCCATTTCAAAATGGCGTCTTTATTATCCTCTTGTTTGACTTTCCATACAAAAATGGATAAAGTGGTGGTATGTTTGTATGTTTCATTATTAAAACTAATAAGGTGGTTATAGTATCATGCTTTAAAATTATTTTGGGTAGATCCTATATAGGCCGTAGGATTTTTATCAGTGTTATTTGGTTTATCCTTATATATTTTTACTTGGTATACCACGCACTCTTGTTGGCACTTGCCCTAGAGAGGGAAGGCTTCCTTATTCCTACAGTTACACTTGATGGGGGTCACACATGGTTTGTTCTTAATTTTTCTCATATTAAATCTATTAATTAAACTGGTCATATTGAGCATGCAACTATAGCTTAATTTGACGTAGTTTTTATTAAAGATTTTATGCAACCTATTAGTTTATGAGAAATTCTCTTTAAGTAATCTAAAAAATATTTTGCCTATGTTGGTTTTCACTGCTGAATTATATGGGGGGTTAAACAATAATATTTTTCTACTTCTGGTTTTATGTTTACTTTGTGTTCTAAGGTAAGCATTCATATCATTATATTCTAATTTAATATCATGTCCACTATTCTTTAGTGCTTGTTCATAGATTATTTTATTTTTGTTAAAAATATTATTATTTAATGAGATAGTGGACAATCTGTGATTAATACCTTTAGGTATCTGTTTCAAAATATGTGCTGGGTGATTAGAACCTACATTGATATATTGTAGGTACTGATTATCCTTTCTATACGGCTCTTATGTTTATATATATATATATATATATATATATATATATATTATAGTGATTTTCCAAGTGTATCTTAGATGTGGCACAAGGCCGAAAGTATGGGGCACCCATTGAGGATTGAACTCACTACTCAGTCATAATTGTTCTAGCGAGATAAGCTTTCTAACCATTACACTGCCTCGGTGTAATGGTTGTAAGTTTTATATATATATATATATATATATATATATATATATATATATAAATATATATTATTTATATAAAAACATCATATATAAAACACACACACATAAAACTGTATTATTTATATGTAAAAACATCATATATAAAAATGCAGTTTTATATGTGTGTATATATTATATATATAAAATGATATTTTTCATATAAATATATATTTATATATATATATATATATATATATATATATATATATATATATATATATATTTTTTGAATAAAAAATTCCGAGAGGATAGAATCCAGGTAGAACTCAATGTCCAAGACAGAGTAAGGATATAATAAAAAGGCTTAAACACTAATATTCCATGGTAAGCCTTTTTTTATATATATATATATATATATATATATATATAAATGTGTTATATATAAAATACTCTTATATATATATATATATATATATATATATATATATATATATATATATATATAAATGTAATACAATATATTTAATATTTACAGAATGTTCATACAGAAAAAGCATAGTTTTATATACACACAATGTATATATGACAAAGTGTAAAATCTTGTCTTGTATCATTTTAATTTATAATGGATAAAAATAATTTGAAAAGCGTAGCTAAAGGCATTTAAATGTTTTTATATATGGCATTAAATAATTATTTTCTTTCTGCAGCAATTTGTAAGATTGGTCTGTTGAGACACCGAGTTGCAAACATCAAATAATATATGAATATACTTGTATAGAATTGTTCTGCAAGTATAATTAATACAATTGTTGATTCTTTATCATTGAAGTCTTTTATTAACTAATAGTGATTCATTTAAGCATATGATGCCTTTCTTTCTAAACTTTATTAAAAGTTTTATTCTGTATTATTTGGGAAATTAATTACAAAGTAGGAAAAATATTTTGTGTGATGCATTTCATCCTTTAGGATTTTGCACTAAAGTGATATTTATATTGATAGTTATTTTCCAAGTGTAGATTAGATGTGGCACAAGGCTGAAAGTATGGGGCACCCAGTGAGAATTGAACTCACTACTCAGTCGTAATTTTTCTAGCGAGACAAACTTGCTAACCATTACAGCACCTGGAGGTGCCCAATGATATTTATATTGATATGACTACACGTGTGCATAAAGGAGAGGAAACACTGTGTGTCTGAAAATGACTCCCCCCCCACGCCAAAAAGTCATTTACATAATCTGACTGTGAAATAAACTTACGCTAAATAGTCCCTTCTTTACGTTGCCTAACAAAGGAAATGCTCACAAATGGTAGCAGCAAAATTCTGTGCTATATCCTGCTTATGCATGTACACTCTTTAAATTCCCCAGACTTCAGTTTTATATATATATATATATATATATATATATATATATATATATATATATATATACACACAGACACAGTCATGTTTAGCCTACATTTCTGAGGAGTGACAAGAGCAGAATAATTTGGATTTGATTTCCTGCATTGTTTCCTCCTCTTATCTTTCACCTTCATTGCCTCCAAGAATTCTGTAAAGAGCAAAATCTTCCCTTTCCTATCACCATCATCAACACGTTTCTTCATATGTTTACCTGTCAGACATTATTTTTATAGACATTGCTTTCAGCAAAATTCTGTAGGCATCTACAATCAAAGTTCACTCTCAGTGACTCTTATAAGAAGCAGTGAACTCACTGGTCACTTAACAACTTCAGCACCAATGTTTTTCACTAACATCAGTACATCACTAGATAGCCAAGTAATGAATAATAAAGATTCCACAGACACTAAATAGCATCAAAGTATTGTTACTATTATGCACTGTTCTTTCGCCAATATCACAAAGTTTTAGCTGCTGTACTCACCAGCTTTCTTTCTGTCATAATTTCTGTCTTTACTGTTTATTATACATTGACTCATTCAACTAAATTTCCTTGTCTTTATCACATGTTAGCTATTATATCATCTGGTTTTCCTTTACTATGAATTTTTTTGACTACTCAGTGATTTTTATGCATTGATTCTTTTACCTAGTTCCCTCATTTTTCATGTTTTTTTTCTTTTACTTTTTTTTTCACATTCTGGCTACTGTACATTCTGTTTGTCCTCTGGTGTATGTCATAATCAGTAACTTTCGAAGAATATTGAACTGAACTCCTTATTCAATCCATATTTTTTCTCATTTTTATATCTTATAACTTTCATATTTGGTGTGCATCCTTCTAGAGGTTCTGTTTGACATTTATAGAAGGTTACTGAATATAACAGATGTCTGAGAATGACTAGAGGGCATTGATAAAAACAATGAATAATTTCTTCCTATGAATTATATCTGAAAGTATTTTAAACAAGTGGCTAATATCGCTATCTAGTTAGTGTTAGGAATTTTAAAGTGTTGGTTTAACTATTTCTTTCTTTTTCTTAAAAATCATAGTTATTTTTTACTGAATGAAATTACAGTAACAAGTGTGTCCAACCCTAGAATAAGAATTTTATCTGTATGATTTGTACGAATACTTGTATGATTATTAATATTTTTAGGAGGAATTTAAAAAAATAATTTTTCTTATTAAGTCCATCATAGGTCCATTGCTGATACTAATGATGATTTAATGATTGGTAATTATGAAAATTATTATCTCAAATGGAATTACTTATTTCCTTTAATTTTGCTTTTTATTTTTATCCTCATTTTCTTTAGTTTTTTAAACAAAATTCAGCTGCTCTGTTCTTCAGCCTTCATTAAGTCTCTGGTGAATCAAGTTTATTTTTTCAACAACTTTAAATGTTTTGTTTCTTTAAAAAGAAAAAAAACAGGAAGAAATCTGAATCAGAATCAAGGATTTCTAAATGCCAAGAAGATCTGGAGGACAACACGTTGTGCTAAAAATAACAAAGATAATAATAATAGTTTATGTCTGAATTTCTAGGATAAGAATCATCATTATTTACACATGGATTATTGTCCTAATTCTTGCCATTGCTATCACAATTCAGCTGTTATGCCATGTGAGGGTTGTTGATTTAGGTAACCTTCAAGGAATTTCAAACTGAACCTTTTATTTAATCTGTGAGAGTAGATTGTTATCATCTATGTCCAAGAATATCTCATCTAGTTCTTATTTAATACTACTCAGTTATTGCTTGCCCTGTTTCCACTTAGCCCAAGTACACAATGCACAGCCCAAGGATTGAATTCACAATTACTATGTCACTCAATTCATGAACTTTAATCCACTAGTTTATTGTCCCATGAGACAATTTTGAGTGAAGAACTTGGAGCCTTAAACTTAACCTGCCTGCTGATGAGTGCTGCTGAACTACTTGTCATTCTTGACTGCACTCACCAATGCTTCACTTTCAACTGCTGCTACTGTTGAAGCCTTACTGTTACTTACTTTTTTATTAATAGCTCTCATATATTTATTTCTATGCTAGGCCTACTAAGGAGGTCCACATAGCCTGGCATATGCACTGATTCTTTCACACATTTAACTCCTATGTTCTTCCTTAGCCACATTTTTACTTCATTCCACAAGGGTTGATGACTACATTTTTCCCTACACACATGATCAGCTATTCCTGATTTTGTAGTCTCACTCATAATTACAGTTTTTCAATGTTCATCCAGCCTTACTTTTAGGGAAGCTAGTTTCACATGTATGCTCTTTGCCACAACTTCAATGAATGGAGTTAATACAGATTTTGGACATGTTTGCCTCTGTCTTAGGCTTAACTTGGCAGACATTTCTCCATAGATTCTGCTTCTGAATATAGTCCTATGAACTGCAGATCTTCTGAATGTTTTTCCAATAAGCCCTTGATATAAGGAAGACTGACTGTAGCAGATTTCTGGCTCTCCTTCTTGGACGTTCTGCTTGCAGAAACCTATGTTTGTAGGGTAGTTAATATTCTGAAGATGTACATTCAAAACCATGCAAAATTCATAAGTGGCAACTAAGACACAGACCAATTTGGAAATAACCAGCATTGAAACTGATGAAGGCTGGATGGCACAATGACCAAAATATTGTGATAACACTAATGATGAGGACAATGGCCCACATGTAAATAATGTATATAATCTGAGTTTAATTTATGAAAACCAAAATCAGAAGTTGTGACTCTGTTCACTTTGTAAGAACTCGATTTTTTAATGCAGAGAACACAAAAGATTAAATTACCTGTTCTTAACCAAAATTTCATCCTGACCACTGACTTAAATTCATTTCTAGAGCAAAATCATTTGCCATACATTGACATATATAATATAATATATAAAAAATTAGATGCTATCTCTGTCAACAGCTAATTGTACAACTTACATCACATGGAATTTCAGTTATTGTTCATTTCTACAGACTAAACATCTTCATAGGTGACCCAGGCTGTTCAGGAAAGGGCCTTTTTTTATCAAATCATTTCTAGACTAGTTGCCAACCAAGGCAGGCGAACCCAGTCTGCCCTGAGAAGAGATGCATTTATACTTTTCCCAAAGGTATTTGGATGAAAATGTAAGAAACTCAGCCAGAATTCAAACATATATAGAGGGTGCGATGGATAAATTGTCATCTAAATTTCACAAAAATATAAATAACACTGACATATCATTTTAAGAAATATATTTACCAAAATTACACAAAAGTATCTTGAAATACTAAAGAGTAAATTTTTTCAGTAAAATTGCCATTGGCTTCAACTTTGTCTGGAGGCTGTGGTTGAAGTTAATGGAAACTCCTGCAACTCTTCTGAACATTCTCCTTGTTTAAGTTGGTGAATGCTGCCATAATCCTTGCCTTCAGTTCATCCTTGGTGCTACAAGGAGTTCTGTTGGTCTTTGACTCAACTGCACCCCATACATAATATTCAAGGGGGTTGCAGTCTGGGGAGTTAGGTGGCCAGATGTAAATGGTGATATGGTCACAGAAATTGTCTGACAGCTATGACTGGGTTCTGCTTCTTGATGATGTTGACTGGATATTTGGTTTTCATCACTCTGGTACATCTTTTGGAGACATATCAAGCCAATGGTTGTTCTGTGTTCACCATCTTATTCTGGCAAAAAATCTTTCTCATCTGAGAAAAACAAGGCATGTTCAATTGGAGGGGATGCTTGAGTTTGTTTAAAAGCTTTGTAGGTTTTGTCCTTCATGGCTTGGGATACAAAAATTAGCCCTTTCTTATCTTGTATGAAAAATGCTGAATGTCTTCATGCACTATCTGCCTGATAAGAAACTTGGACAATCCTGTGTCTCTGGCTATATGATTGACTGATTGATGGATTGTTGTCAATCATGGCCTGAATCTCATTGACAAATTTGGGAGTTTTTCTTATTAGTATGATCAGATTGAGTTTTCCACACTACTGTACCTTCACAATCACCACGAGACTCATCCAACTCATTCCAAATCCTCTGCACTGTCCTCAGATTGACACCCAAACACTGAAATGTTTGTATTGGAGCTTCCGGCATGAATGTCAAGCAGTACAACATACCATTTCCAAATTTCTGGCAGAGTGAATTGCATCATGGTGCCCAAATGACCCTACTAAACTGTGTAGTCAACAATCAAAAACAAACAACACACATGCACAAAATTAAAAATATAAAATGGTGACAATTTACCCATCGCACTCTGTATATATAATAACCCTATCCTATCAGCAACTCTTGAATTTATTCCTGGCCTCTGACAATAATGTATTACTATTGAGAAGTCATCTGCAATACATTTATAAATCATTATAAGAGTTTTACTTGAGATTTCATATTAAAAGATAAAATGTCAAATTTAATCTAATCTTGATGGTGATAATGGAGTAATATTCAGTTTTGTGTACCTCCCTGAAAACTAAAGTCATGCTCTTAAATAGCCTTGTCAGATTGAGTCTTTCATATGGATGTTATGCATGCTGTCAAACCCATTCAGAAATATCTGAACTGTCAGCTGTATGCAACCACTTCCTAAGATCAATGGTGAAAAAACAGCTTTGAGTGAGTAAAGCCTGAGGGCCTTGGCAAAGATTATCATTCTTTGAACATTGTGGACTGGTGCTACAGATTTACAAACAAAGATCAGAAATGATATCACTTGAGGACTACCAACAGTGGCAACAACTAAAATGGATAGCAGATGTAACTCAAAAAGAAAATAATGATATAAGCAAGATGTTGCTATTCCACACCAATTCAATTAGATGGTTAGAAAGGAAACTCCTATCAATACTGGAAAGAGTGATAACAGTGAACTTGAGAAACCTGTTTTCCTAAAAAATAGTTTTAAGAGAAAGATTTTATAAATTTCAACCAAAAGCAGGACTGGCTGCTTGGTCAATTAATACCAAATATTTCCTTGTAGGCAAATGGCTAAGATTACCATTGCTACTAAGCTTGTTCTTACATGAATACTCAACTAATGGAATCTTGTGCCAAACTTTATGTATCAAATTTCATCTATAACTTTTAATGCTGACAAGAATATTTAGTGATCAGTGTTCTTTAGAAGATGAATAAAACAAGTCCTCATTCTTTGTTTATCCTGAGTTGATATAGGATAATGGTTTTTAAGTTTTTTGACACTATATTTGTCAAAGGTTAAAGTTTGTACTTAGTTTGCTGAGAATACCTTAGAAAAACATAAAAGCATTTATTGCATTTGATACATTATAAACTTTTGTTTTTACTACATTCTTCGATATTTTTGGCTTGACAGCAAAATTAACATTAAAAGAAATATTAGCAAGCTATCACTCTGTCCTCTCATTTTTTCTTCATATTAAAAGTGTCTGCCTGTGGCCCTCTTTCTGTTGTCTTAGATAACTGATCTTTAACCTCTACATTCCTTAAAGATACTATTGTGCATTTTAAGAATAATAGTCTTTCAAAAGACAACATTTAGCTCTCATATGACTTCTGTTTTCTTCTTGCCTTTGCAAATAATGGATTTATTCATTTTTTAGTAAATAACTGCAGACCTCTAAAGCATAATTTCTCTCTTCTAATACTTGAACCATAACAACTAGCACTTCTTGCTATGATTTAGATGTCATATTTGTTGTTTCAGCAAACTTCAACACAAAGTAAACTTAAGCTGTAAACACCAAAATCATTAAAAATAGCATGTGTACTGAGTGTAGCATATACATTTACCCATTATTCATTTTATCATAAAATAAAAAGTTTTAGGTTTTGTTTAGCTTACAGGTTAATTGTTATAATTATTAACAATATTTTAGATATATTTACAATTCAAAATGGTGACCCTTTGCTTTCACCATAGACATTAATCTCTTCTCAACTGAAGTGCAGTACTTTTTTCAAATCTGACACACCTGAGTATGAGATACATGAAACCTTGCCCTACAATATGAGCCATATTGCAAAATCTATAAGATTAATAGCAGGACTTGATTGAGGCCAAATTATGTCAAAAAATCCAAGGAAATATCTCTTGCACCAGTTATGTGTCATATTGGCTAAGGTCATTCAACCGACCATACATTTTGTATGTATGGTACTTTTTGTCAGAGAGAATAAATATGAGTATTTTTGTTTAACATTTTTTTGTTTACATACATAAGTATCTGTATATTAATAGTTACTTATGAAGTGTATCTTAGTTTGACACAAGGCTACAGGTATCTCGGAGATGGGCTTGTTAACCACTTATCTCTGTTATATATGTATTAATATGCACATATTAAATTAGATTGACAAGTGACGGGATAATGCTTTGAATTTGATTAAAAATATATTTTTCCTTATTAGATGTCTTTTTGACTCTTTCTTTCTCAGTGAGCAGATATGGATTTTTGAGAAAAAATATCCTAGTGAGGGAGTGTAAATGGGAAAATTGAGCTGAGCTGAACTATGAAGCTTTTGTAATCAAGTGGTAAAGCATGACAGATCAAATGGTGGTTTTTCCTACAAAGGGGGATGAAGGCTCGATCCCTGTTGGAGAGCACATTTTCTTTATTAAGATTTATCAAATACACAGGGCAACAGATGTAATATTCACTATCTAAAGTAAAAATAAAAATGTGACATCTATTTCATACAGGTATATGCTATAATAACGTCTGAGGTAATAAAAATGTTGTATTAAAAATAAATTATATATATATATATATATATATATATTCTGAAATGCCTTTAAAGGAATCGCTTTTTCATTCTTTAATGCATGCATGACCATGACATTATAACGTGAAAAAATTACATAATGGATAATTTTTTCATGTTCTATTGAACGCTCAGCACATTGTCAACTGTTTTGCATTTAAAAGCATAATGAAAAAATTACGGTAATGGATAACAATGCAGAATTTTGTATAAATACTTGTACTAATGAGCAACATAGTTTTGTATTACTTGCACCCCCGGAGATGATCTTGGAATGAGATTGAAAGTACTTGGGTAATGAAAATAAAAGAAAGTTAAACAGGTACAACACATTTCTCTCATCCTTTAACGTCAATACACTGAAAGTTATTTGTGAGTATAAATGTATTTTGTTAAAAATTAGCAGACATAATGTCTTTAATTTATTCAATCAGACATGCCTAAAAGAGAATTTGCTACCTAAATACACAAATATATATATATATATATATATATATATATATATATATATATATATATATATATGAAGAAATATAATTTTAAGGTGTGCTATATTTATGGGATAAAGTGCTCAATATCAGAGATAGTGCATATGTAAAAGTGGATATTGAAGTCAACACTCAGGAGCGACAGACTGTTTCATGCTAGACGGAATCGTCAAGCCACATATAACTGAAGAGGGAAGTAAAGAATGAATGTCATTTTCCAAAAAACATGTTCCCAAGGAATGCCTTTTCAGTTAACCAAAAATAGTTGATTTTGTTATATTTCACTGTTTATTCACATCATCCTCAAAACATTATAAATTGAAGTGAGTTTCATTTTTTGTTTGTTGAATATAGATATAAAATAAAATAATTCTATATTTTTTATTTTCTATGTATACATTAATATAAATAGATAGCATATGTTGCCTTGAATATCAATAAACATTTAATATATTAACAGTGTATTATAGCCTTTGAAATACTTTGTCGTTAATATTGGTCTTTTCCCCCTTTTATTTCTGTTGCTTTTCTTTTTTCCCCTCTTATTTCTGTTGCTTTTCATTGGAGCTCTCACATCATTGTCTTACTATTGTTAAGTAAACAGCATGTCTCAAAAGTAAAGAGGAAACTTCTACTAATTGAATAAGCAAAAAATTTCATTAAAAAAATACAACAGAAATAAAGTGTGGGAAAGACTAGTCAAAAATTAAAAATAATTAACAATACGTGTTATGCTGGATGGTTTGTCTCGAAGATCAAGATAAGATCAGACCTGAAGTTGAACATGTTACCTCTCCCATGCGATTGCCTGAGGGTTGAGAGCACAAAGTACATCCACACACACACAATTCAGAAATATATACAAGCCTTGTGGAGCTTGAATTTGTAACATTTTCTACTTAACATCTTAAGATAGTTTTCAGTTTCCTCCTATAGTTTCAGTGCCTTTGCATGCATTCTTTTTTCTTCTCTTACTTGGAACTTTCCATTTTCTATTCTCTGAGAGAGACACTCATACACAAAATGACATTCTGGAAATGCCCTGCTACAATGTATATGTTACAACTCTGTGAATAATTGATAAGTAATTTCACTTAGATATGCACATTATATCTACTTTATGTTCTTTAATAAAGTTTATTAAATAATAACAAGGCTTATTGCCATATCATGTTGAAACATTGGTTCTCATATGATCATTGAAGTTAAACAATTTTGAGCCTGTCATTACCTAGATGGGTGACCACTTGAGAATACGAGTAAGCTTGTATGTTTCAGAACTGAAAATTGGAGAGCTGAGTTCCAATTCCAGTTGAGTTTGTGTTATACCATAATACCTATTCTATTGTAATAGACTCTCCCACACATAAGTAGTAGTAGTAGTAGCGGTCGCCAGTTGGGCTCAGTGGTGTTGAGTGAGTCAGTCCATGTCGGACATTGAAGCATCAACCATCACAACTAGATTGCTGCATCATTAACTCTTATTGCAAGTTCCTAACGTTTTTGTATGTTGGACTCTTTTAGGACAGACTTAGTGAAATACAAGCCTCCACTGTGAAAACTACTCTACAACAGTTTGTTATATTCACTTATGTACAAATACTCTTGGGAAAGGTATGAATCCAACTCTGCCCCCCAAGCTATGGGTTAATTATTAGGAGTAGTATCAGTAAATCATTATCTTCAAAAAATTCTTACAATCTAAAAATAATTTCTGGCTTTAAATAACCTGAAAAAGGTTGATGAGCTGTACAAAAAAATCTATCAATCAATACACAATAACAAAGAAACAATGATTGTTCATTCATTTGAAAAATATAGTCTACAAGTTATTTTTATCCTTGCTCTGTCTACCATTAAGTTTTGGTTGATGCATTCTTTAGCTGCTGATATGACTCTGATCTTGTTCTTTTACTGTTCTCAATAACATTTTCTCAGTTTATTTCAGTCTTATTAATCCTTGCATCTCAGTGGCTTTATCACCTTGCTTGAGGTGAAATGATTAAAAAAAAAAAGAAGAAAAATTCATGTAGTAAAGATTATTTCCTCTCAAAATATTCATAAGATAATAACCCTACCACCAGATAAATTACACATCTGAAGAATAGGTTGGTGCAGTGTTTGGTGGATTGCCTGATTTGAAAATTAGCATTTGAAATCTTGGTGCCAGTGGGAAATGCATAACAATTTAATCTGGAAAACTGGCTCAAAAGTCCCCAGTTTCTTTCAAATGTTGCTGAAAGAAAAATTTTTATTTGTTTTGTGTCATATTGCCAGTAGATGCCTTCATGTTTCATCAAATCTAACTCTTCATTATAGAATGTTTAGTCTTCTCTGCCATCATTTTTTCCCTTTTATTTATATTGACTGGTACCAGTTGTCTAACCATTTCTCTTTTGACTTTGCCTAAAAGTGTTTGTCATTCCATAGATACAAACATTGCCTCCTCATTTCAGCCAAAAGTAACTTCACATGGATTGCACTCTGACTTTGCTGCTGATTACATTTTCTATATCAAATGTGAATGAGGGATTTGTCAAGAGGCACTGATATTTTTTTTATCATGTATTAGCAATATTGTATTGTATTTATATATATATATATATAAATACATACATATATATATATATATATATATATATATATATAGTTGAATTTGAACAGAAATTTTTACAATGTCTTCTAATTACTTCACACACATTTATGATGATCTCATACAGCTTCGCAGCATTAAAAAGAAAAATATCATAGCTCTTCTTTCTCTCAAAATGTCACTGGTTCTTTTTAAAATATCATGTTTCAAAAGTAGAAACCTAAAAAAAAAAACAACAAATTTTGTGGTAGTTATGCTACCCTTCTTACTGTCAATTGACATTTGACAATCTGAAAATATAATTTGTCCCCAAATCGTTATGTGATAAAGTTTAAACTGATTATTTTTAGATAATAAAATATGGCTCATAGCAAATGTTGGAAAAGACTTTTCAAAAGATTTTGTATTGCTTGCTACAAAGTTTAGTTTTCATGTTGGATTTTCACCAGAACTTGGATATCAACATATTTAAAGCAAAAGCATGGCCACTAGCACTGGTTTCATTTTTTTTTAAATTATAGCTTTTTGAAAATTTTACTTGTTTCATTTTAGATTTCCAATCTATTTTTATCAGTACCATATGTATGTTTACACTTGCATCTGTACTATGTGTATCTATCTACTCATGTCTATACATACATGTATATATTTATTTATCGTTTCGTATCATGCCTTTCTGTTTGTATACAACTAAAGTATTCCCAGTGTCTTTTATATAGAAAAAAGTCTTATTCTGTCATGACTGATATTAGATAAAGCAGTCATTTTGTTATTAGAGATAGTGATATATTCTTGTTTTTGATATTTCCCTCTCCTCACTGACTATTATTGTAACATCTCAGTACCATGATTATGTTGGTATAGTGGTTAAGTTATTTTAATTTTTCTCAATACAATTATATATTTCTATTCTTAGACCTGTGTGTATGTTCACTTATGTACATATATGATTGACTGTGATGGACAAGTATAATTTTATAAATTTTTTTAATTCAGTTTTTCTAATTTTGCTTACAGTTCTCCTTTTATGGAGGCTAAGAGACTTGTACTCTCTTTGTAAAGGAGAAATGAAAGATTGCTGTTTTTATATATATATATATATATATATATATATATACACACACACACACACAGAATAAAAACTAAAGCTTAAAATAAGCTAAAAGATTAAAATATAAAAAACAAGGGTTGAACACCAATGTCTAAAATATAAAAGCTTATATATATATATATATATATATATATATATATATATATATATTCATATATAAAAAAAAACAAAAAACGAATATAGAGGTTAATGATTTGTTTTTTGTATGAATGATTCATGAATTTATAAATTATAATTGCACCTTTAATTGAAATTATATATATATATATATGTGTGTGTGAGTGTGCATGTATATACAAATATTTTTATATGAAAATATATAGATACTATGTATGTATATCTGACATGTACATATTTCACACTTACTTGAGCTTATATCAGAGGCTGATTTTAGTAGTATTGAAATAGACATTGAACCTTCACACTAATAACACAATTTTGGGGCTTTATTATAGATAACAGTCACAGCTTTCTGGTAGTATGTCATTTGATATAAAAATGCGTATGAAGCAGAGTTGAATCATTGAATTCCTCAATGTGAAAAAGATTGCACACATTATTCATCAACAGTTGTCGTTACATTTAGGGGGACCATGTATTAGATATTAGCGTAGTTAAGCAGTAGATACTATATTTTAATGGTGGTAATAATGACTTTGAATGCAATAGGTAGACTTTTGTTAAACACTGACAAAAAATACATTTTTGAAGAGTGATCACCTTTCAGATATTTAAACTTAAACTACAGGGTTTGGGAGAAATAAGAAAAAGACAAAATTTACTAAGAGCTACAAATAACAGGAAATTGTAAAGGGACATGTTTGCCCACATCCTGAAAGGACATGGAACATAGAAGAAGAATATTGGGGTAAATAATGTTCTTTGAGTTTAACAATGACAGTCTGTTCCAAGCCTAAATGCAATATTCAGGCCATGTTTGTTGTGTTTTGCTTTAACTATTTATATATGATGGTCAATGATGTATTATGGATAGAAGGACTATATTATTATTCTAATGGTTATTGTGTGGGTGGTAATGCTTGTTTTAAATTATTCTAGAGGCTATCGAGTAGAAATAATTGTGTATCCAATTGCTGTTATTTGTTACTATTTTATAGTGCTGTTTGTTAAATATTTTTATTCATTATTTATTATTGACTACTTTATGAATTCTTGTTGATGATTATTATTATTTGTGTTTATGTGTGTATTTGTTCGTTAATATGTTCACTTATTTATTAATTTAGATTTTTTGTTTATAATTTATTTATTTTATCATTTATTTATATTTTATTTTTATTGTATTTGTTTTTAGTTTTTGCTTTTTAATTAAAATAGTAAAAATTTGTCTTTGTGTCTGCATTTTGAGATGAGTTCTGATTGTTCATTTAGTAATTTGTGTTGGTTTGGGAAGGTAATTATATCTATTTTCTCTTCCAAACAGAGTTTACAGCTTATACTCTATTCCTGATATTGAGCAGTTTAACCCATAAATATACATTAAAACTATATTTTATCATATATATATATATTTTTTTCTTTTTTTAATTTTTTAAATGTTTTGGAGTATATTTTCTGACTGATTTCATTTAGTTTTTTTTTCTTTGTTTTTATCACTCTTGTTATTAAATATCTGATATTGTAAATATCACTTTAGCCTGATGAAGTCCTAAAGAATGAAACACATCACATGAAATATTTTTTTCCATTGTATCATTGCCCAGGGATGTAACAGTAAGAGATAGATCAAGTATCGACCATCATAAAAACTGGAAAATAAAATTGACAAAGATTATTGTTTAAGGTTGACGGACACGCATGTCTTAATTAGTCTTTTTTTTGTTTTTTTACGAATTGGTCAAACCCAAACTCAAACAAAAACATTGTTTTCAATTGTTATGAATCTACCGATTGAATAGAATTTTATTATAAACAATTGTCTCGTAAATGGAATTTTTAAAGAATTCTGAATGTAAAAATAAAGAAAAAAGTGTGCAAGACAATAAGAAACACTACCTGCCAAAAAAAAGGGAAGTTTTGTTGAAATCGGTTGAAAAATGTAGGAAATCTGATCCCATATATAAATGAACACACACACACAAATAACCAACCTGGGTTTTATAATAAGTATAACACGATAACTCAATATTAATAAGTATAACTCGATATGAGTTGTCCCCCTTTCATTAATGCCTCTTAATCATGTTTTCAAATTGATTTTGTGCAAAAACAATTTTGTTTTTCCAATTTTTGGCACTGTCAGAACCACCGCAAGGTAATTTTCTGTAGTCCTGTGAAGTTTTGTTGAAATCGGTTGAAAAATGTAGGAAATCCAATCCAATATATAAATGTACAGACACACACACACACACAACCTGGGTTTTATAATAAGTAAGATTTTCCTGAAATATATAATATTAGCAGCAAATTATTATTTTTTTGCATTTTTGATTGATGACCTTGTAAATATTTCTTACTTTGTTGTTTAGTTAATTTTTCTTGTTTTCTTATAAGAAGCTTGTATTTTCCTTGGTGTGTTATGCTGTTTGAAATAAAATTCTGGAGAAAGTAAAGACTTACTACAACTCAAAACATCATTATTACTTTCTGAAGATGACCGAAGTGGTTGAGTGTACATGGAGAAACACTGCCAGGAAATGTCTGTAGTCTTGAACCATCAAATAATTGTTAAAAAAAAAAGGAAAAAATCTTAAATATTTCTATGGTCTTCAATCAAAAAAAAAATATGCCTGTATGTACACATTTATACAGAATGTGTGGGTGAGATTGTTGTGTTCTTGTGTATAGAATATGTGTATGTACATAAATAGTATAGATATATTTATAATTTGATTAGGAGATTTTTATTTTAATATAATTATATAAACATAAATTAATAATTTTGTAGGCTTTTTTTTTTTTTTTTGCTATGTAGGTATAGTTCTCTGTCTATAGAAAGTGTGTATATGCACATATACACAAACATATATATATATATATATATATATAGATAGTGTGTGTATCCATCTGATATCTGATTTATTCCTACAGGCACACAGAGAAGCCTATCCCATAGATAAGTTTATTATTCTGGAATTAATCTAAGCAACTCATTCTAATGGAAAACATATGAGTCTAATAGACCTGAAAATCTGAACGCATTGAATAATTCAGGCTGATGAATTTCAAGAGCGTCAAGAGAAATGTTTTCTGACATTATTGTGCATTTTTACTTTCTCAGTGTCAGAATGATTTGTCCGTAAATATGTAAATACTGTAAAGACGTTATCTAAAAAATATGTATTATTATTATCATTATAAAATTCCTTCCTGTCTGCTAGTTTGCTCATGTATTAAAAAAGGATAAAAATATTGATGATATGTTATTACTGCATGACTAGTTATTAACTGTGTATTGTCACAATTATGATATCTTTTTTTTTAATCCTCTTTGTTCTTCATTATAACATTTGGTTGAGTTTTCTTGTGATAAATCTCATAATAATAGAATTGAAAGGAATAGATACACAAATTCAGGTAAAGGATCTGGTTAATAAAATTATTGCCTGAAAATGCAATTTTTCTTGAAAAATCTAAAATCTGAGATTAAAACTTCATAAAAACCTTCTTTAAAAAAAGAGGCTTTATTATTAATAATTTTAATATGTATCCTCATCTTGATTGTTTTTATCTAAGAGGATACAAATCCAAAAGAATTATTGCATTAGAATAAGCAACCAATGTAGATTTAATTGAATTTGATATGATTAATAATATTTTATAAAACATTTTGGCAATTAAACTTCATCTAGTTGATTCTCCATTTCCAGTTGATGCTTTATTTTTCTGTCAAGTCTATTTTGGTTCTCTTTTCTTGTCCACAGTGCATTGTCAATTGTTGCTTAAAGACTGTATACATTTTGTAGATTATGTTCTAATTTTTTTTCTGAATTAAAAATGTTTCTTATTACAACTCTGAAAAGCATTTTCATATTTTAATATTCTGAACAGGTAAGTGGGGGATTTTTTTTTTTAATATATAACATAGTCTGATAACTACTTTTTATATAGTAAAAGATCCAGGATTTGTTTCAGTAATAATCAAACAACTATTAACTCTACAGTATTATTTTCTCTTTAATTTTTCCCCAAATGTAATCAGTCTTTTTAAATATCCCTTTCATTTTATCTTTTAGCCACTTGACCAATGTGTCACTTACATAATCACAAAATTTAAGTCTAATCACTCTAAAAATTCAATGACTGATTATAGAATTTTTCATTTCTCATACACATTTCTTACTTAATAATTGTAGATTTTTAACCTAAGAATTAAATTTTAACTATCCTCATTAATGTAATGAATATGCATACACCTGGGTTCCCCCTCACAGTAATATGATTGGCTGGTGTCAGTCATAAATACAGACTGATGTGGAGGTACATGGATGACACCTATTGTCTATGCCTATTGTCTACGCCATTGCCTACGCCTACGACAAGGACCAGTCCATTACGGCTACCTGCTAGATTGTCCTACTCGGTTACAGTAGCCAAAACCACTTAGCTACTTCGAACAATATATATCCCTTTCTGAGACATATCACTGATGGTTGGAGAATCGACCAACAGAGATCTTGTGAATAAAAAATTTAAGGAAATGTAAAAATTTATTTAACAATTTATTCTCAGTTTCAGAAAAAATGTTAGAAACATGAAGAATTTCAAGTTGATTGGAGAAAGGAGCAGTGAAAACTTTGTGTTAAAAAAACAAATTATGAAGATGAGAATAGTCTAAAATAAGTTACTTAGTGAAGATTATTCAAAAAGTTACACTGAAACAGTCAAAACATTTAAGAAAAACAAACATCCAAATTTTTAATTGAGCTGATAAATGGCTTCTTCTAATCAAAGAGACTGAATCAAAACCTATTATATCTGATTATGGAAAGGCCAACCAATTCTAAAATACCTCAATTGTCATGACCCAGCAAGCTAGGCTAATTAGAGTAAGGTCTTTAGGCCAAAGGTGCTTTTTTTTTTTGTTTCCTTCCCAGCTAATGCCAATACAAGGCAGAAATTATATCTTCATAATTAGAAAATAATGTATAAATATCCTTTTTATTTTATTTTTTAGCATAATGAGCAATGTATCACTTATATAATCACAAAATTTAAATCTAATCAATCAAAACATTTAATGAATGCAAATTAATAGCAGGAACTATATCAGATATTAAAATAAATTATTTAAATCATCATATTTTTAATACATTGAAGTTCATTATATTCTGTATTTCAGTGGCATAATATATTTAGATTTGAGAATTTTTATGACCAAACATTTGTCAGTACAACATTGCTTAAAACTAATTTACTTTTTTGATAACTAAGTCCTCACTGTATATCTGTTTTGATATTGATAATCTGTTGACAATGCAAACTATAGTATAGTAGTTAGTATGTATATCTTACAAAATACTGACAGTTAATTTCCTCACTTAATGGTGTATAAATATGACTTTTCAATAAAACTGATGCAGTTCCATATATGACATGCTTGATAGATTGGTATCAGTATTTCTATTTATTGGTTCTCAGTACAATCATGTACTAAAGAAATTTGTAACAGCTATATGATATTGGGTAAGAACAAAAGGGCGTAATATTTGTATATAGATTTATTCAGTCACATATATGCTATTTTGTTCTGCTACCCTTTGCCATGTTTGAGGTAGCTTCATGATTCCATCATCCCAGATAATGAGAGGCTTACAACATTTTGTCTAGGGAAAAGTGATTATAGGGTGAATAATAATTCATCACCCAGAAGGCTATATGGATGCCTTTGAACTGTGAAACTAGTCTTAACTCTTCAATCACCTCCACTGATTTCTTGATTTCTGCCTACCTTCCCCTCCTTATAAAGGACTCTAATGTCTACATGCATGGCCTGGGAGTTTATGTCTGTGAACATCTTCCGTTGGCTAGGAAACTCTCTCTTGAATCTCTAGATCATTGTTACATGTTATCTGTCCCTCTCTACTTAACTCAGTCAGCTATCTCTTCTTTCTCTACCATTCCCCTTCCTATCAAGACTGTTCCCTGCTAGATATTATTTCCAATAATGTAGACATGGCCATCTCCCTACACCCGTTTGCTAATATATTTGTGTCTGATAACTTTAATGCCCACTATACCAGGCGGCTTAATCACTCTGTCACTGACCTCACTGGCATCCAAACCCTTAACTTTTCAATCTCTCATGCAAGTGGTTGACTTCCCCCACACGTTTCCCCAGCAATCTTAACAGACACACTTCTCTTCTCAAGCTCTTTTTCTACCTCTATTTCTGAATCTTGTTGTACTACACAGCTTTGCCCTCTTGGCAACTCCAATCATGTGGTTGTGTCTGTAATGTCTGACGTGTTCCAATTCCCCATCAGCCAAGAACCTCCTACCAACAGAATTAGAATATCTTTCTGTTATCAATGCTTTCATTCTAGCAAGGAAATAAGAAGTTAAACTGTGTTCGTCTCTTTGGTTTTCACCTGCATGCATAGCTGCTATAGCCCACAGGAATCACTTCTTCCAGCTGTACCAGAGAGATGCATTTCATTGCAACAGACATCTCTTAGTCTCTGCTCGTAATGAGTGCAAATGTGTCTTCAAAGAAGTGAAGTTACTGTTAGCTGATAGCATGAAACAACATATAGCATCTCACAAATTTGGTTCTAGAGATTATTGGCAGCTCTGTAAGAGCTGTAATCGTCAATCCATCCTCTATTCAATCAATTCAAAATCCTGATCTACAGCAGATAAGGTGGAATGCTTTGCTTGGGAATTCTCTTCCAACTCAACACTCAACTCCTTTGGTATAACCACACATGATTTCCCCAATAGAACAGAGATTCTACTGAGTGATATATGCATGACCCTGTCACTGGTCTCAGACATCATTTCTAAATTAAGCTCCCATAAGACAAGTGGAGGTGACGGAATCCCAGCCATTGCTCTAAAAAATGGGCCCCTATTGCCTCCATGCTTCCTGCTTTCCAGCTTGTTGGAAGTTCTCTGTAGTTTTTAAGAACTCTGGAGAACCTTCTAACCCCTCTAACTATCACCCTGTTAGTCTCTTACTGCTTTTTAGCAAAGCATTTGAGGCTTTAATCAATGCTCAAGTGGTTAAGCATCTCACAACCTACTCTCTGACAAACAATATGGCTTATATTTTGCCAGATTTAATGCTGATGTGCTACTGGACATCACTGAATATGCATATCAAGCTCTTGATAATAACAATGAAGCTGTGGCTCTAGACATCGCAAAGGCATTTGGCACACTGGTCTTCGATGTAAGGTCCAGGGCTATGGTATTACTGGATGACTGCTTGATTTAATACAATCCTTCCTATCAAAGTGTGAAATGAAGATCATTTTGAATGGGCTCGCTTCCAGATACTTTCACACAATCACAGATGCCCTCCAGGGTTCTATCCTGGGTCTTATCCTGTTTCTGATCATCATTAATGATCTTCCTGATCTCATCAATTCCCAAGTAGGCATTTATGCTGATAACACTACCATTTACTCCTGTCTCAATAGCAAATACGCTAGAGCTGATAAATTTAACCTGGCCGCTGTTCTTGAAAAGAACCTCCAATCTGTGGTTAACTGGGATAGAAAATGGCTTGTAAATCTTAATGCTTCTAAAACTAAACTGTTCTCATGAAACCACCATCGAGAATCTTTCCTACCTGCCATCAGCATGGCTGATGCTAGACTCATGGAAAATAACACACTGCATCTTCTTGGCCTCACATTTTCAACTAACTTGAAATGGAACAACTATATTGAAGCAATAACTGCATTTACTGCAAGGAAATTTGGGTAACTGTGTCATGCCAGAAGGTTTTTCTCATCAGTGTCCATCTTGCACATATACAAATCTTCCATGCCTTGAATACTGTTGCCATATCTGGTCTGGTGCTCCTGTTACTCATCTCAGGGTTCTTGACAAAATCCAAAGAAGGATCTGCAATGTAATAGATCCTGAATTGGCATCTCACCTTCAGTCTCTTTCTCACCAACGTGACTTGGCTTCCTTCTGTCTTTTTTACAAATATTTTCATAGCGACTGCTCTGACAAGCTTTTTTACCTTGTTTTCCAGACTACATGAGTTTAAGTGTGCTACTAGATGGGCATCTAGGTCCCACCTTTTACTGTTGAATTAGTTAAATGTAATTGCCACTTCTACTCCAACAGTTTCTTTTCTCACACTTCCCACTTGTGGAACTCCTTTCTGTTTCATTGCTTCCTTGATAACTACAATCTTCAAAAATTTAAATGCAATCTTAACTTCTATCTTCTTGAAACCCATTCAACTTTCATTATTTCCTCAATTCCCCATATACCCAGTCTTTTCACCCATATTCACTTTCTGTTACCCACTTTGTACCAGTGGAATTCCTGACTTGCTTGGGGTGAAATGATTTAAAAAAAAAATAGTATCAGGACTGAAAATCACATATAGCAGCAGTACTCCATTTTTGGTCTGTTCTGGCTTTTGTTAGGTTAGAGCATATCAGACAGAGTCTGCTACTTACTGGAGTGGTACAGGGAAGCAACCATTATCCCAACATCTTTAGATTGATCAAATATATGAGTTCCACTTGATATCTGGAGTGCATTTAAGTTTCAATTGGCTTTCAAAGCAAGAAACCTCTTTAAGTAGTTTTAAAGATCATTATTTAACATACAGAGTACTATCCTCACTGGTTATTCCACAGTTATGGCCTTGTTCCTCCCTAATTTAAGCTTACAAATTAACTCGCTACTTGTCATAGAGGGATGGTTAATAAGCTAGTTTTGGCTAATGTAGTGAGTTTCATTGTCACATGTTGATCCAAAGTTGTGGCTTTTTGCCAAACTAAATTTAAGAAATATCTGAAATGTGAGTTCAAATCTTCATCCATGTTAACCTTTTCAGTATTTATTCTTTCCTGTTTAGTTTACAGTTTTGGTAAAAAAAACTTCTTTAGTTATAGAATCATTGTTATTTTTTAAAACAGAAAATGATTACCTGTATTATCAAAAACATGTAGATAAGGTAGATATACTTGCAATTCTAGTCTTCTACATAGCAAACATTAAAAAGTCATAAACTGACAGTTTACAGGTTTAAAAAATGGTAAGATTTATTATCTGCCACATTTCGAAGCATGTTGGCACTAAAAATAAACTTCTAACTTATTACCCTGACAAAGGCCCCAAATTTTCTGATAAGCCTATCCTCCTCATGTAACCTAAATGTCTTCACTAACTGCATTCTTGCTTGATTCTCAACAGGAAGACATTGTGAAGTGACATGCTATTTTCCATTTGTGGTTTCTCTTTCTCTCTTAGCCAATGTACTTTTAGATATATCTGTACTATCTTTATTTTCATATTTTTAATTTAAATATGATTGACAGTTCATGTTTTAATTTTTTTTTTCACTTTTTGATGAGAGCACCTGACATCATTTTTTAAATGTCAGAATGATTGACAAACAATTTTTGTAAAGAAGGAATGATAGACACATGATTTTTTTTTAAATTTGAGAATGACTAACAATTGATTTTTGTGAGATTGATTGGCATATGACCTTTTTAAAATTGACAATTTATTTTTTACATGTTAATGATTTGAAAAGATTTTTGTTAAAAAAGAATGGCAAAAGAACAAGTTGAATAGTGTTCTTGTTGCATGTGGTACTATTCAACATTCCCTCTGCAAATACCAAAAGTGAGTGAGAGTTGTAACTTATGGTACCCCATAGCATGACGCCAAAGGTTGAGCTTGTATAATGTAAGCAAACATATTTTGAAAGATGTCACTCCCAAGTTTATATTGCACATGCAAACAGATATTACTTATATAAAGAAGAACTTGTTCTCATCACTGAGCACTATTCTGTTACACAGGTAACCCTCTTGAAATACATTTAGAGATGTGTGCAATGGTGTTGTTGGATAAGTCTGGTTAGAGGCATAGGTGCCCCATAGTGCTGCTTTAACTAAAGTAATCCTATTTGTCAATAACTGTTCTGTGGCTACATTTGCTCTGATTTGCGCTTTGGACTCCATGTAGTCTACCACTTTTGTCATTACAATGTTTCAATCTTGATGAAAATTCATACTATATGGTTGTGTAGCACACATTTCATAAGTATAGGACTTCTCATTTGACCACTGCTACAGACTTCAAAACACCACGAGTGCATCATGTCAAACATGCACTTATCTGAATGATTATACAGTTTTTTGGACTACAACAACCCTTTTTAATTGAACAAAAGTAATGTGTGCATTTCTGTAGCCTGACACTAGAGTGAACTGGAATTTTTAATTCTATTGAAACTTATTGCAGTATGCACCATGATTTAAAGCTTAGACACAGATAGTTCACTGGTATGATTGTTACTATATCAATAATTGTTGAAGATTTGGAAATTTTATCAAAATATTTACTATTAGCATACCCAGATCAAAATTGGCATCATCCTTCCGGGTGTTGTAATTTTAATTTCCATCAAAGTATGGGAACAGATTTGTATATTTGCATATATATAGATAATGTGTGAAAGATATTTTAATACCTTTTGTTAAATCACATTAAATTAATTGTATCTGTGACAGTTTTTCATTAGTGTTAATTATCATGAAAAGATATTCCCAAAAGATTTTTATGCTGTCTCTTGTTAATATGGATGACAAATTACCTGTCTCCCAATATATTTATTCCTTGTTGGTAAACAATAAATTTATGTTTTCAATAACAAATAGTATGTTATCAAAAATCTTTAACATACACATTGATAATTATTATATTGTTTTATGTGTATATGAATATGTATAAAATGGTGTGAATTGCCCATCTCTATATTGTGGATTCTTCTAAAGAGTAGAAATTATTCTTATGACAAAGAAATTGTAATTATTTACTAGGATGTTATTTGTTTAGATTAGTATTCAGGAAGTAATAAAAATGAAAATGCAAAGCTACATAAAGTTTTTTGTATTTTATAAAAACAATATGATAACAAATTTATTTAAATATTGTTGACATTTTTTGATGTCATGAGCAAACTAGTGCAAGAAATAACATTCCAAACTGCTTTTGATATTTAAAATAACAGGTTTCAGTGTGATCATTATGAAGCAATAACTTGTATTTAATTTTTGTTGTTGTCCTTAGATTTTCACATGCTTTTAAATATTAGACCATTTTGCTATCAGTTAAAAATCATCTGCTACCTCTTTACTGTAATTACAGATAATGTTAGGAAATGTTTTCAAGAGATCCAAAATATTTAGTTTCAAAGAAAAATGAAAATTATCGTTATCTAACTGCTTCCAAAGTTAGTTCTTTCATCCATTACTTGTTATCAGTTTTTGTGTTATTTAAGAACTCATCCTGCTGGAGAACATTTGATGTTAATGAAGTCAAATTCTTCATTTCACTCTTTTGATTTTTGTTACTTTGATGTTAAAATTATGAAACTGTAAAATATGGTAAAATTTTTGTCTTTGACTTGTGAAGATTTCGTTTTTATTATCATATCACTTGATATTGAAGATGCTTTCTTTTTTCTGAAAATAAACCTTGAAAATTTACTCTGCATTTTAAAAGTCTATACCTAATTATACAGAAAGTGCTTTGATATTAAGCTATAACTTGTAGTCTATTATATGATCCCAAAATAAGATGTATCAACCACTACTATTTGTAGGGCATGCTATATTAGTAATTTTCTTGTAAGTGGCCATTGATGACAGTGATAATTATTTGGGCCTTTTTCTTTTATCTCCCCAAAACAAAATCTCCTTAGTTACAATAAAAAGAATTATTAGAAAACCACTAAAAAAATCACATGCACTTACTCAACCTTTCTTTCTCCAATATTCATAGTATCCGTTCCAATTTCTACAATGAAACTAATTTAAATTCTTCTATTGCTACCAATGAATTCTTTGATCCAGGCTATCTTTCCCTTTGCTGAAAATATTCTAAAATATATATTCATGGTCTTGGTGTTTACATCCATGAAAATCTGCCAATGGCAAGGTAATTGTCCCTCGAGTCTCTAGATGATTTTTTCATATGCTTTCGACTTTTGTTATTGCACATTGTTAGCTATCTCTTTTTCCCTTATCGTTTTCCTTCTTCTCAAAACTTCGATATATTAGATAAAATTTCTGGCAGTTTATAAATTGCTCTCTCTCTCTATATTCATCCGCAAACATTTTTGTACTTGGTGATTTTAATGCTCATCATGACAAGTGGTATAAGCATTCTAATTTTACTGATGTTGCCAGTATTCAGATGTTCAGTTTTTCCATTGCTCAGTCTCTCATGCAAATAGTTGTTTTCCTACTCATTTCCCTAATAAATCTGATCAATATGCTTCCTTACATGATTTGTTCCATACCTCCTCGGCTAGCTCTTGTAGAGTATCACAACTCTGTCCTCTTGCCAATTTGGATCAAACTTGTATCTATTGACATTTTTTCAGTTGTCTGTTACACAGGAACCTGCTATTTACAACATGTCTCTTTGTTACCAGCATACTGATTGGGATGTGCTTTGTGACTGACTTCATGACATCCATTGGATTGATATTCTTGATTAAGAAATGTGCCACAGAAGTTTCTTCTTGGGTTAAAGCTGTCATTGACACTTTTGTACTTACTCAGAAATAGATGAATACTCAGATGAAACCTCAATCATCTTCTCCGTGGTTCAGACCAGCCAGTTTAGTTGCTATAACCTATAGGAATTACTTTTTTTGGCTATACCAGTGTGATAGTTTTTTCTTTTTTTTTTCTTTTTACAGTAAGGTTCACACTTTACAAGACTCAGGTACATTTGTGTGTGTAGGAGTGGAAGATAACTGTTAACCCTAGCCTTGAACAGATTAATGTTGAGAGTCAGTTCCACAAGGCAGTGGTTTGCAGGATGAAGCTGCTCAAGTGGAACTTACTTCTCACTGATGGAATACAGAGGGAGTGTGGGTGGTTTGCTACAATGTAAGTGGCATGCCGTGTTCTTGCCCTGAAGGTTTGACTTGGCAGGACAAGGGAATGTAGTTTGTCTGAGCACTTTCCATGGAAGTAGCGGTTAGAGGCTTGCTACAGCTGACCTGTGCGAGAGAGGTTGAAGGGTGGACAATAATTCATCACCCACAAATGCTCAGAGATGCTTTTGAACCCTATCAAGGCTGGAGAGTGAGCTCTGGGTAGTTCCTGCTCAAATTTGACAGCAGTACTCTATTTTTGGTCTGATCTGGCTCTTGTAAAGGTAGAGGATAGCAAGAGGAGTCAGGTACTTACTTGAGTGGTACAGAGAGCCAATAATTTTACCTGCATCCTTAGCAATAGATCATATATATGAGTTCCACTTGAGGTTGGGTGTGAGTTTTAGGCCCAACAGTCTTTCAAGGCATGATGCTTCCCTGTGAGGACCTCCGTTCAGCCTGATTGGTGGTAATTCAGAGTCAGATCATTGATGATGGAATATAACTAGCTTGGTCTTCAAGGCATTGAATGTAACCACCCAGTTTTTACTCCATTGTGTAAGATCAGAAGAGAGATCAGTCACCAATCTCTGACCAGTGAGTGCTTTAGAGGTGTGTGCATATATAGTTATATTATTGGCATAGCTGTTTAGAAATGATTTGAGTATATTCTTAGGCAGATCATTTATGTAGATCAAAAAGAGGGTTGGTCTGAGGAGAGACCACTAGGACTTTGAAAGACTGGTCATTAATAACTAACTTCAGAGACCTATCTGTTAGGAAGAATTTTATGATTGAGAAGACCCTTCCAGTAATTCCATAACTGGAGAGCTTGTATAGTAAGCCTTTGTGCTACACTTTGTCATGTTCTGATTACAACAGATAACTATTTGTGTTATTGCATAATAATTGTAAATGTGTCCTCAAAGGGGTTATGTCTTTGTTTGCTGATAGAATGAGGTACTGTATAGCCACATATAACTTTGATTCTTGTGAATACTTAAATAAGAGTAACTTTCATATTCTTCCTCTTGTCACTCAATTTGAGATGTTAACATCTCCTACTATTAAAGCAGATTGTTTTGCCCATAAATTCACCTCAATCTCTACACTTGACTCATCAGGGGTATCTTTCCCTGATTTTTCCCTTAGGACTGAGTCCTTATTGAGTGATATGCATATAACTATTTCCATGGTTTCAACTATCATCTCTACACTGGATCCCCACAAAGTGTGTAGACTTGATGGTATCCCTACAATAGTCCTAAAGAAACAGGCTCCTGAACTGGCTCCTGTTATCTCTAAATTCTACAATAAATGGCTGGCTACTTCTTGCTTTCTGGCTTGTCTTTAAGAACTCGGGTGAACCTTCTTTCCACTTGCCTGAAGAGACCTTGCAGTTGAAACTCTGGTTACAAAGTAGGCTGGCATTTTAGCCATTTATATGTGGTATGATGGATAATTGTCACTATTTTATATTTTTAATTTTTCACATGGGCATTTTTTGTTTTGGATTTTGTTGACTGCAAATTATAGCAGAGTAAGTTGAACACCATCTATGAGAAATTTGGAAATGGTATGCTATACTGTTTGGCATTTGCTAAGCAGTACAGCATACCATACTTGGCATTGTGCCTCTATTCATCTTCCCATTGGGTCTCAGAATCAACACAAAGATTTACATCAAGTGCCTTAAGAAGATCTGCTGCTCTGGGTGAAGAGGGTGGTTGCTGGAAGAACCTATGACTGGCAACAAGACACTGTACCATGCCACGCAAACAGGAGAACCCAGTCATGGCTTTCAGACAATTTCTGCAACTACATCACCCCCTTACATCTGGCCACCTAACTCCTCAGACTAAAACCCCGTTGATTATTATGTGTGGAGTACAGTTGAGCGAGAGACCCACAAAACCCTTGTAACACCAAGAATGAACTGAAGGCAAGGATTCTGGTAGCATTCACCAAATTAAACAAGGAGACAATCCAGAAGAGTTGCAGGAGATTCCAAAGTTGTCTGGAGGCTGTTATTGAAGCCAGTAGCGATTTTATTGAATAAATTTACTCTGTAGTATTTCAAGATATTTTTGTGTAATATTGGTAAATATACCTATTAAAAAAGAGATGTCAGTTTTATTTACATTTTTGCATAATTTAGATAACAATTTATCCATCACAGGCAATATATATAACAAATACAGATCAGAATATGACAAAATGATAAGATAAAGAACAAATTAGAAACTTTTATCATTCTGACATGTTTCCCTTTTATTAAAGCTTCATCAGAGAATGGTTAATCAGGTTTTATCTGCATATGACTTGTTAAACAAACTTTAGTATAATCTGTGGTGTTCTGAATTAAAGGTGAGACAATGTGTCCTTTTGAAATTTCAAGAAATTAACGGATTACAAGCCTAACTTAAAACCGTAAATATTGTAAATGTATAATAAATCTAGTTTATGTAGAATTCAAATGATAATGTATACTTGTAAGTGTGTTATGTATATCTAATAGACATTGTTGGTTTTTTGTTGATTTGGGAATGTTTTTATGTACACACCATTTGTTTTCAATAAACATATATTAGATTCTTTATGAATGGATTCAATAAAGGCTGGTGATGTAATATAATGTTTTTGACATGTTTATAGTTCATAAAGTATTTATTAGTAACCTCTCAAATTACTTCCGATGTGTAAAATTATGTTCATTTTTAATTAGGGTGGCACTTGTAAAATCAAAATTATGGCCAATTTTATTCCTTTTTGTTCAAATGGTTGTCCAAACATAAATCTGAATTGGTGTTGGATTTATTTTTCTTCCTAATTATATTTCCAATTGTCTTGGACATTTTGGTAAAGATCCTATAAGGGAAAACTAATTTATTTACAAATTATGTTGAAAGAATGTTAGAGGGTAGGAATTTCGTTTTGTTGATGTTAGAAGTGCAACAGTGGAAAGGACGCATTGTCTCTCCTTGAATTCAGAACGCCATAGTTTATATTAAGATTTGTTTAACAAGTCATATGCACATGAAACCTGATAAACAAATGAAAATCAAGCAACACAAAAATAAAAATATCAGAATTTCTTTCTTCTTTTGCTCCATCTCATTCTCTGATGAAGCTTTAATAAAAGTGGAACATGTTAGATTGATAGATTTTTTCTTTATTATATATATATATATGATATCATTATGATCTCTCTCTCTCTCTCTCTCTCTCTCTCTCTCTATATATATATATATATATATATATATATATATATATATAAAGATTATTTATACCAAACAAAACCAGTAAATTATTGGTGGATAACACATTTAAGACAATCAGATTTTGTAAATAAAGCACTCACTACTAAGAAATTTATGCAACACATTTTAAAATGATGAGGATATCTGTTAATAAATTCACTAAATTTATCTTATGTCTGACATGTGGATCTACATCTGCAAAACTTAGATGGAAGATAAGTCAGTGAACTTTTTATCTAAATGTTCATTATATATATATATATATATATATATATATATATATATATATATATATATATATATATATATATATGAGGGATGCTGTAAAGTTATTGGCCCAATCCATTTTCCAAAATCTGAACAAATGACCAAATAGCAGAATCGTTTTACAAAATAATTTTGTCAATTTCAACTAATGTGGTGACACTAATGATTTGGTTAATTGTAGCTATACAATTTCTCACATATCCTTAGGAGATAAATAGATAGATTCTTTTTTCTTTTAAGTCAGTTTAATTACCAGAGTTTTCAGGATTCCTGTCTCCAGCCCACCTTTGAATTGGCAAACATAAAATTTTGTTAGTGATTTTAGATAATCATAGAAGTAGAGTCCTTTGAAAAATTGACCACCCATCCAGCTTTTGGGTAGTCTCCTTTTTCAGAACACAATTGGGTACTTAGGGGTGGTGAGACCTCAGCCAGTATCCACATAAGTAGAGAGAAGCAGGAAATCAGCAATGAAGGAGCATAGGAGAAGTCAGTCAGGAGTAGTTAGTTAGGAAGGGACCTGTGAACAGTAAGGAGTCAGCAGTCGCTGAGATGGGGCAGTGAATTAAGGTCCTTTCTCTGTGGCCAGGAGTTAGTAAGATAACAGTCCACCTTCTTGAAGCTGAAGGAAGGCATTACCAATTTAGTGAGAAATTGTATTGTTTGCTATTTTCTAATCAATGTCTTGAAAAGCATTTGTTGTTATTTTTTGTTGAGTTCGATCACGGCCAAGAAGACTAACCTGTGAACATAGTTAGCTGGGCGTATATATGCATACAACCGACCTTGGATGTCATCGTAGTTGTGTAGTGACGGAAGTGCAGAACCCATTGTCACATAATGAATGCTGAATGTTTCCTGGATAGGAATGATTAATTTCAGCATTAACATCCTAATGTTGTGCTCAGTAAGGTAATTTTATGAACCATTTCTACTGTAGTGAGATCAATTTGAATCTGATACTTTTGGCCTTATGCCAGGCTAAAGCTTAGTAAATATCTCTAAATAGACTGTGAATAAAGAATGATATTGTGTGGTACCAGAAATTAAGAGCTGAAGAATAATTTATTGACTTAATGTGTGATGCTGATAGTGTTGAAATTTATTTCTTTTCTTGGGCTAAATCATCTAATGCAACCATCAAATCTTGCGGGTATTGTTTGTGTTAAGGTAGAATCAAAGACAGCATTATTTCATTGCCAATAAATTTCTGCTTCCCTTATATCTTTGCCACTCTGTTTTTCATGATCAGATTTTATTGTTTCCTTCCTCTTCTCTTTGTAATTGTTCTGTGCTTGGAATTGTTCTAAGATTCTTGCAACTCTTTTAAGCTTCAGATCATCTTTTTGCCCAACTGTTTCTTGGAATCCTCACATTTGCTGTTTAATATCCTGCTGTATTGATTCTGACTTGTCCGGTCGATCTCTTGTGATCACCACCTGTTTCTTTATACTACTTTGTGCTTATTGCTTTCTTGGTAAACAATTACCTAGGTGTGATGTTTACATGGTTCCCAGTATGGAATGTGGACTCCACAATACATTTATTGCAAGATTATTCCGTGTAAACATATTGAAACTTTAGAATCCCCTTAAACACCAAAGCCATTCCATTTTAACTGGAGAAATTTGTATTTTGTGCCTACTTTTGTTTTTATTTCAAATCACTTATTGTAAAGAAAAAGCATTTCTTATTTATTTATATATGGTGGTGCTCAAAAGTTCTGTCTGACACTTCCCCAAATCTGATCAAATATCCCAAACCAGCGGTTGCCAACCTTTTGAACTTCATGGACCACTAAATATATAATTTTGAATTTAGTGAACCACTAATATGAATTTAGAAAAAAAAAAAGGTAAATATAGCGTAATTATTTAAACAAAACAAATTGAAAATTTGAAGTTTATTCAAGTATTACATATTTTTAGTGTGATATTTGTTCCTATTTGTTTTAAATCAGTTTGTCGATTTTTGGCACCAATGATGTCACTGCAAGACAGAGAGCTGTGTTTATTTCAAGACTGTTACTGGGTTTTAATTGCTGTGACAGATGAAAATGTCTTTTCACACAAATATGTTATTTAGAAGTGAATGAAAATTTTCATTGCTTTTTCATAAAGTGATGGGCATTCATTTTTTGTAGAGAGCCAAAAAAGAGGTCTCAATAAGGATGACTGGAATTTAGCTTTGAGACTGTCATCACAAGATAGATCAATAAGGCTTTCTTTTTCACTCATGCTTAAATTGCTATCTTCAATGTTTGTTACAAATGGATCTATTATCCATATATTTCCATGCCTAGTATCTTCTTCATTTGGGTAATAAAAACTAAAAAATTCTATCAGTGACTGTAAGTGCTGTTGAACAATGGATACCGCATGTCAGTTGACATTTTCTCTCCCATACTTATAAATATTTGTAGATCTCATTCAGCCAATCGCATTTGCCATGGTCCCACCACTTAAACTTTAACCTCAACTCCAAATATCCCACCACCATGCCTACTTGATGTCACAGCTTGTGAGATCAGTTTCTATCACTAGCCTCACAGCTTTATTCCATCCATCTGATCCATCAAGGATAGTACAGCATTCATTGATGAAAACTATATTTGGAAAATTGGCCTTCATATTTTCTGTTGTTTATTTCATTGAATTTTCCTTATAAATGCCTCTTAAAGGAAGCCTCATAATCTGTCTCATATGTTTTGCCACTTCATTTAGCACCTAATATCCTGTGCTTTTCTTCACTTCCTTGCTGTGCTTGGTGGTACCTGCTAATCATTTTTGCAATTTCTAGCATTGTTTTACTTTTTGCAAGTTCTGAATTTATTAAATATTTCCTTTTATTCAATAAATCAGCCTTATAATCTATTTTAAAGCTTCAAACTTACAACATGGCTAATAATTTGAGAATTCAAAATTCAGACCATTTCATAAAAATGGCTGCTGTTTGTTTATATCAGCACAGAATGAACTGGCTCTCCATCTAACTGCATAGATATGTTACATTCATTCTTCAAATAAACCTTTAGCTTCCAATAATAAAACTTTAGATTTTTATACTATTTATTTCATGCATCATTACAATATCATAAGGCTAATATTAATGTGATATGCAGTGTGTGTGTGTGTGTGTGTATATATATATATATATATATATATAAGTGAATATAAACTAAATAACAAGATATTAGCAACTGTATATGTGTGCAATAGTATACATATGCAGGTAAGCAAATATGTATTTAATTTATGGTGCAAACAAAACAGTGCTCAATATAATTTAACAGATCTATGAAGTATATATTAATAAATATGCATATGTCTACATTTGTAGTGCAACTTAAAGTTTTGTGGTTTCCCAATTTGTCATATATGCCTGACGAATTGGGAAACCACAAAACTTTAAGTTGCACTACAAACATAGGTATATATATATATATATATATATATATATATATATATATATATATATATATATATATATATACAAACACACACACACCAAAGATTGACCCAAGCCTTATGAGTGAAATTGGGTAGACAGAACCCTTGGGTGCCGTCGATAGCTGTACTAGAACAAAGTCACAAGTCATTGTGACCGAGGCCTTGAGCATGCTAGGCTTGTTCAAATTGTTGATCACACTTGATAACATGCTCTTTCCCAGAAACAGTAACTAAAGTCTACTCAGTATAAACCACAGGTGGGCTCTGTGGGTGTTGAATAAACACAAATGCACCTGAGCAAGCATCTGCAATAGGTATTGGCTAGCCGCCCTAGTAGACAGGTATCCTCGAATACGAGTGGCCAGCTATATATATATATATATATATATATATATATATATATATATATATATATGGGCATGTGTCAGAGTGGTTAGAATGTTCACATTCTGACCATGGGTCCTAGGTTCAAATCTCACCATGGAGGTGATCCCAATGTGCAGGAACTTTGGAAAGTGCCTGAAAACAATACCATGGATTGACTCAAGCCTTGTGAATGAAATTGGGTTGACAAAACTGTTTGGAAGTCATCAGTAGTTCTGCTAGCTCAAAGTTATAAGTCATTGTGACTGAGGGTTTGAGAGTACTGGCCTTCTTCAAAAACTGTTGATCATGCCAGATTATGTATTCTCTTTCAGAAACAGTAACTAAGGACTGCTCAGAATAGTTGCAGTATAAACCAGGTGGGCTCTGTGGGTGTTGAGTAAACATAAATGTGCTTGAGTGAGCTTCTGTACAGTAGGAACTAGCTGGCTGCCTTAGCAGACAGGTATACTTGGAAAACAAGTAGCTGGCCATCAAATATATATATATATATATATATATATATATATATATATATTTGCATGAGTTGATATTTGTAGTGTGATATGTATATTTTAGTATAGTTTTGAGATGAGATTTCATTGTATTAATCATTATACAATTCAATTTGTAATTGAATTTACTACTGAATTAAATTTATTGATAAAAAGAACATTAGAAAAATAAATATTTGTTGTTTAAAATAAATGTTTTTTTCCTCATTAGGCTGTAGATTTATTGATGTACCTACATTTTTTCTTTTATGTTTTTTTTTGCTAAATATGACCTCAAAAACATGAAAACCAATTAAATATATATATCTTATTACATATTGATATGGCTTGTCTACTAAGCTTTTACTTATGACACAAATTACTCTATTGATATGGTGTACTTAAAATATATTAAATTGCTATAGAAAAAAAACAAAGGGTTTATTTTTTTATCTTGTCTTTGCTTCCATCAAAATATCTTAAACTTGATATTGATGAATGCAAGTGGATTTTAGTGTATTCATTTGACATATGTCATTTAATGACAAAGACAGAATTCTTTCAGGGCATTGAATTATGGACATAAGAATGTCAAAATAAAAATATTTTTTATGATTCCAAAATTATTTTCATCTTAACCTAGTCTAGCATAAGGCCAAATGAGCAGAAAGATTATGTTGCATTAATCTTCCAAGTAACAACTTGTCTGCCGTGATAATCAGTATTTGAAATGTTTTTGTTTTTTTGTCTCAAACATCGACCACTTGTGCAGAAGGGAAATAAGCAACTTTGTAGGAAATAATAAAGCAAGAGTTAGAAATTTTTTGAGTAAATGTAAGTCAAACAGGTCCACTTAAAGGAAAATTGGGTGAGAAAAATTTTGTTATGTCAATCTTTTAAATAGGGAGAGCCTACTGGCCTTAAAAATCAGAATTCTTAATTTCAAACTGGGCTTGAACACTGGTACTAGTGGCAAATATACAACACAGTAAGTAAGCTTAAAGAGTTCATCTAGAGTTGTGGTAACCATGATAATGATGATGATAATAATATTGGTAATCATAATAATAATATATATTTTTATATGATAAAAAGAAACTTTAAGCTTCACCCGAGCTGAACTATTTACTCTCATCAAGGAACAGAAAACACTACTATTCAACTTGAAAACGGGACCAACACAACCTTCCAAAGCCACGATACAAGAAATTCAAGCTGACATAAACAACATGCTGACTTCCCTAAAATCAACTACTTTAACAACTCCCACTGCTCAAACAAACAGCAATTACAGCTTAATGATGCGCCAACAAACTATATGCGACATATTGAAGCTAGAAAGAACTTTTCACCCTGGACACAACGCGAACCAATTCATCACAGCTCTAAACAAAGCATACACAATCCACGTTACGCCAGAAATTGGCACCTATCCCAGCCTGGAATGTGAATTCGTCAAGTCTGCTAAAGATTTACTGAACCAAAGTATCTTTCAGCAGATGGTTGACTCAAAAAATGACATATCCACCTTCAAACAACTGAAGGAATACTTATTAGCAGCCCACAGAAGCCAGATGACTAACTTCCAACACCTCAGTGAAGCCTGGGATGACGGTGAAAAATTAACAGACCACACTTGAAAACACCCTTAGAGAGGCAGCCGTCCACATAAAAAACAAATACAAAAAAAGACAAACAGACTTAACAGTCGATGGACTATGTCCATCATCGGAGCTATGCTAACTTAAAAGGTGAAAATCATGGTGTAAAATCACTTTTGGACACTGTGTATTTCACACAGAAACCACAACAGTCAAAAACCAAAGAAACCCTCCGACCCAGCAGGCAACCAAACCCACAGCAGATGGGCTGCACCAAGGACACAACTGCCGAATCAGTGTAAGAACTATCTCAGTGGTCGCCCCTGCCTCCAAGGACACAACTGCCTATATAGGCACAGGCCCATATCGCCGCAATGAATGATAATATACAAGCCATAAATGATGTGGAACAGGATTTTCACTTCGGGCAGGACAAGATGTGATGCCTTGTTCGCCGTGCCCCTACGTCAGCCATCAAGGACACGCTCACCATTCACCGTTCGTCCAGTCCACCTTCAACTTAAGGGACATCACCTTCTCTGGTGTCGCAACGCTAGACTCTGGATGCTCCACCTGCATCTTACCAATATCTCAGTTACCCAGAGAAGCCAAGAAACACATGACCCGCTTCGACGTCGTAGTAAAAGGAATCAATGGCAGCACCACCGCCCTTGGCGAACTGACTTGCGACATCACCATCGGCAGTCGAGACTCACCCACATTCAAAATGGTTAACATGCTGGTAACTACCCAAACCACACCAATCCTGATCAGCCAAAATATCCTATGTCACAACATGCTCGATTCCTATCTAATCGACAACCAAAATGCGACTATAGAGGCTATTGCTACCAAACCACCCAAACCAAGATGAACTAGAGGCCACTGCAAACTTACTCATTCGCTACGCTGACATTATCGGCACCGAAAGCAGCAACAAAGGCACATTCATCCGGCCCATCTGCATACCAACCAACAGCCAGTCTCGCAACCAGAAGCAACACCCGATCACCCAGGCTTTGGAAGCAGATGCTGATACCGAAATTAAGCGCATGGCTGATGAAGGTATCATTGAAAACTGCAGTGACCCCAAAGGCTTCAATAACCCTGTATTTGCTGTACGCAAGAAAAATGGATCGATTCGCATCATCGCTAACTTTAAAAGAACTTTCAACAAGGTCTTAGTTGATCTTGACCCTTACCCAATGCCAAGGATCGACCACTTGTTCAACAAAATCGGCAAAGGCAATAAATATTTCACTTCCCTCGATCTACGCAGCGGCTACTGGCAAATTGAGATTGACAAGCGAGACCGATACAAAACAGCATTTACATGGAAGGACCAATGCTATCAATACACACGCCTGGCCTTTGGCCTTACATCTGCCAGACAATTCTTCTCCCATTGCATAGCAGAAGCCCTGACAACATTTCTTCCTATATCGATGGCAACCTGGTCCACGCTAGGACATTTAGGGAGTACATACTCTCCCTCAAACAATTTTTTACTGCCCTCTGAAAATTCGGACTCGAGCTGAATCCAGATAAATATTCCTTCCTCACATCAGAGGCAAAATTCCTCGGATGCATAGTAAACAGTGAAGGATTCAAGGCTGAACCAGAATACATTTGTGCCATCAGGGAAATGAAACCTCCAACATCAAAAAAGGAATTACAAAGTCTTATCGGCTGTTTAGAGTGGATCAGACAATTACTAGAGACACGGCTTCACGAACAAATCAGGTCAGATATGTTTTCAAAACTTATGGGTGCCATACACGAACTCAACAAGGTTAATAAACCATTTATCTGGACACAAAATGCTGAGGACCGTCTCTCTTCGCCACCCGTCATCTCGTTTCCGGATTTCTCCAAACTTTTCACACTCACCACCGCCGCCAGTGATGTTGCATGTGGAGCAATCTTAATGCAAGAAGCCAACAATGGAAAGAAAGATATCATAGTGGTCGCTTCCCATACTTTCAACTCCATGAAACAGAACTGGTCTACGATGGAACGAGAGGCATATGCAGTAAAGTGGGCAATATTGAAATTTGATTATTTCCTTCGCAACCGCCCCTTCGTCATCTTCACTGACCACAGATCGCTGACATATCTGGGCCAGTGAGAGTTCAATAATGCCAAAATACGACGATGGCAAAGATCATCAGCACCCTCCATTCACCCACCCCAAGCGAACCTCATATCGATCCTGACGACCACCGAGCTACGCTTTTCAAAAAACATTTGCACCAATTTTTCTAGAACCAGGCACCTCCATTTTGATGATAAGGGACAGAAAACACTCTCCGAGATTGGTTGTACCGTACAAACTATGATCCAGATACCTCTACCAGGCACACGAGGGCAACAACCACTCAGGTGTTACCCGTATGCGAGAACTCCTTTCCAGCTACTGGTGGGAATTCAAAAACCACGACATCAAGGCCTATGTTGATTCTTGCAACACGTGGGCTAAGTGCAAGGGCAACTACAGTAGACATATCCACTGGCTCATTGGCCACTGCAAACGAGAAAAGAGACCACTCGATCTCGTCTTTATAGACTTTGTCACAATGCCCAACTCAAAGGGAAAATGCTACATCCTAACCATCTTGGATAGCTTCAGCCGACACTTTACAGCCATACCATGCGTGAGAGACTGTGTTATCGCCGCCAAACGCGAATTGTACCAGTTCTTCCTTCGACACAGAGAGATTCCACGCATAATATCCTCTGATCGAGGCACACACTTCACTGGAGAAGTCTATTGACAATTCTGTAACCTGGAGAATAAGGAATGCAAATTAATGCCCTGCTAAAGCAGGTTCACCACCACATCACCCTGGCCAACGATGGAGCTGACCACAAACTTGAGACTAACTTAAATCGCCTCACATGCAAGGACCCAATACAAGTAGGCGACAAGGTTTTACTTCATTGGCCACACTCAACTGTTGCCCAATCCTCTCATCTTCCCTGGATAGGAAATTACACCATTATAAAAATGAACAATATGATGTGTCAGGTGCAAAACGATAATGGTGATATAATCTGGATTCACTGTGCACATATACGATGACTGGCTCCACGTCCAACAGATCTAATACAATCCCTCTGCCTCCACCATGTAACAGTCACCAGGATCATTCTCCTCCACATTCCTCCGGGACACATAATTCAGCAAATAACTCCATACCAAAACAAATGCCAATAAGAAGAACATGAGGACAACTTCCCACATGCTTCAGAGACTTTATCATGAATTTATCACCCAAATATACACGAATAATGCTCACTGTAAGTCAGACCGAGACTTGGGGGAGCCTTGTTATGAAATAAAATAAGACATATCTTGGCTGATTTGCAGGCAAATAAACTAACATACTCAAGAGCGAGAGCCGAATATGAACGGGACAATCACAAAATCAAAAATGACCATTATCGTCATCTATACATAGGCCCGGCGCACGAGTTCCAGTCGAAAAATAAAATAATATTTTAAAGTGTTTCTATTTTTCGACCAATAAAAATGCTTCCTTCCTAATTATACTTGCGTCGTTTTTCGAGCCTGTTAAGCCATAAAAAACGCCATAAAAGGGGTCATACGGGGAAGTACTAGCAGTCAACAGGAGGCCAGGGAAGAGATCTGTCATGGGCAGTCAGCAGCAGTAGCGCCACGCCAACCGGCGAGAACTACTATGAGAGATCAACCCAGGTCAGCAGCTGGCTTATGAACTATACCACAAGGTAGCTGTCCCAAAACCACACGTTCCTACTGAAATAAATCACATATATCTATTTCTGCTTTTGTCGTATTTCTTTCTTGCAACCATATGCTTGTCTATAACAATCTTAAATAGAAAAGTGAAATGGTTGTCCATAGAAATAAGCTGAATAATAGTATAGATGATTGTAAGTTATAAAAGATCAATCAACCAGTCTAAAGAAAGTTTTCTTGTTGAAAAGCAGGCAGTTGTTAAATATTTATGAATATAAAAATGGACAACAAAGCATTCCCAAAATATAAAACCTAGTAAAAAAAATGAAAATCTTAATTTTTAAAACAATTATGATCTTGTTGTTGTGTATAAAGGCTGTCCTTTTGCTCTCTTCTTCAGTTGACATTCCTGATACTTTATGCAAACAAAAAATTTTTGATCAATCATACTCCAAAGTCTGATTATTGACTGCATAAAGGAGGGCATTTATCAAGGAATCAATGGTTTTTTTCCTCAACAAAGAAAAATCGTTGATCCATAATGGTTTTTCAAGCTTTTTACATTTAGTTCAAACAAATGTGATATTTAAAAAAAAAATGATCTAATGGACAAATATTATTAAAATAAAATTGTCAACAACAACTACCATGTTCCATCTGAATTTCTGGGATGAGGTGTTATCATTATTCATATTATTTACATTCAAACTAATATCCTCATCTTTGTTGTTATTATCACAAAGTTTGAGCCATTTTGCTTTCCAGCCTTCTCTAGGAATATCTGATCTTGTTCTTACTTTTTTTACTACAGCAGCAGTAAGAAATGAGCAGTAGCAGGTAGGAAAGAGAAACATTAGGATTCTTCTTCTTTATGTGCCATGTCCCCTCAGGATGTAAATGATCATGGCTCTCCACAATTTCCTATCCTTTGTAGCTCTTAATTTTGTCTTGTAGATATGCTAGGTAGTACAGTTTTAGGCTTAGTGAAAACAGGGCAAGTAAGAACTAGATTAGAGGTCCCTAGACATAGGCAGAAGAACAAAAAAAATCTACCTCTGTAGAATAAAATGTTCAGTTTGATATTCTCTGAAGGTTACCAGATGGACAGATACCTAAATTCAGTGACTGAAACTGTGATAATAACAAAAAAGATGTGACATTAGTTCAAATGTAAATAACAGCATTCATACTATTCTTATCAATCTTATTTGTACTCTTATTACATTAAGTTCCTTGTACCAGATTTTGTATCATGTTAGAAAAATCTTAGAAGTATCTTTGAAGTTTACTTATATTTTTACTGCTTTTGACCAGTTACATACAACTGGTCAAGTATAGTACTTTGATTTATGAAAATGGGTTCTATATGAAATTACAAAAATTAATATTTTGGTGTGTTTAAACACTTGTCTTTTTCTTTTTGTTACACCAAGAAAAAGTTGTTTTTGGACAATATATTTACTGGAGCTGAAAAACAGATTTATTATTAGAATTGAAAATTGGTTAGATGCAGCAAATCCTTCAACATTTCAGCCTTTTTAGAGGTAGGGAATGTTATTTTGTGTCTGATAGTATTCAAAGGGAATTTTTTATTAGGAATTGCTGGAACCTGGACAAAATGATACTGATCAATGACAACATAAACAACTGGTTCATTTGAATGATACAGAAAAGACATTTTTTATAAGCATAGAAGCTACTTCACAAGAACACTTGTCCTTTGGTTACAAATGTGATACAATAAAAAAATCATAGGGCTGTGATAGCAAGTTCTTTTACATGCAGTATAACTATTAAAATTTAAATTATTTCTTTTTTGATAGATTACACAATTTAGCTGAAAGGTAGAAATCCAGAAAAACTAATTTAATGACTGAATAACATAAATTTATGAGTAAAATGAGTAAACAATTTGGTAAAAATCTAGCCAATTAAACAAATGATCAGACCTTTTTATCAAACTAGTACTGCACTTAAATTCATAGAATCTAGGTATTATAGAGCAAAGTACATCAAGACCAAATAATTATTGCTAACAAGGAAAATAAAATTGGCAAAATAAATTTAGCTTTCAACTCCAGCTGCTAATTTTCACTTTGTACTAATACTTTTGGTAAAGATCATGAATCTACTACTTCTCCCTGCACTTTATACTAGATCCAGAATTTTCTTTGTCAGTAGTATGCCATAAGACAGAAGATATTAAATGAATAACCACTCTCCCATGAAAAAATGGAATTAACAAGCCTGTTTTCAAATGCTAACTAAAGCTTTTCTTGTTTGCTTTGCACTTATGAAAGGCAACAATCCACATCTTTTATTCTGCTCTGTAGTGATATGTCCTGGTAAGTATCTTAACTCTGTTATGCTAGAAAGGTTGACAGAGAAAAGTTCAGTCAGGACATAAATTCTTGTTATTCATATCATTTTGGTCTGTCTTCTCTGGGCTTTATTTTCTTTTCAGTTGTTCTGATTCTTTGATCTGTTATATTTGGTATCCTTTTCAAGAGAATTTCAGAAGTAGTAACCCTTAATTCTTCCTCATAATGTTTCTCTGTTGAATCAGGGTATATTTATACTTAAACTAAGCATTAAACTAAAGACTTCTACAAAACCAGATGAATTTTACCATTACTTTTACCTACTAGGTCATATATTATATGATAAAACTAAAGCCTTAAATTAAGACAAAAAGAGAAAAACAAATTTACTACCATTATAACTATAATTTGACATAGAATATTTAGGAAGAGGATTAATAATATTCAGCTGATTATACTTATATATCTATTTTATTTTTGTATTTTAACATTTTCATTTGTAATCATATATTTCATTCTGGGGTTATCAAAAGACTAATGTTCAGTTGTTACTCTAGTACCAGTGACTCTATCATAACGACATTAGACATGAATGGGCTGCATCACATCTTTTATTTTGATTTATGTCTTCAACTGTCCTTCTTTTAGTTATAATTTAAAATCTGTAAAACATACCTTTTATGAATGTCTCAAATTTTATTTCTTTATTATAACATTTGGGAATTTATCTATGTGGGTTTGCTAAAATGTTTTTGTTATGATCAGAAAGTCCATAAAATTTGGTCAGATTTTGTGAATTGGGTGGGTTGGTTGGTCTGAGAACTTTTCAGTAGCCCTCATAACTATCATCAAAGAACACTATTACAGAACATTTTACATAAACATAGGCACACATAAAATGGTGGGAATAATTTTTAAAACCTGCCATAAATAAATTTTATGAATTTTAAATAATGGTTAAAGACAATAACCTACTTTGTTATATATGCCTTAAAATAGATAGGGGATTTAATTTCAAAATCAATTTTTAGTTAAGTGCTTTCAGTGCAGTTATATGTAAATTTTGAAAATTCATATGTTCTAAGGGTAGAAATAACTATAAGGCATTAATTTTTAAAACATGAAAGGGACAGTAATTAATAATTACAAGGTTTTCCTTTTCATTGTAAAACATAAATACATCTATTATATAGTGAGGACACAAGAGTTTCTAAGGTTTCAAGCAGAATTTCATCTTAGAAATGCTTTCTGCAACATATGCCATTCCTCTTTTCAAATTACAGTCTATACTCTTAGACACATCATAAAAAGGATGCCTCACAAGTTCTCAGTGAGATTGCAATCTGGAGAGTTTGTCAATCTATCAATGAATCAATGATGAACCTGCATTCAACTTATTCCTAGGTGATTTAAGCATTGTAGATAATTGTGTTGTTTTGTTGGAATATAAAATTCTTTCATAACAGTGGTTAACAAATAGTGCAAGACTCTTGAGTAACACTTCTGTGTAAGATAGTGTTTAGTTCGACACCCATCATTATCAGTTTTGTAAATTTACAAGTTATATTTATGGAAAGTTTTATAATTATTTCCCCCTCTTTATATATCTATCTTCATAGATATATAGGTATGTACCTGTCACAAAACCACAATGAGCTTTTCAATGAATACAGAACTCGATATACTTATGAATGGTCTCCAACATTAGCTTGCTAACCGCTGTTCTGCAGTCTGTAGACATAATGATCCATCCTTATATCTGTTTACAGACACACTCATTACTTATTGGAATTACTCTCTCTATCTCTCTCTCTCTCTCTCTCTATATATATATATATATATATATATATATCAACATAAAATAAGCAATTATCAACAATGTTTTTCCCAAACCATATACCATCTCAACCAAATAATATTCAGTCAGTCAGATATGTGCTATATGTTATACATGCTTAGGCGATCATGGATCTTTCAATACATGACTGACAAGGTAGTTTTTTTTTCCTGCAGTAGGTTGCCATTTCTTTATGCGGTAGACTGGTTGCCATCCAAGATTATAGAACCTGGTCTGTACTGCTATTTACCCATAGCTAGTGGGAATAGAAGAGGATTCATACCTTTCCCAGGGGTATTAGCACATAAGTGAATGTAATGGATTCAAGTGGATTTCAAAACTCGGCTGTCTGATTCCTCAATCTGAGCTGCTAATTTCCCCGTATGTAAAAACAATATTGATTATGAATTCTTGTGCCCTCCAACTGTGTCATAAAAATGACATTAAATTCTTATGTTATGCAGTCAGTAGAATCTTGTGAAATCATTCTCTATATGGGTCCACTATGTAAATTGATGAGATTTCAACACCAGTCTAGTACTGTGCTTGAATTAAAAAATTCTAGGTACTAGAGCAAAAAGCTCATCCAAGAAATTACCTTGAAGATATTTATAGAACAGGCACAGGAGTGCAAATCTATCTACTCCTATTAAAATATATATATATATATATATATATATATATATATATATATATGCTTAACATATTATTTTTTCAGTAGAGCACATAGCAAAGAACAGTATGGGTTTTGTTAAAGAAAGATTAAACAAAAGGATGTATACAAGATTTAAACAAAAGGATGTATACCTATGTTTTATAGATTATAAAAAAGTATGTCACAAAGAACTGTTTGAACTGCTAGGTAAGCTTCATTTATTTGGGAAGGATATTAGAATAATTCAGAACTTATGCAGGGAACAAACCATTTGCATACAAATAGAAAATGAATTCAGTAAATAGACAAAAATAGAAAGAGACGTAAGAATAAAATGTCTTCACACCAAACCTATTCAATTTTTACAGTGAGGTGATACTGAGAGAATTAGAAGTCTTATTCTGATTCATTATTAGTGGCCACAGTCTTACCAATATTAGATATTCAGATTACACAGTTTTGATAGCAGACATAGAAAAGAAACTACAGGAATTTCTACAGAACGTAATAAGGGAAAAACAAGAAAAAAGGACTAAATATTAGTTGTAATAAGAAGGAATGTACATCTTTCCATAAAAGGAATAGCCCAAAATGTTAACTATGAATTGGGGATACCAAAATCAAGCAAATTCAAAAATTTAAGTATCTAGAAAATGTTTTAACAGAAAATAGAAAGTGCAACACTGAAATCCAAAGGTGCATTGAAATAGTGAAAGATGTCTTCCAAATGCTAAACAAAGTATTAAGAAATGGAAAAAATTTCATTAGAAACAAAAAGAATACTGAACTGTTATGTAATATTGGTCCTTGTGGGGAGCTGTGATTGTCCATGCCCAAAGAAGAAGAATGTAGATTTTTTTTTGTCAAGTTAATTTTTCTTTTTAATTTTTAATTTTTCTTGTCAAGTTAATTTTTTCCTAAATTCACACACACAATCATTATTTACACTCATTATTTTTGGTTTAGTTAATCTTGATTTATTTATTCTTGCTCTTACAAACCATTTCCTGTTTATATTAAAGGAAGAAATTTTAATAAAAAACATTTTATTTATATTTTCTGCTTCTCCTTGCATACTCTTTTAACACATTTTCTGTGTTGAGATTTTCCTCCATCTATGTATCACACTTTTAGCAGAAAAACTACAAAATTTATTACATTGGACAATGTGATTCCTGCTTTTTTTAAGCACTTTTAAAAAGTATTTTTCTTTTTATTAAAGAAAACAATGTAAATTTATGCTATTTCCCATGTGATTAGAAGCATTCACAAGTGAGCATTGAATGATTGAAATAAAATAATTTCACTAGATTTAGTGTCCACACCCATAGCTCAGTTGTTAGAATGCTGGTTTTATAAAAAACAATTTTTAACTTCTTTCTTACAGAGTCTACAATAATAGAATTCATTTTTAGAATTTTTTATCTCTATTGCAACTCTTATAAAAGTGCTGGACTATAAATGTGTTACTTTAAAAGTATTTAAATGAACAATGTAATTGTGCATATAGCTATCACCAACTTTTAAAAATAATTTTGATTTTTACTGTTTTATTTTTTATATGACAATTGTTGTTTCCAATCTTCTTGGAATGACTACTAAGTACATCCCCCTCTCCAAATTTATAAACAAATCCTTCAGATACATGCTGGGATTTCATAAACATATTCTTGGTCTCGTCTGCAATATTTTTGTTCTTTCTTGTCTTGAAGTCAGAATGCTGCAATCAAATAATGTACTATACAATGACAAACCTATGAGGGATATTTTTCTCTTTTGCTCTAATAACTTTTATAATGAAACTTTTGATTTTAAAATTACTGAAATTTTTATTTATTAAGTTTTTCACAGTCATTCTGACCTGTTCCTTCTTAGATCTTGTTTGGATGAAATTTATATATAAAGTGTGTTGTTTGTTAATTAGCTACATTCCATTCTGGTATATTGTGAACTAGTTACACAGAATTTTCTAGGTTATTTTATTTTCTTTTATTTGATTTGCTGTAAATTCTGATTTTTTGTATGTTGTATGACATCATTTTCTACACTTGCTTGACTAATATAATTTTTGTTTAAAAAATGTTTCTGCAATTTTTGTATATTCCTGGAGAAATCTTTGTTACAAAATGGTTAATATGTTACACTTTTGTAAAATTAGGTTAGCATTTTTATGAAATAACATTTTGTATCTAAAACAAATAAAGGCTACGTCTTTGATCAATGATTTTCTTTAATTAGTAAATTATAATGGAACATTGTTTTTAATTGACTTCACCCCAAGCAATGCAGTAAAGGGGTTATTGGGTGTAGAAGAATTAGGAACAGAAACATTATTAATGAGTGGCAAGAGAAAAGAGTAATCAGGAGGATGATCGATAGCTATTGACATTGCATTTAAATTTTTGCAGATTAAAGTTGGCTAGAATGCATGGAGCTGGAAGAGAGTTCCACAAGCAAGAAGTTCAAGAAAAAAAACTGTTAGTATAGAATTTATGACTACATCTAGCCAGCTCAAATGTAAATTGATGAGATTTTGACACCAGTCTAGTACTATGCTTAAATTAAAAAAAGTCTAGGTACTATATCAAAAAGTTCATCCAAGCAATTACCTTGAAAGTATTTATAGAACAGGCACAGGGAGGCAACCTTATGGCAGTGGGAAAGTGACAAATGATAATATTATTGATTCTTCTTTGGATTTTATCAAATGAAGAAATAATTTTTTTGGGAAACTTTTCATCATGATTTATATAGATAAATAGGAATGCTATACTTAATCTTTTGATAGACATGTAAAAATATATTACGATTATTATTAAATTAAAATCTTGATTGTTTCTACAACATTGAGCTGCTTCTCATTAAAATATGTAGATCAGTGGTTCTCAGAATGTCATCACTTACATTTTCCAAGATTGTCTGACTCAAATGGTGCATTCCATATATGCATATATTATTGAAAATTGTCATTAGTACATATAAATGGGTTATTTTTATAAAGGAGTTTTATGAATTTAATAACAATAGAAAATCTTGATGGATTTTTAAATTTGAATACATATACAGTAATTTGTTTTAATTCATAATTATTAAATAAATAAACAGATAAATAATAGTCTGGATTTGTTACTAATTAGTTGACTAATTTAGCATTTCATAGTTGTCCCAAATACATTAGTGCACTAATTATTTTACATAAAAAATTTTCAGAACATAAATTCTGTGTGATATATATTTCATATTTGGCATATTTATGATGGTCATGACAATGAAAAGTGTGAGATTATGATGAATGCATTTTAAAATCATATTTTTCCAATTATAAAAATAAATCAGTTATTCATAGTTATGTTGTTGAGGCTTTTAGAATATGTTGTAATGTTGGTCTTCACATCTTTGAGATACAAGACTATGTAATAGTTAAAACATAGAAAATAAAATCAGAGCAAGTCTGAAGTCTATCCAAATCTGCCCAAGTATATCTTGTACTAATGTTCTTTTGATAAACATAAATCTGCAACTCTTTGCATTTTATTCTGTTATCTTTGGAAAGATCTTGTTAGTAATATGTCACAAGGAATGATAAAGAAAAGTGTAGTTTTCCCTTCTTCTGGTATATCTGCAGCAGAGCAGAAAACATAATGAAAGACAGCATGTATTCAGGGTACCACTTGTTTGAACTGTTACCCTCAGGATGACATTTTAGTTGTATTAGTTCTAGGACAAAGCACATTAGGGACAGCTTTTATTCCTTGATTCTGTGTAAAATGAATGCTGCCAATTTTCAATGTATTTTAAACATTATTATTTTTCTTCATTCAATAGTGGTTTTTGGGGGGTTTTTTTTGTATTTATGTATTGGTGAATGTGGGGACTGCTGTTCAATTTCATTGTGCATTGCACAGTAACAAGATGAATAAATAGAGAAAATAAATGACATAAAGTAATAACCTGGGCTGGTGTTGCCTTGTCTTCACTGTCTAACCTTGGCAGCATTCAAAAGCAATTATGTGACCTTGTGGGTGATGAATTATTTTCCACCTTGAAACCCCTTTCCCACAGATGAAATGATGCTCATATTTCATTACTCTGTTGCTATTTCTATGGTAAATGTTCAGACAAGCTACATTCCTTAGTTCCATCAGTTCAGACCACCATGTCTAGGACCTTCTATGTCACTTACATACTTATCCTCATTTCCTTTATATTCCTTTGGTAAAGAGGAAGTTCCACTCAGACAACATCTTTCCCAGAACTGTTACTTTATGAAACAAACTCCTGAAAGGTTTTCTGGACCACTACACTCTTCAAGTCTAGGGTCAACCATTATCTATCCGACATATCCTCATAATATGCTTCTTTTCCTCTTCTTTTTATGCTCTTACAACAATCTTGTTCTGTAACCCTTTACCTTATGTGGCTCTTGGGCCTTATATTGGGTAAAATATATATTAAAAGAAAATTTCTGTCTTTCGTTACTTGGGGAGGAGATGACTATAACCTGGTTATTTTCCCCTCTTCTACAAATGCCTTCAAGGATGAATTCAGCATAGCTCCTGAATCATAGAACCAACCAACCATCTTCCTATCTTTATTCTCTTAACATTTACATAAATTTCAGGACTTCTAATATTCTAAAACACCTTAATGGTTGGAACAAGAATGTAATTGATGGTGGAGAGAAGACTGATTTGGTCTTTCTACTTGATCACTGAAAACTGCTTGCAAATAGATAAATCAAGAGAAACTTCTCTATTTCATATTTGCTTATTTCCACCTAAAAATCTGTCTGGAATGTATCCAGCTATTTTAGAATATCTTAAGAACTAGTTCTTCAGCCTTGATGTAATTTGATAACCAATTAGATAGGACTTTATTGCACAGACACAAATAAACACTGTCTCATGGGGTAAATCAATCAGCAGTAAGAAGCCAGCAAGTGAGCTTGTGTACTGTGTGATTAAAAGTAGATTCTTCATATCTTATGCAGGATCTTCTAAAAAAACCAAGTTTGTCAGTTCTCTGCAGTCTGGACTTAGCTCCCTGTGACTTCTGGATATTAAAATGACATATAAAAGATATTAAGGAGAATGTGTTAAGGCAAGTTATGGTAATCATGAAAGAGAACATTGCAAGCTGTTTTAGAAGGTAGAAGGAATGCTATGATGTGTGAGGTTGAAGGAAATGTACTTTGAAAGGGACAAAGGTGCCATTTCCCTAGATATGCTATTCTTTTTTTAATATTAAATGCCTGGATACTTTGCAGATATATTTCAATTCTTAAGTTCTGATGAGCTATGTTGTCTGAGAATTCTTCCTGTTGTGACAAGATGACTGCTCATTGCCAAAGATTTTCTCACTTTACTATGTTTTAATAGATTCACTTTTCCTGTCTTTTTTATAATTCACCCTCTCTGCTTTTCTCTTTTACTTTTTTTAAATACACATGCACACTTGATGCAGTTTTCCCACTTTTCATTTCTTTCATTTAATCTAAGCTGAGTTATTTCTAAGTATATATTCATATAAATATGAATGCACACATATGTAACCACATATGTATACATATATATGATATAGAATTGATTTTAATGTAATGAAGAAAATATGGTTGATCATTGCCTAAGGCTCTCTCACTCACTTCACTACCTTTAAATGGATCCTTTTCTTTTCTACCTCTTTTTCTATATTCTTTTTCTTTACCTCTGATTTCAAATTCTTTGTATTTGCTTACTTTTTTTCCCTTTCTCTCTTCATTTTCACTTGATCTATCCTCTTTTATTCTTTTATTAATTTCCCCAGCCATTGCAGAGACTCTTCAAAGAGTTTCCATTCTCTTTACCTTTTGCCTTTGTGTTTCAATTTTGAATGTTGAATGATAAAGTTTCCTAAATCTCATGGGCCTCCTATCCCACATTTTTGCTAAGCATTTGTACAGTTAGCAAAAAAGAAAAAGTACAAAAAAAAAAAACATAAGAGCATCAAGAAATTAGTAAATGATTTCTTAAGTATCTTACCTTTGATCTGTCTAGTATTCAACTGATTATGCATTTCATTTTGTATTTTTATTTTGTGTCCAGTTTGCATTAATTTTTGTAAACTTTCATTTGGGAATAAATTAGTTTGTTGCTAAAACATTTGACAATTAAAAACATCACTTTCATAAGTAAACCGCTAAATAGGAATTGAATTTTCTCTCACTTCATCTACGTGTATTTCTCTTCATAAATAGGTATGTTTATGAATGAATGCATGCATACATATATATATATATATATATATATATATATATATATATATATATATATATAACACCAATTGACCAGAACTAGAAAGTTAAATTAATTATCTACTTAAAAGATTTTAAAACAGCTAACCTTATGGTCAACTACAGCTAACCTGCAAGATCCAAATTACAGAGAACCAATATTATTTTTAAATTCATATGTCCCTGTGTTTCTGAATACAATTATTCATGAATAATTGTATTGGACATACTATGATATGCCTATCAAGAAGACTCACATTACATCTCTCTGACAACAGCTCAATTAGGTCTCATTTAAACACACACAGAAATCTACCAAATTCCACCTGCAGCATACTCATAGAAAATACAACTATAATAGCCTCATTCATATGTAAAAATGTCAAAAAAGCAATGATAATAAAAAAGAAAAAGCCAATACTTAATGACATCAGCTATGATCACTATCAAAATGTACTGATGATGTTTGGAAAATCAAAAAAACATTCGCATAACTGTAGATACATGTACATAAAAATCTACACATTCAGTTTAAAGTAAAAATAAAAAAAAAACATCCTTGATATTGACTAAAAGAATATCTGAAAGTGCTCAGCTATACCAAACATTCAGACAATTTTACACACTTAATGTCCAGAAAAGAGAAAACTTATATGAACAAAATAAAAATAAAAAGCTTAACCACAGTACCATGTCTTTAATGGAACTTGTATAAAAGAGGGATTGATGCCCAAATACAAATACATACAGATATACATACATACATATATATATATATATATATATATATATATATATATATATATATATATATATATATGAGAGCAAGAGAAACTGAAATAAATAAATAAATGTGCATGTGTGATTATAATGTTCAAGTTCTCTATGGTGATTTGATGTGGTGTGACATAATAGTTGTCTGTAGGGTAAATAGAATGAGCAATTCATGTTCAAATTCAGCCTGAGGCTGTTCACTTGGCACATACCTACACTGTTTCATCACGAGATATTTTGACAAAATTGTCTTATCTCTGGCATACCATAATAGTTGAAGAAGTGAATAGGACCATTTGACTAACTACCTTAACTGCCCAGGTAACAGCAAAAAATTGATATCCACAGAGTTAATCTTGATAGAACCCTATTATGTCTGTGACAGAAATAATCATTTTGACTTATCATGACTTTTTGTACTTTGGCATTGGATGAGATTCCTAAATTAGAAATTGTCAAAATAATGAATTGCTTTCAAAATAATTATACAAAGTTTATTGAATTAGTCCCCAACTAATTCGATGCTACTGATTAGTTGAGTCTGGCAGAAAGCTATAAGTGAGAAATAGTTAAGATTGAACTTGCTACAATTATGATCTGCAAGACCTTTACTGAGCACATAAGAGGAAATCAGTTTGAAAAGATTTTGTGGTACAGGTAGAGCTTGTCTTTTTTGAAAATTAGCATTTGAAATTCTTAATTTTGTCTGAGCATTAACCACTGATGCTGTTGAGCTCTTCTCAATTACTTTAGTCACCATGCAGACCTTATTATTGCCTGTCAATATGAATTTTAATTCATAAAGAACCTAAACCCAACAAAATCAGTTTGAACATTTCATGAGAAATAGACATGTAACATAACCTTCAAATTGCACTGGTAATAGTCTACTAAAAGTTATACATACAGTGGGTACCTTTTGATTAAGGTAATAATTCATCAAGTTCATCTGGTAGAACATTATTGCTGTTGTGAAATTGACTTTCACTATGTGCTTCATATTTATGTCCTTGTACCAAAGTAATATTCATCAATAGTTGTATATATTGTTGATGTGCATCTGTAGATAAGCTGTATGTAAGCTGAATTAATTTCAAATATTAAGAATTTTTAAATGGGAATAATAAAAAAAATATACATAAAAAAAATTAAATGTAGCTGCTGCTGCTAATAATAATAATGCTACATGTAAGATTTTTTATTATTAATCACTGACTCAGAGGTTGCCAAAGGCAACTCTTAAACTCACAATCAGAGCATATCTGATTTCTAGAATCTGTAAATAAATATTTTCAAATAAAGAAAATGTTATGTAATTAGCCAAACTTGAGTTACATTTAAAAATTAAAGTTGTACTACTAAACCTTAATCAACGTATATGCTTAGATTTAGGAATATTGCTTTTTGTAATAAAGTGAAGAAATATTCATGATGGAAAAGAAACAAATAAATAATTTTTGCATAAAATAATATCTGTAAAATATGTTTATTTTTTACAAAATAAGCATATTATTTTTTATATAAAAATATATTATGAAATATATATTTTTTTAACAAAATAATGGCTGTATTATTTCACAATTATCATTACTGTATGCAGCAATTAGTTATTTTTTAATTTTTTTTTCTCTGTTTTAGTGTTGATATGATTTTCTTTTCAGTTTTTATAACAAACATACAAACATCAGTTGATTATTTTAGGAAGGAATGCAAACCCAACACTATTATTATTATTATTATTATTATTATTATTGAGTTACAAACTGGTGCATTTTAATAATATAGTTCTAACAAAAATCTTGCTGTGATGTACCATTTTTTGTTGTATAACCTCTATTCCTGTTCAAAAGATGGGAAAAGAGCATGAACCTTGTAGGTAATTAAGAATTAAAAAACAAGCGTTTTTTGATTTTGTTAATATTTCAATAATTCATTTTATCATTCTCTTGTTGGCAGGTCAATATATCAGTAGATTAAGTATTTTTACTATTATTATTTTATTACTATTTTTTTCCCATATTACTGTTTTTATCATAAAACTTTGGTGGACAAACTTACAAGTTAAATGTAGCTTCACTAGAAGCAAGTTAGTTATTAAAATATCCAATTGGAAGCGAATATGTCTGGGCTTTCATGGTTTAGTGAGTGCTTTCTTCATGGCTGGGAAGGATTATCCCAAGAGTATCAGTAACAGGCACTTGGTAAAAGATTGAACACTGGACTCTGAGTTCAGTCATCATACTGGGCATACATTCAGCAGAAGGTCACAGGAAGCTGAGTCCCCTCATTGCACTACTTTCTGATTATCCACCAGCTGTGTTTCCGTTTCCTTTTTTGTTAATTCTACAAATTATTCCTTCAGTTCTATTTCCATGTTTGTCTGGTCATTGGTTTTTTCTCATATGCATATTTATATATTTGTATATTTTTCTGTTTACATAAAGTCTCTGTTTTTCACATGATTTTATGATTTTGAAACAAAAATGGAAAATTGAAATTTATCATCACAGAAGAACATGAAATTTGACATTTTAGAACACAGAGAACTTGCCACTCTAATGTAAATGTTACATGTATGTACATAATATATTAAAAGAGGTGCTGAAATGTTCTCAGGCCAACCCATTTCTCAAAAATTGATTCAGGAACAAAACAGCCTTCTTTTGGCAGGGCTACTTTATTGGCTGAGAAATTTACAACTTCTCTGTTATATTCTGTGCTAATAGGAATATATACTTGACAAACATGGTGGATAAAATAAGTAAAGGTTTATTGCAAAAATCAGTACAATAAGAATAAAGGTAACAATTATGCACAAGGTCATTGCAAATCAATCCAGTAGTGCGTGCTACTATTGGAAGGTTGGTAGTTCTTGTGTAAGTCTGAGTCGTACTCAACAGATCCAAGCTAGTCTCTGTAGTCCGTTGACTTACAGATACTTATAGGTAGTTACTACCTATAGTGTAGTCACTCATGGGGGTGACAGGTGATTCCATTACATCAATTTCATACATAAGTGTGTGTATTTTATATATATATATATATATATATATATATATATATATATATATATATATAGGTAAGCTGTAAAGTTCTTAGAATGACAAAAAGCCTTTCAAAATAAATAAATAATCTATATTTGATTATTTGTTCAGATTTTGGGAAGTGGATCAACCTAAAAGCTCTTCAGCATCCCCTTGTGTGTGTGTGTATGTATATATATATATATATATATATATATATATATATACACACCCTAACAATCAAAAATTTTTTAAATATTTGTTTATTTTTCAACATAGTCTCCTTTTTATCTATGAGCTTAATTCTATTTTAATATTAATAACAGTAAGCCAGATTAAATAGTATTCTGGATATATATTGCACTGTTCATTATTCTCTCTACAATTACTACGGGTGCATATTGGATTCAATCTTGGGGAATGACTGCTAAAAATCCGTCCTCTCCAAATTTATAAATTCTACAGATGCATGCTGAGATTTCTTCTTCAACAATAAAAATGGATAATTTTTAGTTTACCTACACATTTTTTCTTTCTTGCCTTGTAAAGTCTATAACCACTGTATCCCTTGCGTGTGTGAACACTATTTCTATTTTGTGAATTTTTTACTTTGTTACTGTCTTATAGTTGCCTTGCTTTGTCTTGCATTACATGGATTGTTCCATATTATTTTACCTTGTTCTTCTTCCTCTTATTGTTATTGAGAATTTTGTCAATTCCACTTAACCATGTCTGCTTCCTCCTCAACAATGAGCAAGAGTAACTTATGGCACCCTCCACTATGATGCCATGGGATGAACCTCTGTGTTATGGGTGAATGCACTCTGGAAGCTGCCATTCCCTAGTTCTATGTCACACACACAAATGAAGGTAGAACCTTATCTCTTCACTTAACACTAAAGAGTACCATTTGATTCTTAAGATAACCCTCTCGCAACATCACAGGGAATGTGCCTGTTGTGGTGTAAGTGGAAGTCTGGCTACAGGTATGCATGTCCATTATCCTGCTGCAAGTAAATGATTTCTGACAGTCTGTGTTGACTCTTTTGGGGCCACATTTGCTCCAATCTGTGCTGTATGCACCATGCAGTTTACAACTGCTGCCTTTATAATGCATCAATGGAATATTTGTACTACATGCTTATCCAGGAAAAGGATAATTTTTTTATTAGTATTTAGGTTTGTATGTAATGTTAGGAACAATGTCATGTTCAAATATTTTTTTTTTAATTTGCTGATATCACTTATATTTTCAGCAAAAATGGGAATATCGTCATTGTATCTGATATCTGCAGTCAGTTATTTTGTTGAATATTTTATTTTCTATGCAAGCCATTTATTACTTTAAGAAAAAAAAATCCAAATTGCTACCCATTGCAATACTGCCTGTCTGTTTATAAATATTGTCAAGGTGATCATAAAACAGAATTTCATTCCTGCAGGCTAATTTTTTTCTTTCCATTCATAATGTGTCTAATGTTAAGAGGTGCATGCAAGTAATATTTGTAAACATTATTTATGATGATGTCTGTTGCCATGAACATGGATATTTGTAAATAGGCTATCTACAGCTAAAGAGGTTAATGTTTTGTTGTTAGGTTTGTTAGATAGTAAGATTTGTTTTTGGAATTAATGCTATATCTACAAATATGATGAGATTAATTTACTATATTTACAAATATGATGATTTTAATTTAATGAGTGGTTTTGAATATACAGAAGTAGATTATTAGGCATAGAGCTTATAGCATAGAGTCAGCCATTATCTATCCTACATATCCTCATATTGTGTTCTTTTTGTTGATTATGTTTTTGTAAGTAGCAATTGGGTTTAAGATTCAGAAAATCCTTTTGATGTTCTGTGAATTGGGAATTCGAGAAGTTGATGAAATTACATGTAGAAGGTAAATGTATGACAGAGATATTCTGGGAAACACACACACACACGTATATTTTTTTTTTAGTGAAATTGGAGTTGATTTGAACAGTGAAATTAGATCAGAGCATTTTTGTTTACTGATCGTGAGACCTAATCTAGGGCAGGAGCTGTACCGATTGGAACTGGGTCATTAGCAGACAATGGAAATGGTTGAAATAATTTTTATTGATTAAAACTTGGAATAAAGCTGAGTAAGCAAGGAGAACCTTTAGAATTCACATGATTTTGGTTGAAACAGCCAAAACCCTGTGATAATCATGTACAAAACTCAGTTGTAACCAGCCGGATTTTTCTATATAAACACGTAGTTATGTTGAAAAAGAGGCAGACGGAAGAGAGAGACAGAAGAGAATTAGCCCAGGCAAGAGTTGGGCTAGAGACAGTGGAGAAACAAGTTGGAGACTCAAGAAGGAGAGAATGTGACGTCAGAGATTGGAATGAAGCATCCACTAACATGTGCTGTTGATATAAGTACCGCTGTTTCTGCTACCACGAATATTACTACTACTGTTACTACTACTAAGGAGGAACACCACTATAAACTTTAAGCTGCACACACAAATCTTATTCCCCATCGCAAGAGTCATATATCATTCTGAGATGATTTAACAACAAGTTAATCATAACGCACTCTCTCTCTGTCCAGAATCCAGTGTATGCGTTTTTACGTCAATTACTTTTCTTTTCTGTAACCCGTTTCTTTTCTATACTATTCTTTTCTGCTATATAAAAGACATTAACAATTCAATCATTAAATAGTTGTTTGTCCGGCTTTCTGCAGATATTAATTTTTTTTTTGCTGCATTCTAAATTTCTTAGCACAGACTCTCCAGCCATGTCTACATCTTCAGTCGACTGTGAATGGATGAACATCACTTTTGCTTTCTGGATCAAACCAAACACAACGTGGGCAGGAAGCAGGATTAAACCAGTGGACTGGTCAAATAATTTACAGATGCTCAGGGGACTTATGGCCACTCCCTTAAGTTCGATTAGGACCGAATAGACACCTCAACCCAGAGAGTAAGACGTCAGAGTTGAGGGGCTTGGGCGAAAGTGTTAGAAATGTACTGTTCCAGTGTTTAACATTTTTTTGATAACTTCTTTATTAGAGATTCCTTTTTCTGTAATTAAGGTGAGATAGTTTTGATTTTCTGTATGTTTATTTATGAAGGTTAAAGACTTAATTCATTTTATTAATTTCAATAAGATGTTGAATCTGTACAGTTAATCTTATATTGAGAGATTTTCTTTTACACCATAAAGAAACATCAGTTTTTAGTAGATATGCTCAAACTAAGATTTGGAGACTAAAACTCATGTTCACATTTTCTTTTAAGCAATGCAAAACATTTTGAACAGGTGGAAATCTCTTCCAGATTCTTGTTTTTGGTCAAGTTTGATCATCAAAAATTGAAATATAATGTCGGTCATTATTTTCTGTCTTCTTAATTTCTGTTCTTTTATTGTTCTTGCTCCTTAATAATGTTTTTCTTTTTCTTATATTCTTTCACACTAAGTACCCCCCCTCATCTTAGTGACTTTGTTGCTTTCTTGGGGTGAAATGATTAAAAAAAATACTCAAATACATGATAGATATGCAATGGGAATGGCCCAATCTGGTAGATAGAAATCCTTAGCTTGGGAGGGCAGTTTATCTAAGAGAAGGAAAATATTTATTTCAAACATCTGCTGCTTTGAGGCCATACCTAATCATGGAATAGGTTTTAGGAGAAACCTGAGAATATAATCTAAAGCCCAAGTCCCAAAGCAAGTCCAACATTGCATTCAGCCATGTTCAGCTGTTGATATTCCATAAAAACATTCACTGTAGCAGCAGTATATTCTTCTGTCAAGCCATGTCACCAAAATTAAATGTGATTTATGTTAAGCTTATGAATGTTTAATTTTTTTTAAATAGATTTGTATCATTATAGAAATTTCACTCAGTGCTTTTGTTTTAAATATCACACATTCTCTCAGTATTAATTTAGTAAGAAATGCAGATATTCAAATGGCCTAGTTATATATTAATTATAGGGGATAAATTAAATTATGGCACATTCTGTTCATTTTTGACTAAACTATATTCCCTTTTTATTGAAACTGCTCTTTTCAGGTTAAAATTGTCATCAAAAAGGTTTTAGTGGCATGGAAGTAATCTCAATGTGTTTTTAACATGTTTCAATTTATATAGTGGCTTATTTAAATTTTGGGATGTTTCAACAATGTTTTTTAGAGGCAATGTTTACATTCTTTCGCAAACTGATTTTGATGTAAAATTAGCTCTTCTTTTACAGTGATAACATTTTTTAACTGTTTTTTAAGTGTTTGTGATGATTTTGTTTATATCAAAATTAGGTAATTCTGTTTCAAAAGAAGTAACAGTGTTTGTACATAATGTGACTATTTTTTTGCATTGTTGCTTATGTCTTTCTTTTTTCCAGACTTTTTCAGAAAAGTGATGTTTTAATAAAATGATAGTACAATTTATTTAGACAAAGATACATTGAAAGTCCTATGATTTATATGCTTTAAACAATTAATATGCAATCAGGGTTTTCAATATATCTCAATTTCTTACAAAATTAGTATCAAAACAATGTGGGGTATTTAAAAAAAATGAGTGAAAAAATCTAAAATCTAATTTTGATAACAATACAGATAAATTATAAAAAACACTTATCTACAAGGTGCTTAAAATGTAACTCCATATTTTATGTATGAGTGCCCAGCCAGGAGTCCTGACTTAACACCCTGTGGTTTTTTTTCTTTAGGGGTTGGTCAAAAAAGCAAGTCTGCTATACCAAACCAAAACTTTGGGAGAACTTGAAGTGCAAATACAAGAAGTTATGTCTTTCATATCACAAGAGTTCCTGGTGCAATCAGTTAACATGATTTCTGGGCAGCTTAAGAAGCTGGTAGCAAAATCTGGTGTCCATATTGAATTTTAAATAAAAACTCATGCTAAATGCTTTCTTCTGATATCCATTTCTTGTAAAAATTATAGTTAATAAATAAATTATAAGTATTTTAAAATGGGGAGTTACTTTTCACTTACCATGTATATAGGATAAAATAAAATTTGTCACTTAGCTGATTGATGTTATATTCAGTACCTCAACTCCAGAGTTTCGAAGACAGAACTTCTTTGTAATCGTTTGATTCACTTGTCAGGAGGTATCAGGTCAATTGCTGATATCTCTTGACAAATGGATCAAACGAGTCCTATAACGTTCATCTAAAACATTCTGGAGAGGTGCTGAATATAATATCAATCATCTAAGTGACAAATTTTATTTGTGTTAATCCTGTTAATGCTCTACTCTTGTTTATTGAGCACTTTATTGCAAAGTCCACTTGCCTTAAATAATGTTCTTTCTTTCAAACTTTCACTTCACTATTATCTATATATTTCTCTTTCTCTCTCTCTCTCTCTCTCTCTATATATATATATATATATATATATATATATATATATATATATATATACACACACACACACATTTCTTTGAATCTTGTTGGTACATCCGAGAGGGTGGGGGCATATAATCTGGGCAGCGCATGGCCTTCATACAGCATCTGCGCCCTGAAGAGTTCACTCCATTTTCACCACTAAAAGACTGAATTTTGACCAAACAGAGCACTACATTTATCTCTCAAGATAAACAGATGCCTACTTACACTCACATACACATATATATATATATAAAATACTTAGTTACACAAGTTAGTGGCATTATCTCTTTACTTGGGGTGAAATGATTAAAAAAAACACTAAATATACTATTTCCATTTGTATTTCATTTATATTCATGTAATGTGTGACTCGAGTCTGCCAGGAATATATAGTGCAGTTATCACATTAAACTGACTTTTGTTATTTTATTGATAGACAAGATGTGCTTGAGTTAAGAGTTGAGTACAGTGTTATTTTTCATCATCCCAGCACTCATTGTTTTCTTCCCTTTGAAGATGGAAGTTACATATCCCAATAGATTTGTTACCAATAATCTATGAGTGCAGTATTCAGAACCCAGTGTCTCTTGTTTTTACATTACATCTAATCTAGATTATCTTGGCTTTGCAAGTGATGATATCCTCTACTTGTGTCATGGGAAATATTAAAACAAAGGCTGATTTATTATTTAATGAAGATTAATGCTATTCTCTGCATTATTCACACTAATAACCACATCCTTGTTTGTATCTTAACATCTTTACCAAAACACTAGAATAAAAACAGACTTTAGAATGATAAAAATCCTTCACCACCTAACTTCAGATAACATTTAAATAAAGTTCTGACATTATTTTTAATGATCTGATATTTTTACTTAGAAAATGTGCCTTGAACTTTACAAGATACATCTTAGTTGTTAAGTAAACATGAGAACCACTTTGTGTCAAGATGGAATACTTATTATTCATTGCTATAAAACTGGGCAAAAAAAAACTATAAAATATAAGCTTTGAAAACAACACAATAATTCTGGTTGTATTTATTTTCCTTTATCTGTTGGTGATTCATTCAACATGAGCTTCCTCACAGAACAGAAGGATAGGTTTTGTGCAGTGAGCATGAAAATGTATAACATTACATTAGTAATGAACTGACTTTGATTGTTTTCTTAAATGTCTATATAAGATATGGAAAAGTGATAAACTGAACTCTAAATAAAAATGGAGATGAATTGTTGTCTGATGACCCCAGGAAATTCAGAAAAGCTGATTTTTCATTGTTAAAATAAAATGCTTAAATTTGAGGTTTTAAAAGAAAATATAAACATTTTATCACTTCAGTTTTTCACTTTTCTCCTTCTCTAATGACATTTAACTTCTCACAGAATGTTGTTCTTATCACAAACTCTCAAAAAATATTCCAATTTTATCTTGATAGTAATTGCAGACATCAATGAATATACTGCTTTTCTTATTGTGTACAATGGGGAGGTAGTTTTTGAGATTGATCATGTGTATCAAGGAATGTTATATTATAAATCTTAATAGAGAATGAGTTAATATGTTCTGGTAGATGGTATTGTCAGTTTGAGGATCTTTGTAAGCTTTGTCAAGGCATAATTAATTTCTTTTATTTGTTATTTACTTACCTGGATATAGTATCTTTAAACATGTATGTGGTTTTGTTTTTAATATGACAACTTTGCTAAATATTGAGCCATATCTGTGATATTGGTGATTGAACTCTCTATTTTGTGGCCAGTACTGTCTTTTCAGCGTCAATAGATTGTTAAATTGTTATATAAAACAGTTGATGTTTCTAATGTCACATGAAGATAAAAAAAATGGTCACCCTTTAATTACTGTACTAAAACTTTACTGATTATGTGCTAGATCTTTATTTATATTTATAAATAGTCAACAGAAAAAAGTTCCGAAAACTTATCTTTTGACAGCCATTTCAAATTTACCTCACTTGTCAGGATCAGATAAAATTATCATTTATCTGACCCTGAAGAGCAGTGTAAACTTAGTCTGTTCAATGATAAGTCCTTTGAACTTTCTGCATTTGATAACTGTTGTTGCTTTAGTCTTCTTATTAGGCACTTTCTTTACAAAAATCTTATTGCTTTTGAATGTGTTAAATACTAGTGATTGTATGTTTTGTCAGACATTAACAATTTGTGTTGTTATTATTGTTATAATAATAATAATAATAATAATTTAAAAAAAAAAAATTATTTGTAAATATTGACCGGGCTAAATTTTTTACTGACTATATAACATGTAACACCATGAAGTTACCCTATTTTTGGAAGAGGGAAAATCTGATGGACAGAGCAACAAAGAAGTCTTAAAGAAAACAGGAACAGGAAAAACACTTATACTTATAAAACTTATAATATAAAACTCCTTGATACACTTGGTCAATCTCAACAACTACCTCCCCATTGTACACAATAAGAAAATCAATATATTCATTGATGTCTGCAGTTACTATCAAGATAAAATCAGGAAGAAACAACTGAAATTCGTTGGAAACATAATGAGGGAGGAGGACTTTGAAAAGTTAACCCTCAAAGGGCAAATTGAAGGCCAAAGAGATTGGGGAAGGCAGTGAGTCATTTATCTGATGAGCTTGCAGGAATGAATGGCGGAACTAGGTCAGGAGCCTTAGCAAAGACTAAACAGCCACATTAGGAGGTTGTGGAGAGCCATCATCATCTATGTCCTGAAAGGATTTGGCATATAGAAGAAGACAATATTTTATTTCCATTCCTATACATCTTATTATGACATCTTTTTTGTTACAAAATATAAGACATGAAAATCATGTGATTATCACTTCCACATATTTCATGGTCAAATACATGATTGTTCTATCCTTTCTACTGCTTGAAATATTTAATTTAATTAGTGCAGAAAGTCACTGAAGTGAAACCAGGGAGTAGTAGAATAGCAGTAAAGTCACTGTGCAGTATTAATAGAAGACAATCTATACTAGATTTTTCATTCAGTCAGTGATGAAATACAATTATGATTATTTTTTTTTTCATTTCTTCCTTACCATTAGAAGTAAACAGTATTTGATATATATGTATGTAATAATTATCATGAATGAAAGTTTTATTGTTTTAATAAATTCTACATGTAATATCACATATTTGGTTTAATATCAATCATCCTTAAATTGGGTAATGAAGTTAGTGTTGAACAGACACATTTCTAGATAATTTCACATTAACGCTAGGTTTGTTCAGAGCTCTATCCTTGGTCTTACATTTTTTCTTATCTTCGTCAACAACTTTCTTGATGTCATCAGTTCTGTTGGGGCGCACCCACCTTCTCATCAGAATGGACTGATCTCTCTACTACTAATAGGACAGTTCTATAGAGGTCTAGGAAGATCCGGTGACCATCATTCTGTCTCTCTACCGGAAGATACAGTTGGACTTTATACTCTTTCTGATTGTTACTGACTAACCTGCGTTCGTTTGACTACTAATCTCTCTGTTGTAAATACCTCTTCAGATATACCAGTATTTTTCCCTACGTATGTGTTTGTCCTTATTTCAATACACGCACGCGGAAACACTCAACATCTCAACAAGTTCCCAGTAAGGTATTTCTGCTGATGACACAACTTTTGTCTTAAATGTAAGTTTGATAGGTCAGAAAAAGTAAAACTGGCAGCTGCTTTCAAAAATGGATTCCAGTCAGTTGTTAACTGGAGCAAGAAATGTCTTGTAAATTTTAACACAGCCAAAATGAAACTGCTATCCTTTTATCATTAGGGAGAACCATTTTTACCCTTCATCAGCATGGCTGATGCTAACCTCCAAAATAGTAACTTATCATGCTTTCTTGGTCTCATATTTTCTGCTGACATGAAGTGGAGCAATTATGCAAATTTCTTTTTGGCTGAATCCTTCTTACACATTTATTCATTCATCTGTGCATTGAATATTGCTGCCATATCTGGTTAGGTGCTCCAGTTATATTTCTTGAGATACTTGATGTTTCGGTAATGTTATTGATCCTAACCTGACATCTCGACTTTAGTCACTTTCCCACCATTGTGACATGGCTTGACTCTTTTCTGAAGATATTTCCATGACAGTAGTTCTAATAATCTCTCTTCTTTGACACATCACCCACATGAATTTAAGTACTAGATTGGCTACTAGGTTTCATTGTATTACTGTTGAAATAGCTAGATTCAACTGTAAGTTCTATTCTAATAGTTTCTTTTTTCACACTTCTTACCTCTGGAACTCTCTTCTACTTTCTTGCCTCCCTGCCACATAACAATCTTTAAAAATTTAAATGTAGTCTTCTCCTTCTCTTTCACTCCCAATAACCCCGAGTGTCTTAATGGCATTATTGCCTTGCTTGGGGTGAAATTATTAAAAACTAAACTAGTGATATATTAATAGTTAATTTGGTAATCTCTATTGGACATATATTGTTACATTTTAATCTCTGTGTGATGAATTGCTTGTATATTTGATTTTTTTTCTTTTTTACTTGATAGACCTTCCAGTAGAAAGCTTCGCATTTTTTTTATCAGACTATTTTTAGAGTGTAGAGAAAATTAATTGTTATTCAGTTTTTGTTATTGAGTGTGCTGAAAAAGGTAGCAGCTTTTTTAATTTTTAAAAGAATGCATGCAAAAAGTGTTATAATCTTTTAGCAGAAGTTTGATACTTAAAAAAAAAATACTGTGACGAAATATGTAATTAAGCAAACCTTTTTGCTTGCCAGAAACTGTTTTATGAGTGTACCAGGTAAAAATATATTTGATGAAACATTTACGTTACTAAAAAATATACTGCAACAAGTCACTTAGTGAATTAGTGACTATTAATAGAAACAAATATAAAAATAGATAAAAAATGCACATGAATTAAGGAAAAATTTGATTTTCAATTGTTAATTTTAATAATATTCAGTAATATTGTTAACTAATTATAAAATATTGAACTAAAAACATCCTAGCACAAATCTTTACAATCTCCCTGCAACCCAATAATTCTATAAAAGAATATATCCATTTTTACTGTTGGCAGTTTATGCACTTTTAATGATGAATTACGCAACCAGCTATTTTGCAGTCAACATTTTTTAAGTTAACTTTTTATACATTTTTTTTATTTTTGAAACTTTTACCTGGGTGACTGAATAAAACTTTTTCCAATATATATTATTTTTTATTATCTTTATTTTCTATCAGCCTTCTATGAGTTTATCATATTTTGTAAGAGCCAATATTGTTATTAGTTTATAAATCTAAAAAGAATGTCATATCAAAGGTAGTAAAAAAATAATTGTAATTTGACTTCAGATACTTCCAGCATCATTGCTGCTTATGTTTTTACTTTTAATGAATTTGTTGGGTAAACTGAGATCATATAAAACCCATTTTCATAATGCACTTCTAATCTACTACTCTATCATGATGAAAGATTTTTTTCAATAAATCAACTACATATAAGTATATATTGACAATTTTAACACTTTAGCACTGCAAATTATCTTCCTTTTAGAATCCATGACCAAGACGAAATAAAAATTATTGTTCTATAGTCCACTGATTTAGAAGATAATTATGTGTATTGCTGGGTCTTTTATGGCATTGCAAAGAGCAAGAAAAGTTATTTGGCACTATCCATCTCCAAGTAACATGATAGAGAATCATTGACCTAACCATTAGTGCAAGTAAAATGAACACAAAATCAGACATGATCTGTGTTGTCCCTTTGCATTAATTTGGTGATTGTATAAATTTGAAATGTCTTTTCTTATTTTTGTCCTAATGAAGAAACAAAAATCCTCCAGGCCAACAGTTATAAGAATATCATTGAAGTAACTATACTATCATCACTCAGTTGAAAAATAATGGTTTGTTTACATTCACCTGGCACTATGTTCTGAGATTTAGATTTCTAATTACACTGATTTGTAAGAAAATATATAAATAGTATATTAGTTTAGCAAATTTGTATTTATAAAAGTAACAGATAAAAACCAAAAGTTTGGTGATATAGACATGTGTAATAGTTTCCAAAAGTATTGGTTCTGCACAACAGTAAAAATAAAAATGGCAAGCATTGATTCTATTTTTTATCCGACATGGGCTGTGAAATCTGTTTGAACAGATTTTCATAGGCAGAAATTGTTCAAATGATTCCTGATCATAAAAAAAGATTAGAAATTGCAATTTAAATTCCTTGCTTTACTTCAATTCTTCTTATTAATAACTACATTGTTTTTTTTACAAGTAAACTGATATCTGACTGTTCAAAGAAGACTGTTCATCTTGTTAGTGAAAAAAATCGTCAACAGCAGATATGAAATCATCACTGCAATACTGGTTCCCAGCCAAGTGTTTCTTTTTATGTTGGGGAACAGATGATAGTCAAATCAGGAGAATAGGGAGAGTGGTCAACCAGTTCAAAGCCACAGTCATGCACAGCAGCTATTGAAACCAAGGACTTGCATGCTGGAGCATTTTCCTGATGAAACAAAACCCCTTTTGTCAGTTTTCCTGGGCATTTGTTCTTGATAGACTCTCACAACTGCCTCAGCCTAGTATTCTCCATTGATGGTGTGGCCCTTTTGAAAATAGTCAATAAACACAATGCCTTTTGCATCCCTGAAAATGAGGCTATAACATTCCCTACAGATGAAATGACATTGGCCTTTTTTTGGAGCAGGTGAAGGGCAGTGCTTCCACTGCATTGATGAACTGAACACTCATCTTGTTCAAGGAAATCAGCTGGATCTGCCACAAACAATATCAGATTTTCCTGTGATGTGATCAGTTTAATGTGCTTTTGATCAGGTGGCAGATGTGGTACCCACTGAGCAGTAACATTCCTCTTGCCAAGTTTCTTGTGCATAATATTCTCAACTCTCTTATGGAATATGGTAATAGCATTGGCTATTAGATTTATAGTAAATCACCTGTCATCCATAACTATGTGGTGAACACAATCAATGTTTTCCTCAGTGGTGGTACTTGCAGGAGGTCCAGAGATTGGTTTATCTTCAAGATTCTCCCTTCCCCTCCTAAATCAGTTTAATTGCAGAAATATGGTGAAATTTCAATATAACGATGCAAAATTTTGGCATCAAATACTCCTTGAAAAATATTCCAATATGTAGGAGACATGAATATATGCTTAACTTGTTACATAAAATAGAAGAATTCCTTGCTAGCATAAGATGGAAGGCATCCTTTTCAATCTCAAAATATAAAGATAGTAAGGAAGAAAATGAAAAGAAATACCTTTGTCATGGATGAATTGATGGGTTTCAAAAAAGTTATGTTAGACATTATGGATAAATTTAGAAATTTATAAATGGATAAAATGTTTTTCAAAAATGCCTGGCAAACAATATAAATAAGATTATAAAATTGGCAAAAATACTGGTAAAGGGCAATAAAACCTGTAATATATATGAAATGAGTTCGAGAGAATGAGGATTAGTGATGAAGTCACTGAATTTTATATGAAAGTGCCAGGATATATAAATGAAATTAACAGCAAGACCAAAATTATAACTGTTCAATTAAAAATAGGTGTTAGACTCCAGCAATTAGATAAACGAAAAGCATTTATAATGGTCAAGGACCATAAACATAATTTTGCAAATAACTCATTGTTCCAGCTGATTAACCCAATGAGAACAGAGTTGGATAGGATTAATAAATTAATCCTGCAAGAAATGTGTGCTACTCTGAGTAGTCACACAAGTAAATCAGTGAAAAGACACGGATGATTGCATATCTTCATGGTCATAATTAAACACTGCCAAATGTCAGTACTTTGTCACAACAATTGTATATGACATATTAATGAAAAAAATGTAAGTTTAATGTTCTTCATGGATCACTTGATGGTGCAGAGGTATGAGAGCTAATGGGACTCTATTTATTATCATAATTAAATAAAATTATACACATTAATAATCATGGCCTGTATTGGAATGATGATTTAATATTGGTATTGGAAAAAAAAGGAAATAAGAAAAAGATTATTCAAGCTTTTTAAGGAGCTTTATTTCATATTGAGGTGGAAGTGAACTTAAAAGTTTGTTCAATACCACAAAGTTGAATTAAACTTAGCAGATAAAAGTGTCTCCCACTACATGAAACCAAATAGTAAGTTGCTGTAAACAGTTAAACAGTATGTCAAACCACCCTAAGGCAGCAATTACCCATATATCTAGGGGAATTGAATGTACATTATCAAGGAATTCCTCAAATATGACTATTTAAAGAAGCCAAGAGGGGCTTTATATAAAGAACGGCATAAAGCCAAATTGGTGTTCAAATCAGTTGTAATATCTTAAAAGGATAGCTGAAAAAGGAAAATAAATATATTTTGGTTTACCATCCCCTTCAATTTAGAAGTAAAAACAAAGATTGGAAGAACCTACTTTATATTATTAAATAATCATTTCCCCAAAAGCTCCATGTTATACAAAATTTAAAAAAAAAACTCTGTAAAAATGAGTGAAATTGAATGAAAAACATGGAGAAAATAATAAAAGGGAAGAAAGATAAAAAAATAATTGGCATGGAGAAAGCAATTGCAGGAATGAAAGGAACCAATAAAAAATGACAAAATACAGTAAATTGTCTGCTAAATGGTAACTGCCTGTTAAAGGTACTTGTTTATAGAGTAAGGGCAGAACCAGAAAATGGCCATGAAAAAGTGTGTATTTGGTGGCCAGAAGGAACATTTAAAGCAAGATATTACAATCATAAATCATCCTTCAAACTGTACAAAGTATAAAAACAGTATAAGATTTGCTAATTATGTTTGGAAATGAAAGTAAAAATAAGAAGAATCCTATTGGGAAATGGGATGTAGTGATGAAGAGCTATGTATTTAGTATCAGGAAAAAAATTGTGCAAGTTGTTCCAGAAGAAGTTGGCAATAATGCATTATCTTTTCTTTGTCAGTGGAATGCTTATATATATATATATATATATATATATTGAGAGAGAAAAAGAGTTCAGAACTACCACAAAGCCAAAGTGCATCATCTTGATCCTAAACACAGCACACAGATCTTCTGATCCTAGATAGAAGTACTGTTCCCTGAATAAATAATCTTGTAACTTTTTGCAGGTACTATGCTAGTGTGTATATATATTTTATAAACTATATTTCAGGCAACAATATCAATATTTCATAAAAGTCTGGTTAAAAACAACAAACAAGGATTTTTTAAATATTTGTTTCTTGCTGAATATATTGCAGTGCAATAGAGATGCTCCTAGTTTGCTTGATAACCAAAATAATATTTGTAATTACTCTCGAAGTTAGACTAAGGGTGACAGGTATTTCATGTTCCATGCATCAGTTTTTCTACACACAAGTACAGATTCTTTATGTTTTTTTCTTTTTAAATCAATTTTTTTATCTTTTCACCCCAAACAAGGCGGTAAATCTACCAAGACAAAAGTGGTTACTCAGTATGAGAGAATATAAGAAAAAAAAAACATTATTAAGGAAAAAGGTATTAAAAGAACAGGAATTAAGAAAACAGTAGATAATGATTGACATTGCTTTTAAATTTTTGTTAAAGTTGACTGGAAAACAAGAAACAGGAGGACAGTTCCACAAATGAGAAGTGAAAAAGAAGAAACTGGTAGCATAGAATTTACAGTTACATGTAGCCATTTCCACTATAAAATGGTAAGACTTATTACCAATCTAGTACTGCACTTAAATCCATAAAGTCTACGTACCATAGAGGAAAATTCATCAGAAGAATTACCATGAAAATATTTACATAAAAAAGTACAGGGATGCTATGTTTCAGTGATGGGAGTGTGACTGAAGCAGAGATGCCAGGGCAAGACAAATAACATTGCAGATTCTTCTTTAGATTTCATCAAGAATCTCTAAATACATAGAAGCACCTGACCAGATGTGGCAGCAATATTCAATGTATGGATGAATGGTAGACTTATAAATGTATAAGATAGATTCTGCTCTATTCACTTGCACTTCTATTAATTCTTGTAAATATATTTAGTATTTTTCTATAATTTTTTGATTAGTATAAAAAGATGAGCATGATTAAATGAGAGTTTTGAGTTTATTTTGATTTTGCATGTTTGGAGTTATATTAGTTACAGAGAGCAGAAGAAAATTGTTTTAATCTTCGCTATTCAATCATGGTCTCATTTTAATGAATTTCATAAAATAATAGACATAAATCTAAATAAATTTCCTTTGTTGATCAGCTATTGATTGCTAGAATATAATAATTTCAGGACAACTGGGGATCATGTTCCATTTTTAATAATAAATTTATTTTCTTCTTGCATATTACAAAGCATCATCATAATTTTCTATTCACTGAATGAAAACTGATTTGTAAATGCAGTCTTCTTTGACAAAATCTTCAAAACAGTTTTCAAGTGAGTTTTACAGTAACCTGATTTTTATCAATATATTTTTTAATATTCCCATTATCTTCAATGCTTTCACTTAGTTCTTTTAAGTATAGAATTTGGCTCAAATACACATTTTCTAAGTAAAAAATTGACAATTGCAATTTCATCTTGAATGTATTGATATTATTTACTAAGCTAGGAAACAATTTGTTCTTGCTCTGCAGTTTGAAATTTAAATCATTGAGAGGGTTGATATCATCAACTAAAAATGCTAAATCTAATATACCTTTTTCTGAGAAAATTTGGCTATTTATTTTGATAGTTAATTTTTCTCTTCTAGAAAATTACAAATATTTTTGTGTTCCAAAAATCTATCTATCTTCTATGAATTATCATCTATTCAATCTGCTTGCTTGTATTTGAATTATGCATTTTGCAACTGGTAACATAACATGCTGTGAATTTTAAGTTTTCTCCATTTAGTAATTTTTAGTAGATGGCAACATAAAAAGGTTTCCGGTAGTTATAGTCTTAGCAGCTTTTCTTTGCATTAATAATGCCCTATCAGTACAAATATGGATGATCCACTTCTTTGAAAGAATATCAGTCTGATGACTTCTTCAGAGACATCAAAGTTACCATGAATTTCTCTAAGAAACATACTTAATTGGGCTATATCATATTTTCAAACAGATTTGTTTAAAGCAAAGAAAAAGAAAATACAAGTATTTACAAAGCCTTCAGTTGTATAGATATATCACAAGAGAATTCTTTGGTACATTTCATACAATTGTCAACTTCCCTTTTGTTATTTTTAGTACAAAGGTATTTGGAAAATACTTGAAGTATCATTGCAATATTTTCACAATAACTTTTATCAAATATTGTATTTCCTTCTGCATAATACACATCTATAATTTGGCAAGGAATATTTAAGAAACATCTAATAATATTCAACTGATGATTCATCCATACTTACATTTTTTTGACATTAGCATTATTTGATTTGTAATCATAATTTAATTATATAGTTTCATTAAAAATACAGAATGGTTTTCCTGAAGCATTTGTGATAAATAAGCTCATTCTATTCATGTTTATCATCATATTCTGCTTTTCTCTTGCTTATTTTCCTTTTTATTTTGGTGGATAACTGAATTTAATAAATAGACAAAATTTAGATAAAATATAAAAATGCAAATATTAACAAAGAATAAGTATAGGACACCTCCATAGCACATGTGAGTCAAATGAAATCTGATTGGGGAAAAATCATTGGAATATATGCCACATCACCATTCCTGATATAAACCTCTGGTTTGGAGAGGATTAGACAAACAGCAGAAAGAATTGGATCCCATAGTAATTACTTTTAACCAAATCATTTTATATATATAATGTGTGTGTATGTGTGAGAATGAAATCTTTAAAAAAATGTTTCAATTTTGATAATGATTAAATTTTAGGTTTCTGTAATCTGATTTGTACAAAAAATCCATCAAAATGCTTATTTGATGACCATATAAAACATGGAAAATATATTTATATTGTCATTCACAGACAGACTGTTTCGCTCTATCACAGCTCTTCAGGGTGGCTAGATGTCCTATTTCTTCAAGCCGGGATCGAAACCCAACCAATTTGGTATCAGTCAGAGAATTCACTCGTAGGCTATTGATGCATGGCAGAGAGGAAGGAAAATTTTAATGTTTTCTATGTGAAATGTGTCAGTGGCCCGGAGAGCTCAATTCAATTCAGTTGAAGAGCAATGCATTAACAGTGGTATGAGCCACTGTTTTTAAAATTACCCTTTTCTTGAGAGCTTAACCAGATTTTCTAGGAGCGTATATCTTGTCATCCACAGACAGACTGTTTTGTTGTATCACAGCTCTTCAGTGTGGCTAGATATCTGACTGTTTCAAGCCAAGTTCGATATATATATATATATATATATACATACATACATACATACATACATATATATATATATGAGAGAGAGAGAGAAAAGAGGAGACAAAGTGATAGTATAGAATTCCTCCCTTTCTCCTTTCCTGATCATATTGATCAGTTTAGTATAAAAGTAATTCATACACCACATAATTTTGTTACCTTTAAGAATTTTCAGCTTTCAAGTTCACAAAAACCACATACTAGTCTAATTTGGAGATTTCAAAATAAAGTGACACAATAGCAATTTCTGTAATATATCAGTGCTTCACCATCTATTTAAGTGTAAACCTGCATTCAATACTTTTTCTGTTTTTAGTTAGAAAGAATCCTTTTAATAGCTTATAAGCTCTCAAATGCTTTTTCATTGAAACAAGCAGTTATTTAGATACTTCTTGCAGGCAGCCCCAAGAGGGAAATGTAACACAATGTTTGATCTAGTGAGACAGTGCTAAACAACTTTATATACAAAGGGAATAAGATCAAGTTTCAAAAACCCACCTCTCCAATTCTTCTGATCATTTTTATTTATGTGAATGAATATATTATAACTCATATATATATATATTATATATGTATATATTACTTTATATGCTAGAGTTGTCCATATTAATGAAAGATACAGATGATGTCAACAAAAGTCAATTGGGTAGATGAGCTGGGATTAGATGCATTTTTAAAATACTTACTGCTATATACCATACCTATGAACACTAATGGATATGTCCCAGTCATCATAAATATGTTGGACACTATTGTAAGCGATGGTAATATGCTAAGTAGTCCACCACTAGCAGTAGTTTACGTACTTCACGCCACTGGCGAGTATTGTATTTTGTTGATGAGATAAAGATTATCATTTCATTTCTAACCTCCGTTTTGGTTATTCCTCATTCAGTACCTCTTTATAGGTTACAAAACTTATAGAAATGTCCTTGTGATACGTTTTGGCAGACTAAAGGGATTTTCTGTTGAATATAACTACACATGCACATGAATCGTAGAGAGATGCTGAAATTTTAAACTTTTAAATTTAATTTAATTTTTATTTTTTTACATTACTTTAGTTCAGTGAAAGACATAAATTATCCTAAAATCATACTGGCATATACAAATTTAAGATATTGTCTTCTCCTATATATATATATATATATATATAAACCAAATAATTAGTAAAGCATCAAAAATAAACCCTAATAATATCAATCCTGGCAAAAGATAAAATTAAAATATGAAGTAAAAGAAAAAAAAACAGAAACTTTCTGAAACAAAATCCTGTAATGGCCAATACCTACAGAAATCAAGCAAAGACAGACCTGTAACAATAGCAAACAGCACTCAGGGGCTCCAATCCAAATCGTAACTCTTGAGTTTCATGCTATACAGATCATCAGACAATTACCATAGTGTGAAACTCAGTTACAATTTGGATTGGAGTCCCTGAGTGCTGTTTGGTGTTTTATGTGTGTGTGCTTGTGTGTGTGTTGGAAATTAGATAGTGTCGGATCAGAAGAATAGTGGGGATGGTAAAGATTTTTCTATACTGATTCACTATCTTGGAAAACTTGGACAATTTTACTGAGCATACCATGTCTGTTGGTTTTGATGGCTTCCTGCACTTTCAACAACAATTTATTTACATTTACATTTTACATACAATTTATTTACATTAAAAAATTTCTCTTGATTTTCCTGACACATAACTAAATGTTTTTGGGAACTATTGACTCTGGCTTCCTTCCTGAAAAGTATAAGGAAATGAGAAACCTATCACACTAACAATTTCTGCATGTGTATACGTACCTAGATTTTTTTCTCTCTCTGTCCACAAGTTCCTGAATGGTTATGTTGTAATCTCCTAAGATGACTTGTTGGACTGTGTCACCATCAGTTCTTTGTAGTATATTGCCTTTCAAAAATAGAAATCCAGTTATATCTTTGCATTCCACTGATTTCATGTTCACATCTTTGCAGATTAAGACATTTTAGATCCATGCAAAAATGTTTGTTTTACACAATTTTATGTCTTTGTACTCATAGGAAGTGAATTCAAATGAATCTTTTAATAAACTCTTTTCATATACTCACACACATTATACACATATCCACAAAGGGGTAATTAAAAAATCTCAGCCTTCCAAAGAAGCCTTTCTACAAAAGTTCTGATATTTAGTCAAATTTTGAAAAGTAGATCAGGTTAAAAAAATTTTCAGCACCCTTCTCATAAATAAATCCTGTATCTTAACAAATTAGGTATATTTTTTTGATATAGCATACTCTTCTGCAATCCACCTGTAAGTTATAAAAGTAACAATGTTTTATATATGTCTGTATATAAATCATGGCTATTTTATAAATGCATAATCAGAATGGTTGAGACATATATTAGAATATACATACACTCAAAAATATTTAGTCATTCATATTTAGTAATATGCAAATTACATATATGAGGGTTGTTCTGATTGTAATACCTCTTATTTTATTATATTAGCTCTTGACATCAGAGGCAGATGTTACTAAGATGGCAGTAGAGGTTGAACCTTCTTATCAATAACCCATTATTAGTTTTGGCTTGTTAAACATTGCAGTCTGGTGTTTGACATGAAAGTGTATATATATATATATATATATATATATATATATATATATATATATATATATATATTTATTTTTGACATGAAATGTATATATATATATATATATATATATATATATACACACACGGTACTGAAAAGTTCTCTGTCTGACCAAGGAGAGCTTCCTATATATTTAAAAGACCAAGATAGATAGCATACTCATGTATATGATTGTAGGTATATACACACACATATATGAGTTACTTGAAAAAAGCATTTTGTTATGCTTTTTTGGTTTTCGTTTTTTTTTTTGGGCTTTTTTTGGTTTTTTCTTTGGCTTTTTCTTTGCTTTTTTTTTTTTGCATTTATAATTTTCTATTTCCACTTGGGGTAAATTCAAGATATTTTCACTTACTTAAACAACCCTCTTGAAATCTGTTGGAAATGTACCATGAATATTTAGCTGATTATTCTTGTCAGTTGTTGTCTGTCTATGTTTCTTTTGGACCGCCAACTGACCTCAACATAATTTCTTACAGACCTGCAAGTTTCTTACTAAGCTTCTTGTCTGGCTCTCTCTTATATGCACACACACAACACACACACGCATACACTTGCATTTTTATTCATGTACGTGTCTCTAATACTTAAGCAGTAAGATGTTAGTCTGTGATGCTAATGGGAGGGTTTCAAAGCTGATTATTGGCTCACACTTTCTCCTCACACTTAAAGAAGGCAAGACATAATGAACTGACACATGGCTAAAAAAATCGCTGCCTCCTTTTTTCCCCTCTTAGCCTTGTCATCAGTGTTGATGTTTAAATGGAAAGTAAGACCAACTCTTTTTACCTATATTTTCTGCTTTAGTAGTAATTGCTATATTACATAGACTAGAATCTATCAAACATCAGTTATTTTGATCTGTAGCTAAAATGTACAAATACAAAAATATGTCACTGTCTTGATTTGACTCTTTATTTTGCAACTATGTAACAGTACTATTCTATCATTAACACTTGTTGATTCCTATACACTGATAATTTTTCCCTAATTTGCTGTGAATTTTGATAATAAAATACAGTGAATTTTTAAATAGGTTTTAAATATTTATTGATTTTATATATATATATATATATATATATATATATAAACCCTTTCCATCAACAATAATTGTCTTAATTTCTGGTCACTGACAGTATATTTCTATAATAAACTATTAGAAATTCATTCACATTATACACACATACACACACACACATATATATATATATATATATATATATATATATATATATATATATAATACACTTCTACCAAATAAAAATTGAAGAATACTATAAAAACTTATTAACTAATACATCAAATTTTCCTGATCTGTCATACTCAATGAATATGTTTGAAAGGAAGGTTGCTGCATATATATATATATATATATTATATACACTGTGTGCCAAATTATTATCGAGATAACTTTTTTTATAATGCTTCAAAAACCCTGCAATCAATTTACACAAAATTTTCACACAATGTTGGCAACACAGACCTGCACAATCACTGAAATTTTCGTACTGATCTGCACAATGTAAACAAACTGGCGCCATATTTGCTATCAGCACGGTGATTTCAGCATGCCAAATTATTAGAAAGGTTTAGTAAAATTCCCAGAATTGAACAAACAAAACGTTTATTAATGTTGCACGTGAATGTTTATGATCAAAAGAAACTAATAAATAAGATAATCAAACAAATAATAACAGATACAAACAAAGACACAATTTTAAACAAATTAATAGGGAATGTGCTTTCCCTGTTTTGAAATTACTTGAAGAAGACGACGATCCATAGAATTTGTTAATTGTAGGATGTCATCTGCTGTAATGTTTGCATTAAGATATATCAAGCATTACTTCCCACAACTCAGCGTTGCTCCTGAATTGTCATCTGTTGGTAAATACAGTCTTTTGCTTCATGATGCTCCAAAGGTTTCGATTGGGTTCAAAAAGAGGAGAATTTCCTAGCCACTTCATTTTTCGAGGTCCATCAAAGCCTAACTGTTTCAAATATTCAGTAGTCTTGTGAGCAGCGTGTGAGGGGCATTTTTGCATAAAACAATGGCCCTTCTGAAGGCAACACTTTGCCTTTTCATCCATGGTTCAAGATGCACCTTCATAAATGCTATATATGCATCAGGAGTTATTTTGGCGCCATCTGGTACTCTCCATGTTCCCACTAATGTTTTTCAATAATACCACCCCCAGATCATTATGCCTCCACCATTTTTTTTGGCGTCTCTTCATCCTTGATGGCGATTCTCTCCGTTCATTACCCAGCCTTTGCACCATCTATCTGGCCCATCAAGTGTTGCTCGATATTTTCGTCTGTGAACAAACTTTTAGAGAAGTCAATCTTCATATTGTCCTTGGCTCATTTCAATCGATTTTGAATGTGATTTCTCATCAACGGAGGCTTCGATACAGGTTTGACTGTTGTTGCTATTTCCCTCAGATAATATTTTGAAGTACTTTTAGACACAGTAGGATCCCCAATGCGAATGAAAAGCTCTTGACTGGTAAGTCCAGGGTTCTTTGTGGCCTCTCATTTAAGTCGTGACATGAGACGACGTGAAATGAACTTCAGCTTGCTTTTATCTGCCCTTTTGTGTACTTGTGTAGAACTTTTTCATTGTTTGATGACACCTACCTATCATTTTAGAAATTTCTCGGGTAGATTTACCTTTTGAGAGTTCTGAGGTGATAGTTTTCTTTTCAGCATCACTTAAACTGCTTTTATGGCCTATCTTTTCACTAAATTCTTATAATTTTCTAATAATTTGGCATGCTCAAATGACCATGCTGATAACAAATATAGCGCCAGTTTGTTTACATTGTGCAGATCGCTCAATATCAGTGATAGAGCTAACATATTTAGTTGGATTGAAAAAGTTTGTGATATATATATATATATATATATATATATATATATATATATATTTATGTTTAACGTTCTTTTTTATAGATACAAAGTATTTAAGTAAATGCTCTGTTTATAATAAAAATATATTAAATAACATTTACCAGCTTGATAGTTTGTGATATATATATATAGTTATTATATATATATATATATATATATATATATATATATATATATAGTTGTTATATATATATATATATAGTTTTTTTTTATATATATTTTTTTTTTTTTTTTAAGCATTGTGCCCCAAGCAATAATGAAGCCACTAGGATGCAGGGGTTTGCGGAAGATTTGGAGCGAGAGCAGATAAGAGTGATAGGAGAAAGGAGAGGAGAAGGATATTGGGTAGATCAAGGTAATTGGAGATGCTGATTGACATTACATTTGAATAGTTGGAGATTATAGCTTTCAGGGAAACAGTAATTGGGAAGGTGTTTCCACTGGCGAGAGGTATGAGGTGTGAAGCTATTGGAGTAGAAGAGAACGGCTACATTTGAAGGTTTCTATGGTGTAAGGGTGAAAGCAGGATGCCAGCCTCATAGGGCGCTGAATTCATGGAGTCTGGGAACCAGAGAGCAGCTCATCAGAGCAGTTACCATGGAAGTATTTGTAGAAAAGACAGAGAGAGGTGACGGCGCGTCTGTGATAGAGTGACTGCAGACAAGCAGCTAGATCAGGGCCAATTAGATTACATATCCGTCTCTGGATCTTGTCAAGAACTCCGAGGTAATCAAAGGTGCTCCTGCCCATATATGGCAACAATACTCCATGCAAGGGCGAATGGTTGTTTTGTATATTTGAATATCGATTCAGGGAAGAAAATTTCCTGGCGGCACAGAGAGCCATTTTGCCTCATGGGGTGGAAGAAGCAATTGACTCAATGTATTTGTTCCATCTCAGGTCAGCAGTCAATGAGGCCGAGCAGGCGCAGGGAGTTACTCTCAGGAAGTTGACTATCAGACATTTTAATGGGGGTAGGGAAGGATCTCTATGGTGGTTAATGGATAGTAATTTAGTTTTTGTGTGCGTTAAAGTTGACAGCCAATTCTTGCCCCAGTTAACAACCGATTGGGTACATTTCAAATATATACGGCAAGGTTAGTTTTGCATGGACACTAGATTTGTTTTTGAGGCAGGAGTAAATTGTAGTGTGTCTACATAGATGCCGACTTAGGAATATATGGCGTCAGGAAGGTCATTGATGAAAATAAGGAAAGAGTGGGGCCAAGGATGGAGCCTTGGGGCACACCGGCGTTAGTGGGATAGGAACTGGAGAGAATCCGTTGAGAATGACCTTCAATTCTTGGTTGGACAGGAATGATTGTATTAGATCAAACAGTCGACCAGTAATATCATACTACTGGAGCTACGAAGAAGGCCGGCGTGTAAAACCCTATCGAATGCTTTTGGAGGGGTATATAGCACGAGCCTCAATTATTTTGAAGGGCTTGGTAGACCGGTTTCAGTGATATATGTAGCATCAGCTGTAGATCGGGCATAGCGGAAACCATATTGCTTGTCTGAGAGCAGATTATGGGATGTGAGGTGATTAACCACTTATGCATATATTAGGGCTTGAAGACTTTGCGAAAGAGGGGGTGGAGACTAATAGGATGGTAATTAGTGGGGTCAGAGGGGTCTCCAGAGTTCTTAAACACAGGAACAATGGATGAGGACTTCCAGCAGTCAGGAATACATGATTCCTTGAGGCAGTAATTATACAGTTTAGAGAGGCGGTGCTAGCTCATGCGTGCATTTCTTCATGACAATGGCTGGTATGCCATCTCCACCACTAGCCTTGTGGGGGTCTATGTGGAATAATATATGTACCAATAGCGGGGGGTTATATGTAAGCCGCTCAGTATTGCATAGTTCTAAGAGGGAAGTCTGGTATATGGTGTATATATGGTGCATATCGAGCATTCAGCCTTGTCGGTAGAGGAGGTCAAGACCTCGAACTGGTTGAATAAGGAGGTATGGAGGTTTCGATTATTCAGGACACTCTTGCAGATATTCGTCAATAATCTGTGGAGCCAAATTTGTGAGATGCAATACGTTCCTTCATTCGAGCAGCAAATATTGACTTAGCTTCATTGAGATATATGAGGAGGTACGTCCTATTGCAGTCAACATGTTGCTACGGAATCGGCAAAGTGATTCCTATGGGTGATGGCAGATGAGCAAGCAGCAGAGAATATGTTGCGACTTGACCTTAAATTTGTTGAGGGGAAAGAAGCTTTATAGGATAGACCTCAAGCACATTCTTGGACAGAGACATCCCAGGGGGACATCATGGGACCTTTGTATATAGTCCCATTGTATATATTGATAGGTAACAATATATATATGTTATATATGTAGATGTTTATATATATATATATATATATATATATATATATATTTATGATATATATATCTATATATATATATATATATATTTATGATTATATATATATATATATATTTTATATATATATAGCTATATATATATATATTATATATATATATATATATATATATATATATATATATGCATATATTGATATATATATATATTATATAGTTTGTATATATATATATATATATATATATAGTTTATATATATATATATATATATATATAGTTTCTGATATATATATATATATATATATGGCTTCTATATATTATATATCTATATATATAGTTATGATATATATCTATATATATATATATATATATATATATATATATATATATATATATATAGTTTGTATATATATATATATATATATATATATATAGTTTGTATTATATATATATATATATATATAGTTATATATATATATATATATATATATATATATATATATATATATATATATTTATATAGTTATTATATATATATATATATATATATATATATTTTGTTATATATATATATATATAGTTTATTTATATATATATATATATATATAGATTGTTATATATATATATATATAGATTATATATATATATATATAGTTTATTTATATATATATATAGTTTATTGCACATATATATATATATATATATATATAGTTTATATATATATATATATATATAGTTATATATATATATATAGTTTAT